>CAAE01014705.1:549199-616594 GCA_000180735.1 Tetraodon nigroviridis
CTGTGTGTGTGTGTGTGTGTGTGTGTGGGTGGGTCTGGATCACAGAACATCGCAATCCCTCAGAGCTTTAAAACTAAAAACGACGGAAACTCAAGACACATCTAGGCGTGGGAACATACCTGGTAGGGAAACGGGGCTCGTATTCCTCAGCTCCTGGCTGTGGAGACACAAGAGATGGACAGATGAGACGAAGAGGTGAAACGTGTGGAATCAATCAAAGAGCTGCAACGACCCTACGTCCCACCAGATGGCAGTACGACACAGAACTAAGAAACCCTCTCACCAAAATTATAACTCCACCCGACAGTTTCTCTATTACACATTCTAATAGCTGCTGTCTTGTGTTTTTATTTATCAAAAATCATCATTCAAAACACGTTTGAATATCTGTCGAAAGCTTTTCTGGAACTTCAGTTTTGTCTGTTGGGATTTGTTGACCCACAGCTGATCTGGTGCCTTTTTTGGGCCCTTCAAGTCCGATGATAAAACCTAATTCTGCAGAAAAGCCAGTGAATGTTTCCTCCTGAGCTGGAAAGAGCAACTTATGCTTGGTGACTGAGCCGATCCGGCGCCGCCCACGTGTTCAAGGTGAGACGGAGGAGGGACACGGCGGAGCCGCAGACAGAATCACCGGCCCACGATCGGCCGCCTCGTTCCCTCCAGACAGCCACAGATGGCGATCTGTGGCTGTCTGTCGACGCTCCTGTAGCGGAGGACTCACAAGTCACTTTTCCTCAGGGCACACGCAGAAACTTCGGGAGCGAGACAAGCGCGGATCGCGCCGAACGTGTGTGATGCGTGAAAACGGTGGGTAGACGCCGCCTGGCGTGACTGTGGGGGCCCCACCTGTGAGAAGCCTGGCGCCACCATGCTGTAGGGGCGTGGCTGTCTGCCGTGCAGCGACGCGGCGCTCTGCGCTGCCATATGGGAATGGACGGCGTATTCAGGGACGGACGCGGCCGCGTCTTCTCTCTCCAGGAGGTTGCCCGTGCTGCTGCTCTTCCCATGCAGGCTGGAAACGATGGCGAGGGAGGGGAAGACAGATGAAAACACGGTTTTAGGTCTCATTTAGCTCGTTTCACTGATCCGTTGATTTTTCTTTTTGGCAGAAATTTGAGAAACTTGACCTCAGCTCTAATACTCCTACATAAAAACGATGTTCACCAGGGATTTTAAAGCTCTCGTCCAGGTCGTTTTCTGATCAACAGAGAGGGCGGAAAAGGAAGAAATGTCCATGTTTTCAAACTTGTACCTCTGTACTCGGAGTTGCTTCCCAGAGCTGCCATCACTGTCAGTTATCACCCGGGTGTAGGAGAAGGGAAACCAGCCGCGCCTGAAGGGGTCCAGACATTTACCCGGTCAATCGGAATGTCCGACATTTCCCCGAGGTTTGGGATTTGGGACTCACATCTTTGTCTTCTCGTTCTCTCCGTAGTGCCAGCCGTCGCGGGCCTCGGGGACCAGCAGGGTGATGACGTCGTTCTCGGAGAAGCTGAGCAGCGTGCTGTTGTCGCCGGCGGCGTGGGAGAAGACGGCCTGGACCCGGGTCCTCCCGTTCCGCTCCAGC
Source organism: Tetraodon nigroviridis (assembly GCA_000180735.1). NCBI lineage: Eukaryota > Metazoa > Chordata > Actinopteri > Tetraodontiformes > Tetraodontidae > Tetraodon > Tetraodon nigroviridis. The sequence goes on from CAAE01014705.1 coordinate 550,767, forward strand.
CCCGCCGCCATGGAGCTGGACCGGGGCAGCGTTCGGGTCTCCGCTGACAGAGAAACAGAGTTTCCATGTCAACACTTCAGCTCGACTCGTGGCTTCTTCAGCCTGCAGCCATGTCGGTTATATTAAGTTTGAATGTGGCGAGTTTTTAGACTTTTTTTTTTATTATTACTTTGGAGGAAAAGCGCGAGAACGACAGCTTCCCAAAGAGTTGACAAACTGGCAGTCCTGATTGCTGGTAGGCGACACCGTTGATTTAGAGACTGATTTATACCGATAAAACAGTCCAAGAAACAGTCAATCAAAGCCTCTCGTCAAGCTGCTGGGCTCTAATTAAAACCGTCCCTTCTACCTTTTCCTGGATTAAACCCATGGAGGTGTAGAGCACGAGGGGCCTTACTCAGACTGGTCTTGCTCTTGGCCGGGGCGACTTTGCGCACGGGCAGCGTGTTGGAGTAGACGTCCCCTCCGTGCCGTTGGCCGTGCAGGGAAGCCTTGCCCTGGCTCACCTTCCCCTCCATCCACCGCTGGTAGTCGTCCACTCCCTGAGGCCCGGCTGTGCCGTTCATGGCCATCATCCCTCCCTCCGCACCGCCTGTCAACCTCTGCGTTTCATAAGAACAAAGGGGAAAAAAGCACAAACTATTGAAAAAGCAACGGGGGCGAGGATGCTGCTGAATGAAGAGGGCCTCTGCCCGTTTAAACCGCAAAGATTTTCAGTGTGTTTTCCTCTGGGAGTATGAACCGCCTCTGAGTTCGCACCGCAGTTCTTAATTAGCTGCTCGGCCATAATGAAGGACCCCCCTCCCCCGCTCAGCAAGCAGGCTTTCAGAAAGAAAGAAAAACCTAATTACCTTCGTTAATCACTTCATTTGCACCTCGATTTTTATAAACTTGCGAAAATGGGTCTTGGGGTGCAGCTGCACACTACTGTTAGTCAGTGTGATGTGTGTTTGTAGCACCTACAACACCCCCACGTTGTTCCTCAGGGTGCAGTTTGAAACCAAGCATTTGCAGCTGGCATCACCAAATGGTGGCTGGCGGTCCGGACCTGGACCGTGTGATGGTTGTGTGCGGACCCGGGACCAATCTCTGATAAATCCACCTGAATAGGCCTTCGTGCTGGCGGCTACAGACAGCAGCGGCTGCTGCTCCAGTTAAACCAGCCACTCAAATGGTCTGTTTACCCAACATGGAAACGCCACAGCTCGCTGCTCAGTTTGTGCTGGTTTGCTCCAGAAAGAGGAAGGTTGATGAGGAAAACCGCTGTTTTAAAGATGAGGGGACGAAGAAACGTATGTTCATTCTTCTCTCAGGCAGTTTAAACTCATATGCTCCAAAAATGGTATCAACGTAGCCGCTTTTTATTTGTTTTCTGGAAAATGTTGACTTCTTTTTTCTGCTCTGTTCACACTTCTGAGGTTTTTGTTTTCTTTAGTCTAAAATAAAGGCCTTTAGTTTATTTGCCTGGGCTACTTTTTTATAGTAAAAGAGCTTCACTTAAACATAACCTGCAAAAATGTGGACAAAGGGAAGCGCTATAACACACAGACTCTTTGTTTCGGACCTTTTAATTAAAAGTTGGACCTTTGAGGCCTTCCTACCTGCTGCCCGATGGCCCCGCTGGCCCTGAGGGCCGCCAGCTCTGGAGGCAGGGCCAGAGGCTTGGCGCCGGGCATGGGCTCGGAGATCACCATGCCGGGATGGTGAGCACCGGGAGCCATGACGGCCGCCGCGCCGCCCATCTGCTGGGCCAGGAACATGGCTCGATCCGGCAGCTTGGTGGGCTCCACGCAAGCTTGCTGCCACACCGGCATCTTCTGGGACAGGAGCTCCTTCCCCTGTGGTCAAGAACAAAAAAAGGGGATAACTTTTATTCTTTTTTCCTTTCTTTCTCGTATTCTTTGCTCGTTTGAACCCATCTGAAGTGGACAGACGCCACACAAAGCGCTCTGTGACCAATAAACATCCCATCAGAGCAGCAGCGTTGGGGGAAAAGACATGTTTAGAATCGAAAAAAGGGGAAGATGGAGAAGTCCAGTAAAGGCAGAGAAATGAATTCACTCTCAGTTCTGCCTCCTCTGTGCATCACCCGGTAGAACAGTTACATAAAGACACTCTGATTTGCATTCTCTGGATAAGCAAGTCCTGCATCCATGAATATTTGAACGGTACTGGAGAAGAATCTGACTCTTCCGCCGTTCCGGGCTGGCTGCTGAGTGCCGGTGGAAGCCGGAGTGTGAGTGGGACGCCCAAAAAAACTAGCACAAAGAAAGAGAAAAAGAAGAGTGCGGGACTTCGGTGTTGATTGAAATAATCTGGCGGAGGTCAATTTCTGCTTTGGGCGACAGAGAAAATGAGAGATGAACAGACGTGACGGATGGAATGTGTGCTGCGCAGTGAGCTGCTGGATGGTGGGATGAGTCACGAAGGCCTCGGTCGGCCGTCTCGGCTAAGGTGGAGTGTGGGTGGAGGATGACTCTCGGCTTGGCTCGCCCCTCCTCCACACCGGGTTTCTAGCCAGACCTTTGACACACAGACGTTTCTGGATGGTTTTACTCTATTTACTGGGACCAAACTGGGCGAAAAGAAAAGCACTCCAGTTCAGACTGGAGCGATGCGGAAAACCATCTGGATTCTGGACATTTCATCTGTTTTCTAACTTGAGGGAATAATTAAATCTGCATCGCGGCTCTCCGCAGTCTGTGTGATGTGCTCTCTCCATCCGTCCGTCAATCGCTCATTCACACGCCCACGCTCGCCGAGCCCAAGCTCGCTGCTCTTCTGAAGTAGGCCGCTCTCTCTCCCTCTCTCTCCACCCAACTCACCCACTCATCCTCCACTTCTGTCTCTCCGGTTCCAGTGTGAATGGACTGTGGGTGGGACGAGCTTTTCCTTTCAGGGGAACCGGAGAACTTTGCTAATGTGAAGACTTGAGAAAGAAGAGCTGAAAACGCAGCGGGGGTCTCCGCCCATGGCACCCACCTTGCTGTGGTAGGAGCTGCTGTTCTTGGCCACGGCACACTGGCGGTCCACCAGGAAGCAGTACCTCCTCCTCTCCTCGGAGAGGGCGTTCTTGTAGCCCTCAGCGATGTAGTTGTCCAGCTCCGTCTGCTTGTTGCTGATGGCTTCCACGTACTGGGGAGGAAAAGCAGGGTTGGTTCTGTTTCTGATCACAGATAACCGAGACACGCTCAGCAGTGGAAGATCACACTGAAGAAGGTGAATCGGGGAGGAACTGGCAGACCGGAAAGTTGGAAAGTGTTTGGTTCCCCTCACAGAGCAGGTATTAGTTCTGGTTTGATTAAGCTCCGTGGAGAATTGAGCCGCTCTTTGGAGCAGCTTCTCAATTAGCTGCTAACCCCTCCTGCAGCACCTCCTTCATCTGGTCGGTGTCCTTTTGAACAAACACCCAGCCGATCTGGCACCGGAGGTGTTTAAACAGGTTACTGCCACCCACGGGGGACAGAAACCGACGGGCGGAACACTTCAGAGCTGCGCGTTCTCTGGTCTGAAGGACAGGCGGCGCATGCGACGGTAACGTCTCCTCTGCAGGTTGTGTAAGAGGTCCCGCCCACCTTGAACCGCCGCAACACCCACAGACGGGACAAGGAGACTCGCGTCATCTCCTCACGCCTCCGGTGCAGCTCGTACCTGACCGCGAGGGAAATAAAGCCACCTGACCTCCGTCAAGTCCTTATGTAACGCTGAGGATTGGAAGATGAGTCTGAGCCAAAGAAGCAGTTCTGGAGCACGTAGGCCACCTTTGATCCTGAGTATTTACACTACACCTAAAGTTTGATTCAAATTCTAGGACCTCCCACTTTAGCACAATCAGGCGTAATAACAGAATTTGGAGTTTGTCAAGTTTAAAGCCACACTGGCTCATGAGACCCTCGTTCAGGTTCCATCCCGGCCCATTTAGCAAATTCCACAACAACGACTCCAGCAGCAGTCGTGGATTACCGAGCGCAGCGAAGCCCAAATCCCATCAGGAGGAGGGAAAAGCATCAAAAAAAACGTTTCTCTTCCGCAGATGGAAAAGCTGGCGTGAGTTCACTGAGAGGCTGTGTTGGTGCTTCCGATTCTGCCTTTGTTGAAACAAAGATGGAGCCAATCATGAGAGCTGGGGAACGGTTCCCCTACAGACCAACTGGTAGGTTCTTTGTAACCAGTTAAAAAGACCAGTATTGTATCCTCCTCTATGAATGAAAGCGTTGCATCAATGAAAGCATCTAAAACCTCCGCACACGTCATCGACTGGCACGCTGACCTGCATCTCCTTGTCTCCATACTTGGACGGGTGTTTGCTGCCCTGGCTCTTTCGACGCAGCTTCTTCAGCTCGGCCTGACACTTCTCCAGACTCTCCCCTTTGCTCTTGTGCTCCATCTGGTACTTCTTCAGAGCAGCCTGCAAGGGGCAGCAGACAGCCGGAGAGCGTCAGTCAGAGGGAGAATTGGTTTCTACCTGCTAGGAAATAATTAAATAATATACAAAAAAAAACTTTTCTGAGGTTGATTAATGTTTAAAGTCATTTCTAGCTTATCATTTTTCCCCCACAGCATGGATGTGTGGACAATCTGCCATAAGCAGCTGATTGTCATTTAGTTTCTCTATATACAGTGTGTTTAAAATAAGACGTAAAATGAATGGATAACAGTTTAAAAAAAGCATATTCAGTTTGTAAACCTTAGTGGGGGGGTTTAAGTACCGATCTCCATGAATGTCATTTATTGTTTTTGTTTTCTTTTCTTTTTGTGAAACAACTCTTGTGCAGAATGCGTCATAATTCAAATGGCAGAGTGGGAGGGAATTTACGTAACTTGCTGCAGTGGTTTGGGTGGAAGCAGGTGGGAAATTAAAGAAAAAGTGTCAAATCCATCACTGAATTTAGAAGAACACAGAACACATTGAAATAACACCAGGGTGAGACTGAAGTGATGAGGAGCCGAGCCACTGGTCCTCCTTCAAACCTAGGATTTGAGGTTAAACCAGAGCAGTGAGAGGATGAGATTTAAATAACAAAAAAAAAAAAAAACAGGACAGGACATTTTCAGGACATTTTTGGCAGAAATCAAAGTCAAAGACTCACATTCAGGTAGCGTGCGTCCAACTCCACCTTCTTCTCCAACTCGGTCAGCAGCTCATTGTGGAAGGACTTTAGCTGGGAGAAGAAAGAAAGAGGAATATCTGGTGATATTCCGCACGCTGTGTTAAACTGACCGGCCTGGAGCTCACTAGTAAGAACAGCCCCTCTTCATCTCATTCAGCATGACCCTTCTGAACAGGCTGAACTCCATAATTACTGCCTTTATTGCACATTTAGCGCTTTTGTTCTTTGCTAAGTCTGAAAAATCAAAATATATACTGACTCTCTAGACCAAATGGCCCAACAATCTGTCTGGTCCCAGACTAGGGGCCAATTTTAGCAACACCAGTAGCATCGCCACATGCTCACCATCTCCTCAAGCTGGATCTGGATCTGCCTGTGGACTTCAGCCATCTGAAAAAGAACCTCCCCTGCAGAGAGAGGACAAAGAGAAAGTGTAAACAAAAGCAAAGCGAGGGCTGGAGACACAAGAGAATCATGTTCAATCTTAATGCTAATCGTTCAGCCGGAGTCGCCTCGTGCAAAACAAATCGATGAAACTAGACCATGCAGCCACAGAGAACAGGAGACGGGTGTATGGACACAATGGAACCACGGTCATGATGCTGGAAGTCGTCATGGCAACAAAGTGAAAAGAACCTTAAAAATCAAAATATGCAACTAAACCAAAACCATTAAAAAATAAAGGAGATCATCTTTAAATACTACAATTGCTGCTAATTATCAAATGGAGGAGAATTAGGACCACACGTGAATCGAACACACCTGATTCAAATATTCGCTCAGGTGTGGACCTAAAACTCTCCCGTGAAAGTCAGAAATAAGAAAAAAAGACTTCTGAGTTCTAATTCCAGGTCAGAATTAGGGCCAGGCGATGTGATGGACATCGTTTTTGTGGTCTGAGGATAGAGTCGGACAGATTCACGTCAATGTTGGCGTTTTCTGGGTTTTGAAACGGTGAGCAGCAGCACGTCCGCGTCTCCCTGCTATATTGTCTGACGATTCGTCATCGACCTCCATCTGACCTCTCCTGATTCCAACATCTTCATGGTTGCTCTGCGTGTTTACAGCCTCCAAACACGTTCGCCCTTTTAAAGTTCTTTTTTTTACAAGTGGCCCTGAACCCCTTTTTCCCTAGAATTCCAAGGTTAAACTGGGAATTCCAAGAATCTATCCTCTTCTGTTAGAAAAATTACCATTCCAGCACAAAAAAACAACCGTACCAGGTTTTCAGTTCTTTTGCTGGACTACAACATAGCAGGAGAAAACACCAACATTTGGAGAGAACTCAAAAGATAAATAAACCATAAGGTATGAGTCATGCAGCCAGGGGGGTGCGTGTCGTTCCAAGATACGTACATGCTGCCTCTTCTGAAAATGCAATGCGTTGTAAAAACAAAAAGGAACAAAAAGATCTGGTTTAAGCAAAGAACAGAGGGAGAGAGACCTGAGGAGACACAGTGACAGATCAAACTAGCCCAAGAAAAAAGACACAGAACAGATCGTCACACAGAAAAACACTCAGATGGGAGCCTCGCTTCGTCAGAATCCACTCAAATGGAGCTTTTCTGGCACCGCGGCTCTGTTTTTAGGTTTTAAAAGCACCAAAGCTGATTCATCGTACTCAGTTTCCTTGATAGTAAAGTTGTGATTCATCAAGAATTTACTACACCGACGGGTTCGGCTCTGGGCTCCTTAAAGCGCCTCCGGCCAGGCTTGGCTGTAACGGCTGCAGTATAAATAAAGTTTGATTGAATAAATGAAGGTGATGCAGGCTGATGTACAGGCGTGTGCACGTGCCTCATCCACCTCGGCACCCAGGGCTGCTGCAACCACATGTAACCCTCCGCACATATAGCATATATTTTAAAAATGAACAAAGAAGTCATGTGACCATCTTTATTCTGATGGGACTGAGAAAGCAGCAGATACCAATAATCTATTAAAAAAAAAAAAAACCAAGTCATTTATGTGTGTAGATTGAGAAAACATTTGTGAATATGCATATAAAAAGACGCTACAAAGACTGGGCCATGTTTGTTCTTGGAGTTTGTGTGTTTGTTGTGTGTTCGTGTGGCTGCGGGCCAGCGCGTCAGCAGCAGCCGGCCAGAGGACGCACCGCCGCTTTGCCCCGTCGCTGCTGGTGGGCGCACAACACTTTCAGTCCACTAATGAAGAGCCGCTGGCCATGGGCACGCACGCACACACACGTGCTCACACACATGCTCACACACACTGGTTTACAGAAGATTCCACATCTTTACACATATGGAGGCTGCTTCATTTGACCACCTTTTCTTTACTATAGATCTTTATTTTGATCCTTTTAAAGACTCCTTTGTGGTTGATATGATACTCTTCATCGTCTTTGGGAAGACATTGTGGACAAAAACAAAAAACATTTTTGGAAAATGTTTAAATCACTTGACACTTTCAGCCTCCATCATTAAATCACAGGAACCTTTATTGAAAACTCAACTCGAGTTTTCACGAGGATTAACCAATCTGGATCAATACCCGATTTCCTGGATGTTGTTGCTTTGCACACGTCCAATCCCGCTAAAACTCCACTCCAAGTTGAGAAATCCCGATGTGAGCCGCTTACCGATAATCACAGATCAGAATATCGGAGGTACAGAGAAGCCTGCTGCTAGACAACGCTCAGCACTTCGGGAGCCCGTCTAAAAAAAAATAAAAGCTAAAAGCTTCTTAAAATAACGGCTTAGCAAACGCCTGGCGATAATGTTCAAATAAAAACACACTTAGCATTTCAAAGTACACAATCCCTCCACCCTGTCTGGTGGATTTAGTTGAAGTTGTTATGTTTATCTGCTGCTAGCAAGCTAATTACCAGTTTTTGTTGGTGACCGTTTACCTCTTAAACTTAAAAAAAAAAAAACACACACCTGCTGTCTGACCTCCTTATAAAAGTAAAAATTAGTTCTTTTTCAAAAGGCTGCGGAAGATGGATGAAAACGCCCGGCTCTCCACAAACATGACAGGATGGCTGACGGGGCCAACATGAGGAGCGATTAGCCGAAGGCGGCGGCAGAGCCAAGCTGGCAGCACTCAACCGAGTGTCGAGAGGGTCATTCGCAGAAGGACAGAAATAAAACCTGATTTTAAAGCCCGTTTAGTTGTCAGCTCAACCCTCGAGACTGTTTTATTTATGGAGGTGATGCGGTAATTTATCATCCGTAAACCACACTGGTGGTGGGGGGGATTAGTAAGAAAGGGTTAGACAAGGCCTCGCCCAGATAAATGGGATGGGAAACTCTGACCTTTTAACGGAGCTAAACTACACACCTAGCTCCTGGAGCCAGGCTCAGGAACAAAAGAAATGAGCTAGCTGTTCCGTGTTCACGTGTGAGCGCAGAGGCATGAAATCTGAGCGTGAGTTCAGGGGCCCCTGGTTGGCAGGGAGGTTTGATTTGACCAGACCGCCTGAAGGCCCCTGACGAGCTGGAAACTCATCCGTGTCCGTCTCGCCTTCCTCGCTCTGATATCAACGCCTTTCTTCCTCGCTGTCTTTGCAGCCTCCGTGACGTAGCTACGGGACTGGGGGATGGTCGAGGGCGGAGCTGCTACAACCGAGCTGTGTTGGTGACGTGAAGATAAGTGAACTTAAAATAATCCTCTTAACAATTACAACAATGTTACGATGAGCTAGCTTAACCTCCCTCCTCTGTTACTGCTGAGAGAGTTTTGATTTTAAAAAAAGGAGGCTAGGAAACTACAGCAATGATGCCTGCTTTTATCTGCCATCCACATTTACCATTTGGTTTATTTTACAGTCATAAATCAGCACTGATTGTCTCACAATATCAGATTAGGATAAAATATTATTATTATTATTATTATTATTAGTATTATTATAGAAATGGTGCAAGTTCCAATGTGTGTAGAACAAATGTTGTTTGGATTATGACTTTAAAGCTCGAGGGAAATTCTGCTCTTGCAGGTGATGCTGATGTCTTCATATTTGCTCAAACGAGCCGAGCGAGATTCCAGATGAAAAGCAATAACTGTTGTTTCTAAAAAGAAAAAAAAAAAAACCTTTCCTCACAACTTCTCAGCGACTCAGCAAAGAACCTGTCAGGGCTTCCTAAAAACTCTGCTTCCCATAGCTCGCTTATTACTTTTTTATTGTTTTCAGGTTGTTCTCGCTAGCCTGGATTCATCGTTTGCTGCTCCTCAAACACACCCGACCAACGCTCTTGCGGCCTACGGCAGCGCCACCTATTGGCAGCGACAGACACGGCGCAGATGCTTGCTGCTGAAGCAGCAATAACACAAATCTTCTGGGTGCAGAAATGTTGGAGACAGGCAATTTTAGGCATCTGTTAAAGCCAAAAATGTGCTCCAATCACATAGTTACACCGCTGAGGTATAGAGGAGCCGCGAGCCTCTGTTGGTTATGTAAAACTGCAAAAGATGGATGTTTAGATGTGCTATAGAGATAAGGGGAACATTCACCAGGCAGCCCATCTTATTCACAGATTATATAACGGCAAAGCCATTATTCTTAATTTTGCATTGTTGAGCACCACCTCTGCTTAAATCTGCATCTGAATGGCGGATTCCTTCTATGGTCAGAGGGGGGAGCCGGAAAAGCGGGAGCTTCCGATGTTTCAACCCCGCCTCGCCAGCATGTCCATATTTAGCATCCGGAAGTAATATGATGGCATTTCTGACGTCACCGACACGCCATTTTTGAGCATTGTTCTCCTGTTGTTCCTCCTCCTCTGAAGCCGCTCCAGCCGGCGTTTCTCTTCTATTTTTAGAGACGAGTGCAGAGTTGGCGTTCTCTGCCAGCGCTGCCTGAGCTCCCACATCTCTGCGGAGGTGTTCAGACAGCGCAGTAGTGGAAGAAAGTGGGGCGACTGTGGGCTCTCCATGCACGGAATCATGCAGAGGAGCACTTGTGCCAACGCTGAGAGCCATGTGTAAATAAAGGATAAATGAATGAAAGGGAGCGAGGGGATCACTTCTTCACACAGATGAGGTCTGGGACAGGAAATTTTAAACAAAAAAATCATCCTGATATTGTAAAATACTGAAGAATCTGGTACCACAAAAATAGTGTGATAAATTAGAACGATACAGATGTTTGGTAGATTCCATCTAGTCTGGTTCAATTCTTAATATTAGAGGAAACAGAAACCTCTGTTCCTCCCCGACATTTTAGAGGCACAAAATGAAAAACACGGATGCAAAATAATGCAGAAATTGGAGTAACCACAGGGAGGAAAAAACAGCCACCCAGTCTGCCAAAGCTGCTCTGAAATGGGCATAGTGGAGGATGGAAAAACTGCGTATGAAGTAGCCGTCTGCACTAATGGAGCCACGAGAGGCGACGTCAGCTGCTCATTCCACAGCTTTAACCATCACCAACGTCAACAGATGCATCAGCAGGTTTCCCTGCGGACTGCGGTGGCCTCGGCTGCTCCCGATATGTTGGGAGCAGCGTTAAATCTCCGCCGCCGTGATGGGATTCTGGGGGCAGGAGGAGGTTCTTCCGAGGGGCTGCAGCTGAGTCACGCTTAATCTGCCAGAAGCCAAGCGGGCAGCAACGACATGCATGCAGAGATGGCAAAAGCTGGGTCCTCTGAGAGCAAGACGGTCAACACAGCAAAGAAACCCAGGTGATGGGAATGGAGATGCTCGCTGAGCCGCAAAACTTCCCCAACAAATTGCGCAAACGCACAAAAAAAAAGTCCTCTCATGAATAGCTAATGCTGCTTTCGGACCTCCAGATCGGCCTCGGACAGGGTTCTGTCCATGCCTCCACCCTGCTCTGATCTCCAGCTAAACATTGAGAACCAATTCTTCACAAATGAGGAAGAGGATTGTGGTAAAGTCGCTGTTGTGTGTATGCCCAGTTCGAGGTCGGTCATCGCCAGCTTCTACCTTGCAGCACAACCCCTTCCTTCACGCCACCTGCTTGTGCAACCCCCTTCACCCCACTAGGGGCAGTACAGCCGCTACAAGGACTCACCAAGATCCTTAGAGCCTTGACTTTCGCTGGCCATCTCGCCCATCCGCACCAGAGCGTCGAAGTAGCCCTTTGCAGCATATGTGACACCTGGAAACATGGAAGCATTGGGCATCAGATCAAGGGTGCGGAGTTGAAAAGACCTCTTCTTCAGCTCTGCAACCCTCCCCTAAAGGTCCCAGCCGGCCCATAGTTGTGAGGGTGGGCACGGGAAACAAAAGCGCTACAGGCGGAAATGGAGACCAGGCAAGAAAAAAGCTCTATGGAGGCCGCTACAAAGAACAGATGAAGCGAAGGAGGACCACCTCAAGCACGATGTGTGGAAGGGAGAAAACCCTGGCTTTGCAAACGACTGAAGCTGCCACTACACCTGAAGATGATCATATAACAATGACAAGATGGATTTCATGAACCTGGCCAGTATGGAGAAGCTAAAGTAGTTCTGAGAAACATGCACACAGCAAAAGCTTTAGCTTTGGTTTCAGTTTGGATTTGGTTCTCATCAAGCGTCACAGATTGCTTCACTCTTCCAATGTAGCTCATCGTATCACAAGAGCCGCTCCAGTGAATCGCCTGGAGACCAAGGTTCTGGCTAAAAACGAGGGAACGGATCCAAACCACAGACCCAGACCGGAACATCAGATCTTTGCCAACATCCAACACCAACGACACCACCACCGTTCTCAGGAGCCGGGCTAAGCTTTTCAGCCAGGATATTCCCCATCTAGAAGCGCTTTGCAATGCTAATATTGAAGGTCGGGCTTGAATGTTTGTGCACAAGCTTAACGACGGAGGGAGGAGCTGCCTCAACCAGCAGAGATGGAGAGGAACCTGTTTGAGCACCAACAGCCGTGGCAATGGAGGGGCAGTCGCCATGTCCCATCGGTACGGTCATGTGATCCAGACCAAGAAGGTTCTCCCAGTCGGGTCCTCTGGGGGCCAGGGCCTTTTCTGTGTAGAGTTTGGCTCCAGGCCAAAGATGTCCGTTCCGGGATATGTGATTGGGCCAATTCAAATTGTCCTGAGATGTAAATGTGAGTGTGCACAGTTGTTTGTCTTCAGCCACCACCTCCGACAGTAATTAGAAGACGGACGGATGGAAATAATACAAATAAATGTGAAAAAATAATTAGAAGGAACTGAAACAGAAGCCGACGTTTCATGCTGCAGCGCTGCAACCACCCCTGGTGTGGCGGGACAGAAAGACAAGCAGAACCTCTCGTTTTTAATAAACCCTGTTTGACTTAAGCCTCGTTGGCTCATAAGAACGAGGGAGAGCCAGGAGATTAAAACCTGAGCTAATTTAAACCCCGCCAGCAGAAATTAGAGTCAGCACAGAGTCGCCAGGTGAGGTGGCGAGCTTTGGGAAGAAGAACAGTCACTGTGACGGAAAGCGTGTATGTAATAAAAAAAAAAGAGGAAAGGAGACAGAACCATCAGGGAGGAGTGATTAAACATAGATCTCATTAGAGATAGAGGGGCTTTGGTGAAACTGGTGAAAATAAGAGAGCTGGAACTCTCCACTTCCCATTAGCGCCAAGGTGAGCAAGCTGAGGCCCGGCGGCCACATGTGGCCCTGTGAACCATTTCATCCAGCCTGCAGAGCATTCACAATAAAAAGCCAATTAGGAGGGTTGTCAGCTTGATTGGTTAAAGAACGCTTCAAACCCCTCTTTACTTAGCATGCTAACGCGTCCTCTTGAGAGGGTGGGGCCAAACATCATTTGGAGCTTCATCATCCATCATCATCCGTTTAGTTTCCTGCATCACCCGCCCAACAAGATCTAAAACCCACCCCCGCATTAGAGTGTGCAACAACAACGACAACAACACCGGTTGTTTTTTGACCTCTGGCGCTCTGGTCCGTCACCTCTGTCTTAGCAGATCTCAGCTTAATTCAGACTTTGCGTTCAAACACACAGTTCAACAGATGCAGCCACAGAGACCAAAGAGGATCCCAGGGTTCCACCTCTGCTCTGCCCTGAGGAGAACCACGTGCCGCCTGCCATTGAGGAGACATAATTCCCACTCTGGGAGAGTGCAGGGGTATTTTTAGCCTCATCTATTAGCGTGGAGCGAGGCTTCCTCTAACGGACCGATGAGCTACGGAGTCTTCCCTGCGTTTCTCCGGTACGCAGAGGAGCCCTGCTCGGCACATCACCCGCGCTTGCGCTCCAGAACCGCGGAAAAAAGACCCCGATAACATCCCCCGCTGCAGCGAGACATCAAAAAGCGGGAAAAAAAGGGTTTTCTTATCAATAAATGAGCTCGACGCGCCTGCGGGTTTGCCTTCACACGACGAGCTGGAAGCGCGCAGTGGCTTCAGCTGCGCGTGACTAATGCAACCATGAAGCGTGGTAACTTTAGAGGAAGGTCATGTCTTCTCGGCGCTCGACTCCTTTTGTCTAACACGCTTGATCTCCTGTTTTGATTCCTGTCCTGGATACCAGCTCAGGCTGTTCTGGTTTCCCCGGCCCCAGGAGGGGCGCCGCTATTCCCACCACTCTTCCTGTTGGACAAGATGTTTCCAGCGCACCCGAACGCGCATCCCATGCATCTCAGACAGGCATACACATTCACAATGTCAACGTGCGAGAGACACAAGCAGCAAGGACAAAAGATGGACAGCTGATGCAGAGCAGGAAGGACCGAGACGTGTTGGCGAGCGTGTCCCCGAGGAACATTCCGCCGTGAAGTCTGATCTGCTCAGGAATGAGGTCATTTATTGGTGTCAGGAACCAGGTGAAAACTGTCTGTTACCTGAACGCACAGACAGCAGCAACGCCGCCACAACAGCAGCACCTGTCGTGTCCCACTGTCCTGAAGACGGAAAGGACGCAGACGGAGACAAAACGAATAGTTCTCTACTCACTGGTGAGCGCCTTCTCGTAGCTTTTTCCCATGGCGATGAAGTTCCGCAAGCAGGGGTTGAACTGCTCCATGATGGACTGGAAAAGGAGGAGAAAATCTGGTTAATCACGCTTTACCAAGGACACGATGGCCGACATCAGCGACAGTGCTACTTTTTACTAGGACGCACGCACGCACGCACACGCACACGCACACACAGAACCAACCAGGACGAAGAGGAGTGCAGCAGGGGTGTATTTCAGGCTCTCTGTGTGTCGGTTCTGTGTGTGTGTGTAGCCGTGGCCGATCCTTCTCACCTCCCCGACGGTGTTTATTAAAATAAAACCTGGTTCTGGCTCAGCACCAAAGCCGGCTGGACTCCTCCAAGTCTTCTTCCCGTTCTCATGCACTCGGTGAACTCTGGCAGCGTTTGGAAGAGGGAAAAAAAAGCCTCCAAATAATAAAAACCGCAACGGCGTCTGTGTTTCAAACTACTGGAAGCAAATCCGACCAGCGAGGGGAAGAAACTGACAACTAGAAATAACTGAATGGCTATCAAACTTTATAATAGAAAACAAATCTTCAACAGATTTAAAGATAAATCGCTCTGCCAAACTATTTTACACTGTACCCGGACAAAAGAACTGAAAAGATGGAATAAAAAGAGGGTAGAAACCAGGCTGAGCATCAACAAAAGGGTCTTTCGGGGCTTGTTGTGATAAAGGATGCGTGCACGTGAAGGTGTGCATCTGCTGCTTCATTTTTTAAATGAGTGAGTGGCGACGCCTCGGAAAGAGCTAACGTCTGACTGGTGTTTGGCCTCATGTTTTGCATTATTTTACCATCTGATCAGCTTGAGTGATGGAAGGTTTCACACAAGCGTCGCCTGCCTCCTCGAGCCGCCATCAGAACCGCTCTGCGCGTGCTAGCGAGGAGCTAACGCACGTTTTTCCCTGCGGGTGCAGTTTAGACCATAAATGAATGGGCTCATTAACTATCCTGGTTTAATCAGGTGAGCTTGTTCCTTCAGCAGCGGCGGCTGAGGCTGATTAGCATTCCGTAAAACAAAAGACCGTGTTGGAGCCGGCAGAATGAGAGGGATTACGGAGCAAACAGTGCCGTTGTTTGCCTGTGCCCCGGCGCCCTCGGTCACGGGTTTCAAGAGGCTCACTAATCACCTCCTCAATAAATAAAATCAATAACAAAAGCACGATTGTCTCCAGCATTTAGGAGATGCTCTCACAGCCGCGCTTCCTCGCCTGAGCGACACAAAGATTAGAGAACACCAGCACTATGAGGGTGAATCACCAGGGAAGATTCTGGCTTCCAGACAGGAACAGGCGGGTTTCACAGACTGATAATAAACCACGAAGTCCACTGACTCAACAACCCGCTCGTTGATGGCCAGATTGGAGCTGAGCTTCTGGAAGGAGCGACAAGGACCATCTCAAAGACTTCGGCTCAGTTTTGAAGTACTTTTGGACACAAATGTCTGGATTTGCAAACGGGAGCTCAGCTCATCCTGTAACCATTCAAGTAATGTGGGAACACATGAACGGCCACATGCCGCAGGTGTAGCAGTCCGCTCCATCTGAGGCCCAAGAGCTGCTGGGCCGACGCTACAAATGTACGGTATTCACACAAACAAAAAGAGAATGCCCTGTGTTTGTGTGTGTGTGTGTGTGTGTGTGTGTGTGTGTGGGAGCGGTGAGTCACTGGCCACATTAACAGCAGCAGCTTCATGTCATGTTGGGGTGTAAATTACTGTAAAGCCAAACCAGCCATGTGGCACCAGTACAGCCTGCTGCGCTGACGCCCAGCAGGCTGACCAGTAAAAAGCAGGAGAAGAAGACAACAGATCTCAGCCCTCAGCCCTAGAACCTAAACCCAAACCTAAACCCAAACCTAAACCCAAACCCAAACCCAAACCCAAACCTAAACCTAACTCGAACTTCAACCTTCAAGCAAAGCCTGAACCCTAAAGGTGGAGAGGACCAGATATGACAGCCTTACTTTGTTAGGTAAATGTAAATTCTAGACACACACACACACACACACACACACACACACACACACACGGTCATGGACTCTGGGTGCTCATCCAGGAAACACTGACGGCTCGTGAAGAGTGTTTGGCTACCACTCACAAGTCAAGGTGACTCCTCAGAACTGTGTGTGTGTGTGTGTGCGTGTGTGTGTATGTCTGCTGACACCACAGGATTCAGTCACAGGTAAAGTGATGTTCTCAGCATAAAATAATGATTCTGTCGACACAGAAACAAATTGACCTTTTAGCTTTTTCAGAGCATAAATGGAACCCTGGACCCTTTAAATTAGTATTTAATGTTAGAAAGAACTGTTCATTTATTCGCCTTTATTAATAACAGCTGTTTAGATAACTGCTCGTTTCGATATAACCTGTGTAACAGCACTGATTTTTTTTGACACTACAGTTACAGGTATCACTAAATTGAAATTTGACCTATTTTACCAGGTGCATTCGCACAATAAATAATGACAAAGGACAGGTCTTATTACTGGAAGGTCCCTTAGGGGGGAAACTGATGCATTTTTATATTTTATTGAGTAATTTAGAATGAAATGCTTCCGATTGGTCGGGTTCTAGAGAAACCAGATATTATTCTGCTTCTGTCTGGTCAGCGTGACGATCACTCCGCTAACGCTGCTCTGCTTTGGTGTCGCCGGGAGTGTTCACGTGCACGGATGCAGGCGCGCGTGAGAGAGAGTGAGAGTGAGACGGAGAACTGCATCCATTTGCCAGCAGCGCGGAGGCAGCGTCGCCTCTTCCAAAGATGCAGCGGCGAGACGGGAGACGGCGTATCCTTCCGCCGCCATATATGGAAGTGCTGGAATTCCCCCGTGCCAGGGGGCATCCCATCTGCAGGCGTCTCACGTCCACACAGGAAATCTGTGGGCGACGTGAGAGGAGGAACGTGACAGGAGAGAGAAAAGGCGTCTCCTTCATCCACGGCGTCACCACCCCCCGTCTCATCCTCCTCATCCTCACCCGAGTGACGCCGCCCTTTTTTACTGATGTCCGCACATAAATGTGCACAACGCTGGTGGACAAACAGAGCCACGCCGGCAGGTTAATAATAACGACCACCACAAGGTCAGGATGGACGAAGACGCTGCAGAAAGTGGCGGGTAAATGATCCGTTACACAAACAAACAAGAGAAAGAGGAAATGCAGCCTCTTCTCCTCCCAAATGGGAGGGAATTTGTCCCCAATTAGACGGAAAGAACAAGAGTGCAGGAACCGTTCTGCTCTCTGTTCTCCAGCCTCCACCTCTAGGTGCAGCAACCCCAGAGCTGGCCCAGTTCTGCTCTCCAGACCCAAACTGTCCACTAAATGAGGTACCCAAGCGGAGGCACCAGGTAGACCAATCTTCCACCCGCCCACGCCTGCCCCCTCCTCCACCCCACCTGTCTGCAGTGGTTGTGCTTATGTAAGGCAGATCTACCCCCACCCATCCGGAGAGCATGTCGGCGATGGACCAGAAGCTCTCCAGCTGCAGCTGAAGCAGCACAATCTGCAACGACCAGCCTGTTCGGGAGCCGAGAACGGACGCCGTTGACCGGAATTAGCCAGGTGTTGTTCGCCGAGGGAGAAACCGACTGCCCAGCAACCTGCTTTTTACAGATATCGAATAAAAATATGAAGACTTTGAGACATCTGTGGACAGTAATGGGCCGTCTGAACTGTCTCTGATGTTGAAGGACATAAAAGCGCGTGACGCTTTTTGGTTGGAAACGACTTCCTGAAGCTTGAACATCTGTCGGCCGGTCAGCTGACTCCATTTTGGTCCTCCCGACAGCACCAACAAGCCTCTCCCCGCAGACTTCAGCTGCGTTCAACAAACAGAGCCTGCAGCACTGCTGGGGATTACAAGGCTTGGCTGAAAGCACTCCTCAACACACATACAGATGGTGCTTGTTCAGCAACTCCACACACACACACACACACACACACACACACACACACACACACACACATATGCAACTTCTACGAATTCTAGAGACTGTTCTGCAGGGGGGACACTCCGCTGCCTTCCTGAACTGAACGGGGTCGTGAAACATGCCCGTTGCTCTGCAACCAGTAAAAGTGCTGACAAAACAGGTGACACACACACACACACACACACACACACACACACACACACACACACACACACACACACAGAGCAGAAAGCAAACAGCATGCTGAAAGCACAACAGCACATTACTGGTTGAAACACCTAGAAATACTTTAAATGAATCCAGAGGAACCGGCTGAGGCGCTTCAGGCACACGGACGGGGAAGCACCCAGGAGGAGACCCCGGAGGTAGAACCCAGACCTTTCCATGTTGGTTTTCTAAAAGGAATACGCCTCTGAGGTCCAGTCAGTCAGGACTTTCTGCCTGACAGAGGTTAATTGGGCTTGGAACCAAGACTCTTGATCACCGTGACGATGCTCGACGGTTCAGTGGCCGTCAGCCGTGAAAAGATTGGAGGGTTATCTAATGAGAGATGGCACCTCTGGGCCCCTGGTGGCACCTCTGCGCCCCTGGCGGCACCTCTGGGCCCCTGGCGGCACCTCTGCGCCCCTGGTGGCACCTCTGCGCCCCTGGTGGCACCTCTGGGCCTCTGGTGGCACCTCTGGGCCTCTGGCCTCTGGGCCCCTGGCGGGCACCTCTGGGCCCCCTGGTGGCACCTCTGGGCCTCTGGCCTCTGGGCCCCTGGCGGCACCTCTGCGCCCCTGGTGGCACCTCTGGGCCCCTGGTGGCACCTCTGGGCCTCTGGCCTCTGGGCCCCTGGTGGCACCTCTGGGCCTCTGGCCTCTGGGCCCCTGGTGGCACCTCTGGGCCTCTGGCCTCTGGGCCCCTGGTGACACCTCTGGGCCCCTGGCGGCACCTCTGGGCCCCTGGCAGCACCTCTGGGCCCCTGGCGGCCCCTCTGGGCCCCTGGCGGCACCTCTGGGCCTCTGGTGGCACCTCTGGGCCTCTTCATCCTCTCCTCTACCACACTAACAGAGGCCTGTCAGCGTCTCAGATCACAGACCCTCAGCACCGGAGGCCCCGGGGCCCCTCCACCGGTGGGTCAAGCCGGTAGCTTCACCTCATGCTGGTTTCGTAACGCCGCAGCACGCTGGGGGCAGGAAGGAGCCCCGCTGCTGCACTTCTGCACGGTGGCATTTACACGCTCGGCACCATCCGGCTGCGACGGGGAGCCCGGAATCCATCAGCAGATCACATGATCACTTCAGCCCTGCTTGGGTACATAAACGAAGGTGTGCGTTCTTGTGCAGAATCCTGACCATCACCTCGTGTTTGTGTGTCGCTGAGATGGACAGACACACACTTTCCCAGGCAAATGAGACACTTCTGTCACTACGCAACAGAGTCATCACGAACAATTTGGGTGGATCAAAGAAATCTAAGCTGTCCTGTGGAGGAACTCCCAGGTTCAGACCTTCTCAGTAAGGTGAGTCCAGGACCAGGGACGCCCCAGGACCAGCGGCCAGGCGGGTCCCGACAGCTGAAATCTACACCTCCTTCAGAAACAAAGCTCCCCAGCCTTCCGTGGGACCTCCACGGATGATCCTTCATCTCTTTTTGCTGTCCTCCTCGTCATCTGACATGACTTGAAAGAGCCAGGCGGCCATGAGTCACTGCTGCAGACCAGTCGGACAAACTTGGCTCCGTCCATCTGTTCTCGGGGACCGGGGGCAGCGGGTGTCCCTCTGCGGGACCTCCACCGCCGGGGTCCGGCTTACCTTGTACACGTTCTCCGTTATTCGGTGCACCTCCTCGGTCCGGGACATGCTGGCTGGCGCGTGGCTCACACGCAGACGCTCAAACTCCTCCGGATGAGGCTGGGGTCCGCTCCTCTGGACGGGGCCGGCGGCTCGCGTCTCCTCTCTGCGGTGAATGGGCTCGTGTGCTCGTGGAGTCCCAGTTTTTATAGGAAAGTCCTCCGCAGCGCCCACACCGGCGTGGCCCCCCACGCAGCCGCTCCGTCGGCGCCTCCCGTGTGAAGCGCAGAGGCGGGCCCACTTCCAATGGGGCTGCGCTGCCTTCACGGGCCGTGGGGAAACACGCCTCTTCTCCAACGCGCCCGCAAAAAAAGCTGTTTTTGAAAGGATGTTGAATCTAATTCTACATTTACAGGTCAAAAAGAAAATTACAGATCCTAAATCACAGATATTAAATACTGGATTGTCAGTGTGATAAAACACACGCTAACCATTCATTTAAATAATGTATTCAAATAACATTTACTGTCATATTCCGACAAAATGATGATCCAATATAATAAGAATTTCGAAAACAGCCGAAATGATGGATTGGCTGAACAACCCAAACGACCGTGACCAGAAAGACAAACCTATCGTCAGTTTTGAAGGACTGACCGTGAACACAACACGGTCTTTGAACAAACCACGCCTCCCCCGTGTGTCACATGTTGCCCACGCGCGTCTCTCCTCCGTTCATTCAACCGTAAGAAGCGCGTCCACGCAGCAGCAGAAGAGGTTTTAGTTCGTCCGTGAAACGTCGGAAAGCTCCACGTCACGCCAACATCATGACACAGACATGTGTGAAACGCTCACACGTGGTCCTGCTCCCGCTCCTCCGAGTGGGAGGGAAACACATTTCCTTGTAGGATGGAGAATCTCACACCTTCACCACATCACGATCCGAGAAGCCCTAAATGTCAGCAGCCTGAAGAGAAGACGAGGAAAAGTCACCCTGTTTGTTCTTTCACGTGGAAACATGACGCAAGGAAAGGTACCAGGGAGAACCAAATTCAGCTCCCTCCTGTGCGACTGTCACTCTGGGTTTGTATTTCTTTAGAGGAGGAAACACTGCTAACCATTTCATCCAACCAGGTGTCGTTGGAACATTTAGCACCTTCGCTGCTGAGCTGTGGACGACTGATTTCTCCATCACCAGTCACTTTTATCTGTTGCTGGACAGCTCCCATGATGACAATCATTAAGATGAAGGTGTTAGTCAAACTCACTGCAAGCAAACAAAATATTAGTATCTCAAAACATCACCCTAAACCGAAGGTGTTGTTGGACGTCGTTGGAATAAATCCGTTTTTAACAATAACACTGTAAGCATCAATTGGCGACTCGCTGCCTCACCCTTCTGCCTCGCCCTCGTCCTCTTTTTCAACCCCTCTCTAGCTTCACACAACCCTGCTCACATATTTGACCACATTTGCAGATCTGAACCATTTACCTGACGTGGGTCCATCGCCCCGGACAGAGCAGTAGCCTCCTAACGCTAACCTTCACATTACTGCCCTTCCTACTGGCTTCTGGTGTTCCTCAGGGTCCAGTGTTCGGTCCCTTCTGGTAATGATCCACCTCTTTCTCCGTTCCTCCACCTATTTTCTCTGTGACAACTTCTTAGTTTCCCCAGAAGTCTGGGTGTCGTCCTGGACAATCAGACCCTATACAAATACTTCCACTCGCCCTGCCGACTCGCTACCTTCTAGCTTGACTACGCCCATCTTTCTCACCCACCCGCTCATTATTCTGGTCCTCAGAACTTGTCACCTCCTGAACTGACTGCTAAAACACGCTTGGGAACTTTTTTCCCAACCAATCAAGTTCTTCATTTGGCTTTTGGAGAAATTTGTGAAATAGTTCGTGGGGCCACATGTAGACCCCGGCTTTGGTTTGCCCATCACTGCTGTACACCAACCAGCTTTAGAACAGAAAGAAGGCTGGATTTAGTAAATATTTTTATTGGTGAAAAATTTGGGTTTCTTTTAAAAAGTACAACCAGGCCTTTTGATGTCTCTATGACAACAAAACCCTCGTATTTTGTTCATCCTGATAGGAAAACTAGAACATATCAGTCATATTATGATACATATATTAATGGTTTAGGATTGTATTTGGGGGTTTGAGTGTTTCAGTGTTTAGTGGCTTTTTTTGTTCTCCTTTTTTAGAAAGAAATACGGGTAATAAAAGTACCAGAAAAACCCGTGGGTTGCTATGACATCAAGCTGAGAAGCACAAACATGGACTTCGTGGCCTGACAGGAACAGGAACATCCTCTATTTTCTATCCGTGTGGGTGGGAGACTCACACACACCTCCACACCTTAAGTGTCCATTCACCGGAGTTTCACCGCCTTTGCTGCACATCCTACTCACCATTGTCCTCTCCTTCTGCCTGCGCTCAGATCCGTGATTCATCCGTGCGGCGCTCTGACATTCAGGTTCCTGTCTGCCTTCCACTCCCACACAGCAGCCCTAAACCTGCGGGGCCCGGCCAGCTGCAGAATGGAGCGGGTCCCCCCAAAAACAGCATTTCAGAACCGAGGGTTTCATTTCACCGGACACACAGAATCACCAGACACGGGGCCTTTTTAATGAAAATACTCAGTTTATTGATGCGTGGTCCTACAGGTTGAATATGAACTTGTATAAGAGACTTTTGATGGAAACTCACCTAATATTATAACCTATTTATTCCTTTAATGTGTCTTCAAGTCAAACACTGATAAAACCACCAAGTATTCTGATTAAAAGAACCGGCTTTGTTAATATAGCAGAAAAAGAGTCCACCAGTGTGTCACAGCTCTACTCGGTGTACCACACACTTCTCTGAGGCAAATTCATCAGCCACCTGAGTGACAATTATTAACACACACTCACATAAACCTCGACACCTGTCTCATCTTATATTCCTGCCACACAGGCTTGTCTTAAAAAAAAGGGGGGGGGATAAAACTTTTGATTAAAATATATTTTTTGTGGTTTACAACCACTGGGAAACGCATTTTGTGTTTAAAAACTTGACTGTAGAGCCTAAAAGCTTGGAAGTTTATCTCAAAATTCCTTGTGGCGTTAGTGTTGTTCTGGTTCAGCTGTACCGATAGAAAAGCGGGGATTTGTCGCCCCCTGTGCTCGACGGTGGTAACTGCAGCCGTGACCTCCAGGGGGGCATCGCTCAGCCCCCTAGCAACAGCTTACGGGGTCAGCTGTGAACCCAACCCTCCTGGAGTCCCAGTGATCAGGGTTTTACATTTACAGAATGAGCAGATTCACATAATATTCGGATAAAGATTAAATCTAACAAATGCTGTTACTCAGATCCAAACCAACTGATGGACTCCGCTGTGGAGGGGAGACCCTGGGGAGTGACGCAAGCACCACGCACAGATTACCAAGGGCTTTCAGCCTCGCGATGTGATCAGCGCTTTCTGATGACACTGAGGAGTGAATTAGCTTAGCCGAGATGCTCGTCCGTCTGAGAGAATATTCCACAAAGCCGATTTAAATGCTTTTGTTGCGCATCCAAACTTCCCGGTAATCCGAATAGCTCCAACATTCCGGGTTTCCTTACTCTCCGGGATGTCTGGGTATAGCATTAGTTGTTAACTAAAGTTTTTGCTCAGTAATTTCTCAATATGTTTTTTTTTTTTTTTTTTTAATTAGGAGGCACAAAAGAAAGCCCACGAACTTCAGGGGAGTCAGTTTTCAAGATGAAAATAATCACAACAAAAACTAGAAAGATGATCAAATATGTGATTAGATAAAAGTATTAGCATTTTTGACAGTTTATAGATGAGAGAGAGCACCCGTTTAGAGGCTGACTGGGTGAGGAGTTAGACACACATGCGAAGGACACACACGTTAGGTCACACACACACTAGGTCGGTGGCGTACGCAAACGCAGAGGTTGGCTACATTTATCTGAAGCAAGGCCTCGGCCGTGGTTCAGACCCAACTCCTTCAGGTGGCGAGAAGCGATGGAGGATGAGGAATGTTCTCCGAGATCAAACGTTTGTGTTTGGCAGTTAGTGGAGGTCCAGCAGCAGCAGCAGCGGCAGCAGCCTGGCTCCTACGCCGCCAGCAGCTCCCGCTCTGGCTTCTTTCTGGAACGTTCCTTCTCTGAAACAAACGAAACATCTAGCTTCCATCGGTTGTTCGTGCAAACGTCAGGTGAATCGGCCCTCGGCCCCCCAAGAACCCAAAACACGAAGCAACAAACCTGCTTTCTTCTCCGGGGCTTCGGGCAGCTCGTCTGAGGGAACCTCAGGTAGCTCGACATCTCCCTGAGACAGTTCAAAAGGAGCAAAAATCAGAGGCAAACTCGGGAACGCGTCACGTTTTCGTGTGGTCGAGGACGGGGCCAACCTGAGTGATGGCCTCCAGCTCAGCCAGCACAGCATCTTCATCCTCCGGTGATAAAGATCCAGCCAGCATCTCATCTATTTGCTGCAGACAAACCCACGTTCAGAAACAAATCCAGGAAGGAAGGCTTTCGCTCCGGTGAAACTTGTTGCGGGTGCAGCACCCATCCTACCCTTTGGTATTCGATAGCATCTTGAGTTTCATCCATGATCCGTTCGACCTCTTCGATCGACAGCACCTGGAAGAAGACGGTCAGATCCACACCGAGCAGGGACACGGGGGCCGCCACACTCGGCTGAACGTCACCCACCTCGTGCATTTTCTTCAGACACTGGTTTCCGATTTTCAGGCCGTCAACCACCTTCTTTTCGATCTGAGCAAACTCCAGATCCTGAACCTGGAGGAAGCAGAGAGGAGAGGCGTTCACGGCCCCGGCGCTGCTCCAGGCGGCACGTCTGCGGAAGCCGCCGATGGCTCACCATTGTCTCCAGGTTACTGATCTGGTTCTCAGTCTTATCCAGGAGCTGCTCCTGGTAGCGCTTCTTCTTCAGCAACAGAAGAGCCTTCCTGTTAAATCCGTTAGAGAGAGTGTCTGAAATTCCCGTTTGAAGTCAAACACAAACAGCAAAGTTTGGAACTAAAGTGATTTGTGAAAAGTGCAGCAGTCAGCCGCTCCTGCTCGACTGCACTCACTCCTTCTTGCCGTCTGCGAGCAAGCGCTTGGCCAGAAGCCTCTCCTTCTCCAGCTGCAGGCTGATCCTCTTCTGGTACTGGCGCACTTTATCTCTCTGCTGTTTCAGTTGCTGCCATGTGGCAAAACAACGTTGTTAAAACACTCAGACTTTCTATTGAGAGCACATATAAGTCTGTACTAACGACCTACAGGTCCCTGACAAGTTACGCTGTTTACTTTTATCAGAATTGTGATTGATAAGTAGATTTTCATGTAAATACTGTAGCTAAAGCTAGTTGTTTTTAGTCACATTTACTACCAGAGTCCTTAGTTGTACCAAAGGTTGTGGGATAACGCTGATACGACACTTGTTTCCAAAGTTCCAAAGAAAAACTAAAGTAATCAAAGTGTCATTCTTTTCCCGAAGGGCTGCTCGAATGTATTCTTTGTAAAGAGTCGACACATGTACTTTATTTAGCCGATTAGCTAACGTTAGCTAGCTGTGCCACTCACCAAAATCGCTTTGTCTTGTTCCGTCACTCGCGTCTGTTTCTTTCTTCCAAAAAGGTTTCCCATTCTGAACCAGCATCCCAGCACCACTGTCAACCGGGAAGAGAAGTCAAGGCTTATCCGATTTAATACTCCCCTAACTTTGGAGTAGCAAACTACACTAGTTTCGGCTTCATTTTCAGTCTGGTCATCTGAGCGCCGCGGCCACACCCACATCAGGAAGTAGGGTATCCGCCTAGGGTCAAAATACTGAAGAGCCGGCGAACAGCGCGAAAGGCGAACAGTAAATGGGTATTTGTTCTGTACGTGGGATTAATGTTTAATACAAAACCGGTTAGAAACACGTATGCGTCGAAACCAAAGCAAAGAACTGTTTGAAAAAGGCGCATCTTGCGAGCAAAGTCGTTGCCCGCCCTCTTGTGGTCGGATGAGGAACAGCAATAACTAGATCGAAAAGCCTTCGGAGGGCGCAGACCTTCCCCAGCAGGTCATCCCCACATCTTTTACACCTAAATATAACACTCCAGTTACTTGAAATACCTTCCATGAGTGTGTCAGCCATTGTAGAATCATATTTTAGATTGTTTTGGATTAGAGAAATAAAGCAATTGAAAAGAGAGAGAGAGACAGATTTGCGTCGCCTTCCTTTGATGGTGTTCAACTAAAAAATAAAACCCAAACAGTACCAATAGTGTTATGTAGGCAGTAGCCCCCTTGCCTTCCTTGGCCGTTGATCTATGAAAGATCAAAGGCCAAGGAAGGCAAAAGCTCCCTGAAATCCAGAACATCATTAAAATGTGATCATCTGTCCTTTTATTAACATTTTCGGAAAAATTCATTGAAATACATTTATAACATTGAAGTTTATGACTTTATGAATCAAGTGTTTTACACACAATTCTAAAATGTTTAACTCAAAAACAAACTGAAAGTTGCAAAAGCCAATTTTTATACAACTAAACCAGGGTGGACGCACGGACATATATGACATTACACTTTCTTAACTAGCATTTTTTGCTAACAGATTTTCTTTAAGGAAGGAAGCGGAGATGTTCCTGAACTGTTCTTTTTATCATTGTTTTGTTTCACTTTTGTGGTTTTTTTCTTTCCACATCTTGTCTCTCTCATCCAGCTGCTGCAGAGCTTTCTCTCATTCAGTGTTTTTTTCCTCTTTTATTTTCACTTTCATTCTTCCCATCTTTTCCCAGCGTTGCCTCTTGGCTCCACTTCTCTCGTTTTTCTTTCTTCTTCCGTCTCTTGAATTTCTCCGAGAGTTCATTTTCCTCTCCAGAGTTTGGACAACATCTCCTTCAAAGTTGCCACTTTTCTTTCCCACCATTTCCGACACGCACCCATCAAGCGTTCGATTCGAGCCTTCATCTGCTCTCTATAGGACTGCTCCAGCCGCCTTTCTTCCTCCAGCCGACTGACTTTTCTCTCCAGCTCATCCAACTTTTGGGCCAGACTGCTGTTCTTGTCGTCGGTCTCCTTGATTTTTCGCTCAAAACTCTGCTGTTTCTCCATCAGCTCTTCATATTTCACCCGTCCAGCTTTGACCTCAGTCCGCACCGGTTCGTCGTCCCGGTCCACCTTCAGCTCATTTTCTCTCTGAAATTCCCTGACCTTGTTCTTCAAGGTCTGAATCTGGGATTTTCTCCTCTCCTCCTTTAGCTTGTGCACTCGCGCCGCCCATCTCTCCTGCTTCTCAGCCAGTTCTTTATGCAATTCCGCGTTTTTCACCTTTTTCTCCCAACTGTTCATCTTCTCGGCGAGAGCCTCCTTCTCTTTCTCCAGCTCCATCACTTTTCTCCTCCAGCCCTCGTCTTTTTCCTCCAGTTCCCGCATTTGTTGCTCCAACTCTTGGCTCCGCCTGTCCGAGCTGTTTTGCATCAGGGTGAGCTTCTGGTTGCTTTCCTCCAGCTCTCTGATTGTTCCCTGAAACGTCTCCTCTTGCACTCGCTTCTCTTTCAGCTCCTTCTCTGCCTGGTTGTTGGTTTTGGTTAAGAAACTGAAGATGCTTTTGTCTCCGCCCTTCGACGGGAGGAACAAACACTCCAGTTCGTCCTTCTTCTCCTCCACCCCTTTTAGCATCAGTCTCCATTTCATCTCCACTTGCATCAACTCCTGTGTGAATCTCTCCTGCAGATATTTGTTCTTCCAGGAGGAACCACCCTCCGAACCTTCAGGGCTGCTTTTGCTCTCCATCAGAGGTTGCTCTTGTCCACCAGAGTTGGGCCTCTCAGACTGGGATTTGGATGCCATCTCCTTCGCCCTGTTGTTGGAGCGCTTACTGGTCAATGTTGGTCTAAGCTGCAGGGCTCAAAGCCTTTTAAAGGGCTTTTAAAAATCGCAAAGATTAAAGCTTTCATTAAAGCTCACCTCACGAGTGACATCAAAGGAAATCTGTCATCTGGGCTCTTGTGCTTTTGTCATGCCGGGGTGGTTACAACGTATTCATCTCTTCCATGGCACCGCAACACTTCCTGAAAATTCCAATAAAGTCCATTTGAAACTTTTACTTACCTGAAACAGGAACGCCAGTTGCCACATGACCTTCCTACCTTGGAGGAGGTGCTCCAAAAGCTGAACCATGAAATCTGTCTGGTCAGCTAGGCATCGGTTGTCATGGTAATCTAATCTGAATAGGGCCCAGGTGAAAATAAATAGAAAGATTTCTGAGAATAAATTCTCAACACTAGAGGGAAAAAGTTACGAGATTGTGAGACTAAAGCACAACTCACATCTTCAGAGACATTCCAGCAGGACCTTGATGCTTTTTGTTGTTTCTTTCCGTCTGGCAGGTTTAAGCAGAAAAAGGTTAGGAAACCTGGGAGATTATTCGCAGGGTTGAAAAAGTAGCTTTTACATTTCACCACTGATGAACAGCGTATCTGAAAACACCCCTTCAGTTAACATTTATTCATAAAAAGAGGCTCATTATTGACATGACACGTGTCCAGTCAGACATGCAAGTTAGAGGAAAATACAGCACACAGTCCTCCAAAAAAAAAAAAGATAATTGTGTGAGCTAAGATTGCATAAGGGAAAGAAAGGTTGTACAGTTTCCCAAAAAACAGTGCAATTTGACCACCACGGATTCCACGTGGAACATCAAACACCTCAATGGTCCATTTGCGAGTGTCAAAACAGGTCCTTAGTGTGAGCGTGTACGCGTAAAAGAGCGAAAACAGTAAGGTTTGTGGACAGCTACATATAATGAACCCACAACACGTTATCGTCATTGCACTTAAGAAATCTGATCACATAGAATAAGAATATATGGGCAAACACCCTAAACACCACCCTTCCTACACAGCCGGTGTCGTCTCTGTTAAAGAAATGGGGCTACATGTGTGCAAACAATGACATCACAATAAAGTTTTCACATTTTGAACAGAAAAAAAAAAAAAAATCACGTGCTCCCAAACCGCCACCTTCATTTCCTCATCGTGCCGTCTGCCGCTGCTTGGATCCACCTTCCGTGGCCCTGACGTTGATGGACTTCATCAACGGGTGAAACAAACGCTACACGTGCACATGCAGACAGAAAAAACACCCCAAGTCTGGACAGAGAGCAGTAAACACAAGAAAACCAAGCGAAAAGCAAACCTGCGGCACGACCGCTCGGCGACGGGCGGACCGACTCCCACCGACCGTGAGACGTTCCTGAATTCAGTGGATAAAACAAGACCTGATCACGTGATTAAATCCACCACACTCACCACAAATACTGCTGGACTGAGGGTAGGAATGCGCGTTAAAATCTGCCAGGCTCTAATCTCTAAAAGTCTCACCTGAAAAAAATCTTACAATTATTGGGTTTGCTGATAGATATGAAATCAACAACACACCTGCCTCAAGCACAAGGACACAGCTATACACAGTTCCTAGAACACACACACACCCATCAAGCAGGCTATATAAGAGTCCTTAAAACACATCGGTGTGATTAAAAGTGGCACCAAAGTGAAACAGAGGCCACTTTAAAGCGTACATTCACAAAAGAAATGAGTCAGGATCTAAGCTCCTCCCCTTTCACAGGGCCCGAGCGACGCGCCCACCTGCGCTCAGGTACCCGGGGCCAGGCCAACGTCTGCTGAGGACCGCCTGCTACATGTACTGGCGTGCATAACAGCGTTATCGGGTCATGTGATCTGGCTCGAGGGTACACCGGCAGACAGGAAGGCACCGGCTCGGAGAAAACGAGCGGGCTCCTGGTGAGAACAGCCCGGGATGATCAGGCCCAAAGGTGTGAAGCTGCTGGTGTGAACGAGGA
The DNA here is from genome assembly GCA_000180735.1 of Tetraodon nigroviridis. Taxonomy (NCBI): domain Eukaryota; kingdom Metazoa; phylum Chordata; class Actinopteri; order Tetraodontiformes; family Tetraodontidae; genus Tetraodon; species Tetraodon nigroviridis. The sequence continues at coordinate 580,338 of CAAE01014705.1, forward strand.
GACGAAACTCCGGATGAGGCGGGCGGGCCGCCCCCGCCGCCTCTGTTATCAAACATCATTTCCAGAAAATAACAGAACCCAGTGTGACTGTGTGTGTGTGTGTGTGTGTGTGTGTGTGTGTGTGTGTGTGTGTGTGGTTCTGATTCATAGCTTTGGTACAGTCATGAACAGAGATCACGTCCGGTAGAGTTTTTAAAAACCATTTCACCAACACAGAAAACATTAGAATAAATGATCCAACACCCTTATTATAACGCCTCCACCAACCAGAACAGACCACAAAGCATAAATATTAGTGAATATATATATATCAATATATATATATATATATACATATATATATATAAATATATATATATATATATATAATTCCTCTATATAACCGTCTTTCCACTGCCTCCCTGTGAAGGTATAAAGAGTAGAAAGAGCGGGTTGTTTCAGTGCTGTTCAGAAAATATGGAGCACCAGTGGCTGAGGGATGCACAGAGGCACCTCAGGCCCGGAGGTAGGGGCCCCGCAGCTCGGCCCCACGCCTCAAGACGCTCTCGGGGCGCCGAAACTGGAGTGTGGGAACCGGGCAGAGCCAAGGCTCCTCAGTCCTGGTCTTTGTGTCCTGCCTTCATAGCTGGTGCACGACACTGTCGGCCTGGTTGATGGACACGGAGCCGTCCTGACGGAGACGCCGCCACTGGAAGGTGGTGCTGAGCGTGCCGACCTCCACCTCCTCGTTCTCCTGCTCCTTGGCAAACTCCATAAACACCTGCCAGACGCAGAGGTGCGAAACAGGTGCACCCGTTGGGGTTTGTTTAATGGTTAGGAATGGTTTTACTGCCTCGGAACAGCCAGCAGAGAGAGGATTCCTCACGTACCTGCTCCAAGGTCGACTGGGAGAAGTTGTATTCTTCAAAGTTAAAAGTTCTTTTGGCTGAAGGTAGAGAAAGAAAGGTTTGACGAGCAATCGTGAAATTTCTCTGACAATTCTTTTGGGAATTGGATATGGATTGGATAATTGGATAAGTGTTTGGATGTGGACACGCAGTTACAGGTGTGTGCAACTCACCTTTCTCCAACTCAGAGAAAGACTTGGCCAGTGACTTGATGTCCTCCATGGGGATCTTATAAACCATTAACGTGGCAAAACTGCAAAACATCACCAAACATCATACAAACTGGCCAAAAAGGGACGCCCATGTGTGTATTCGACATCAGAGCCTATGTTAAAACTTGTTTTTAAACCTAGGTGTTTTTAAGGCTTTTTTAAGGAATAAGGCTAATGTTTTGTGGCCACAGGAGAAGACCTCAGCCTCTCCTGCCGCAGAGCGCGCGGAAAGATCCGGAGGATCTCTTCGTGCAGCGGCTCCGGCTGCTGCTGCCCCGTCAGCTCCTCCTCGCGCAGCTTCACCTCCAAACTGTAACACCGACCGTACTTCCCCTTCAAGTGCTGGATGGTGCCGATGCATCTGGCGGGAGGAGAGGGGACGTAAGCGTTGACGTCTCAGGCCTGCGGAGTCCGCAGGAGCCCACCTCAGCTGGCCCGACACCATGATGGCGACGCGGTCGCACACGGCCTCGGCCTCCTCCATGTAGTGTGTGGTTAGGACGGCTCCGCGCTGCTGATTCTTGAACGCAGCACGTATCGCCCTCCTGCGCAGAGGACGCAGCACGGCCGGAAAAGCGGCAAATGTAAAGTTTGCTGAAATCGGCGATTTGAGGACGCGTTCGCGCTTGCGTTTGGATCACGTGACCACGGCGCTGGTGTCTGGTCTGGAAATTCTTACCACATGCGCTGTTTAGATTTGGGGTCCATCCCTGACGAAGGCTCGTCCAGTAAAACCACCTGAGGATTTCCGATCATACTCAACGCGAAACACAACTGTTAAAAAAACGAGACAAAGTTGAAGCCTGGCTTACTTTAAAAATTAAAGTCCGTATTAGGTTGTAAACGTTTTAGCCACTCCGACCAGAACGGTGTGTTCTCACCTTCCTCTTCAGTCCGGCTGACAGGGTCTTGGCTTGTTTGTTCATGTGCTCCTTGAGCTCCAGAGCATTCACCACCCTGACAACAGACCAGAACATCCATTAGGACCTTTAACACCTGCTACAGAGATTCTTTTTCTTTATTTTTTTCTTTACAGAGATTCTAATTCTTTATGAAAACCGGGCAAAATAAAACCCGTTCAGAAGCTGGACTCACCGTGAGATAATACCTGGCACGGTCGGTCCTCGCAGGCCCTTGATGGCAGCGTAGATCTCCAGGTGCTCCTGCAGAGTGACCCTGGGCCAGAGCGGGTTCACCTGTGGGCAGTAGCCCACGTGCTCCAGAGGACTGTCTGTGTGATGACATTCTGTGCTGTAGTCTCCCATCAGCACCTGCACAGAAGAATTCCGTTTTACGCCCTGACAGTGGCTCAGATCGGATGCTTTGTACCAGCCGCAGGAACCCGACCGATGAGAACTATGAGCAGCGCCTGTACCTGACCTGCTGTCGGGTCAGTGTCCCCTGACAACATATGCATCACTGAGCTTTTTCCTGCTCCGTTGGGGCCCAACAGTCCAAGAACTTCACCTGGAGACATCAAATTAATTTCAAAAAGTTTTCCTTCAAACCGGACTCAGTCCGAGTAAATGAGGAATACCTTTCTGCACGCAGAAAGAAATGTTCTTTGCGGTCACTTTTTTGGTCTTGTTCAGGAAGAAACCTTCTCTTTTGCCCTTGTGCTCCTTCCTCAGGTTGCTCACCACCACCACCGGTTTCTAAACATGATGAATACACTAACTTCTTACTCATATTTCTATAACACGTACGGAGAACACATCTGTCCTGAGTCTTCCTCCTGCTGTTAGTGCACACAGGAAAGCCAAACAGCTGCTCACCTCCTCACAAGAGCGACAGCTGAGCGCCTCCTTCACACGAGCCTTCTCCATCTGAACATCCTCATCCTCGTTCACACCTTCCTCTGGGTTCTTCTCAATCTTGATCTTGGAGTTGGACGAGATCCTGCAAAAGTATCCATCCGCGCGACGACTGTTACGGTTATTTATTTTACTAACGCGGCTCAGATTTGAGCTCCGATTTGAAGGCTGACCTGCAAAACTGGTCGTTTTTCATTGTCCTCCCTCCGTAGCGGATCTCCAGCCAGCGCAGCAGGAAAAGCAGCAGGATGCACTGGAGATAGGGCTGCGAGCAGAAAGATATGTTAGCAGACACACAAGCACTTGCGTGTTTGCTGTAGCCTCATTTTACTCAGTTTCATCAGAAGCAGATACATACAGCCACGATGGCGATGACCAGGTTTTTCCACAACAGGCTTTCTTCATACATGGAGGACGGGTAGGTCGCCTGGAGAAGGCGGGCATCCATGGTGAGAACTTGCCAGCATGCTTATGTGCCAGTGTGTTCTTTTTAATTTAAAATCCTACCTTTGTGATGCAGTTGAGGCAGCCCATCAGAGGATACAGAGGGTTGAACAAACACAGAATGTTGTCCAAGTTTCTGGCCAGTTCGGGATTATCGTTAGCAAAGAACTGAACCAGCGTGGCCGAGACCACACACACCTGAAAGATGAGATGGGAAGCACGTTTATTATTATAACACACATGAATGCACATCCTGACTCACCATCATAGAAATGACAGCGAAGAAATCTCTGTTGCTCTGGACTTGGGCAAAGCCGAAGGAAACCACGTAGGTCAGGAGAATCATGGCTGGACCGAAGCCAGTGATGCACAGAACCTACGAGAGACAGTAAAAACAGGATTTTAACCGGAATGTTCTCAGCAGCGTGACCCGCAGTAAAAACGGCTCTGTCATCTACCACAGCAGTGGCATTGGAAACTTAAATCCAGGCACAAATTTAAGCTAAAGTAGTGGTTACAGTTGAAAACATCTGGTTTAAATAAATCTGAGCAGGGTTCAGCTGGTTCTCCACAGAAGTACGGACCACGGCGGTGAGGTTGCTGGAGGTCAGCATGGCTTCGGTGTGCAGCGAGAACAGAACCACTGTCATGCAGGAGAGGATGAGGTAGCAGAAGGGGATGTCCACAGCCGCCTGGCCACACCAGTAAGCCGACGGTATCAGACCAGAGATGCGCAAGGTGGAACGGCATTTGATCTTAGAAAAAAACCAAAAAGACAAATAGAGTCAAAGCAAGTTTCAGATATCTACCGTTTAGTCAATAAGTTTTCTTCTCATTTTTGTGAAACTAGAAAAGACACAAGAAGACACAAGACACAAAAACCCAGTCATTGTCACAATAAACACCTCTCTGTCTTGTGTGTGGTCCATTGCAAAGTAGGCTGGCATTCCAGCTGCCAGCATTCCCAGTATGATGGCCTCTATGTACACCAGCGTGTAGGAAGTAGAATCGGGAACTTGCTGAAGGGATGTGACAATTTGAACGGATTATCATCTTTTTAAACGGCACAGAAAACAGGATCAGTCATCAAGGTCATGTGACTCACGTAGTCGAACGGTTTGGTCCAGGTTCTGATTTGTCCCGTGCCGTTCAGACCTCTCAGAAGGGCGTTGCTTAGTATGTTGACGGCCATAGGCAGGGAGTGAACCGTGGTGCTGTTGAACGCAATGCTGTAGCTAAAGCCCTGTTAGCAGAGAGGAGAGAGTGTGTCGGTGAACCTCACTCACACTTCATGTGAGTAAAAACCTCTCAGCTGAAGGGCTCACGAGCCCTCACACAAGCAGCTCTTCACTGCGGACTACGCTACAGCCACAGTAACCGGAATTTAGAAAAAAAAAAAAAAGAAATGCGCTCGTTCAAGTGACCTTGTTGGATCCCGTCACATTAAAAGCAGCACTGTGAGGAGCAGCAGACATGTAGTCACTGTGTTTCATCATCTCCACTTGGATGTTCTGTGCCTCCAGGTTGTGGATGAAATCGGAAAGATCAGAGTCTGTTCACAAAAAAACAAAAACCATTAATAAATGAGTCAACTTGAGAGAATTAGCAGCAGGAGACCTACATTAGCATATCAAACCTACCTCCCTTTTGATTGCAAAAACACTCATTTGTCAGGAATATCTGTCACACGCACCTGAGGAGTTCTGAACCAGGAGGCTGGTGACGTATTTCTGTGGAGCCTGGTTTCGTTTAAGGAGGTAAATGGGCAGAAACTGGCGGCCAGGAGAGCGAAGCTGGATATTTCCCGTGATCAGGGACAGCAAGAGTACCGAAGCAACAAACATCAGGAACAAGGACAGCCTGCACGAGAAGAACCAAAGAATATAGAAAGGATCCTGTGTGGGGTCCAGCAAACAGCGTGCCGGTGTTAACGTGTGGATCCAGTCCTTTCCTCAAGACTCACGTGTAAGCGAACGCCTTCCTCTCCCTTCGCATGTTGAGCATGTGCAGCCAGGCTACGGTGCTGAACTGCTGCCGCCACAGAGCCTGACCCGACACGAAATCCGACTTGCCGTCGGAGAACATCAGCAGCCTCTGATCTGCGTCATCCTCCGACACGCTGAGGCGGTCGCCTTCCTCCTCTGTTCGCTCCCGATTGAACACGCTGTAGTCTGAAGACATGCCGGCCTTGTCAGGACATTTTCGTACCCTCATCCTCCCGTTCAGGTAACACGCTTACCCGCTTGGTCTACTTCTGTTTCCGCCTCCAACCGAAGGAACACGTCTTCCAGCGTCGTCATGGAAACACCATAGTTGATAACTCCCAGATCAGGTTGACAATCAAGCTCAGTGAACAGACCTGTTAAAAACACTTTTATAAGTTCCTGATCCTGTTTTGGGCCGTTTCATACAAACATTGGAGACATTTCCAAAGTTTTCATTAAAACAGGTTGTAATTTTGGGAGTTTTTACTGACATCCAGCCACGTAAAAGCACATGAATCTTAATTTGACCCAGTTTAGGTGACAGTGATTGCTATTCCAGTTATTCCTCTCTTTTTCTCCCTCTGTCTTGAAGACTGCTGGATTCTTACCTGGGAATGTGTCCATGCTCTCAAACGGAAGCGTGAAGGTCAACTCTGCCTCATGCTGCTGCGACAACTTGGCCTTGGGCACATGATGCTCCACCAGTGACCTGATCTTTTCAGTTTCACATCTGTCACTGATAGACATTCTGTGAAAAAAATTTTAAAAAAAGGAACATCTCAAATATATATCGCACCCTAAAAACAACTTTTCCGATCCTGGAGGGAGTGATACTCGCCTGAGATGATATCCGACTCCACACTTGATTTTGAGATACATTGATGAGCCAACACATTTCAGCTGTCCTTGAGAGATCACAGCTTTTCGATCTGTAGAAAGCCCCAAAACAACGACAGGTTACTTCCCTTTCTGTCCCGTCTTCGTGCCAAGGCTCCAGGCAGCCTCGGGATCAAAGGTGTGTACCAGCAAGTATGTCAGCCTCATCCATGTAGTGTGTGCTGAGGACAGTGACCCGGCCCGCCCGGCGGCTCTTCAGCAGAGACCACACCTGGTGTCTGGAGCAGGGGTCCATACCTGCTGTGGGCTCGTCCAGGAGCAGAATCTGAAGGGAAACAGTCCCAAACCGACATGAGACCTTTGACTCTGAGACTGATACAAAGAAACTGAGGAATGAACTTAAATCAAAACTCCAGGTACCTTTGGATCTCCAAGAATGGCAATGCCTACAGAGAGTTTTCTCTTCTGGCCTCCACTCAGGTTCTTGGCTTGAGCTGTCATGATCTTCTCCAAGTCCAGACCCTTTAACACCTTTTTGAACCTGTAAAAGAAGCCAGATTCATTTCTACCTGACCCAGGGTGCGACTCCTACACCGTTTTCAGATGCTTGCTCTACCTCAGCGTCTGTATCTGCTGGAGGAATCCCTTTAATGGCTGCAAACATCCTGAGATGTTCCTCCACGGTAAGCACGTCAAAGATGATGTTGAACTGGGGGCAAATCCCCACCAGCTGCTTCATTTCCAAGCCTTCTGCGATCTCTGCTACAGGGGAGCCGTAGATGGTTGCTGTGCCGTCGGTCGCTGGGCAGATGCCACACAGGATGTTCAAGAGAGTAGATTTTCCCAGCTCCGCTGTGCCCCAGCAGGGCTGTGATCTGACCCTCGTAGATGTCGAACGTCAAACCTGAAGAAAAGGGCGGGTTTACAATAACACCGCGCAGCATCCTTGGAAACCAAACAGTGGTTATTTCTGGAGCAGCAGATGAAACCTGAGATCAAACCGAGGAACACAGAAGCGCTGCAGCTCACCTCGGAGGGCCTCCACCACGCCGCTCTTCTCTTTGTACACTTTGTGGATGTTGGTGATGCTGCCGGAACAAAAGAAACAGAACAATGAAGAAAAACACAGAAAGGTGCTGTTTGGAAACGAGACGGTCAGATGGGAAGAGCACCAGCTCTCAGGTTACAGGCTGCTTCCTCAGGCTCTGCTCACTGACAACAAACACAACTCAGACCCGATGCTAAACGGAAAGGAATGTTTTCTTTAAATACAGCTACGCACTGGTTCGTTGGTTTCCACTCAAAACTTATGCTAAAATGATATTTACAACTTTTACCAGATAGCTTCTTTTCCTCTGAACTCGGAGGAAACCGGCTCCACAGACTCGCCGCCCCTGGGAGCGCCGTGCACCTCCGCGTCATACGCTGAGCTGACTTCCACGTAATGTCTTTTGTTTCTGGACCAATAGGACGGCTTCAGGAAGTACACCAAGGATCTCCTCAGTCCATAATCACCTGCAGTAACACCAAAACAACCTGAGTAAAATCCAACCTAATGAGGGTAACGGGCAACTTTTGCAGTGTGTGTGTGTGTGTGTGTGTGTGTGTGTGTGTGTGTGAGTCGTGTCCGGGGTAGCACCTGATCCAGGTAGATTGCCAACAGCAAGTAGAGGACACAGTCGACAACCAGCATGATGATTGGGACGTAGAGGGGATGGGGGCCATTTTGCAAAGAGGAAAACACAGCACTGTCTCCCTGAGCTTCCAGGTAAACCACCTATCATATATGCAGGCATACGCACCAGTTAGTAATACCGGTTAAAAGAGGGCTCCAGGCTTTACTTCATCATTTTTAATAACCAGGGCTTTAAGGCTTAAGGTGAAACAGCAAAATAAATTAACGTATATTTAGAAAAATCTATAGTTCAACCATTTCTTTAGATCCTCTCCCTTCTTACCTGAGCAATCCCGATGGAGAAGGCGCTGGGGGAGAGCAGACACAAAAGCCAGACCAGCGGCTGCGGGAAGTCCTTCATCAGCACCGTGAAGAGCGACAGGCAGCCAAAGACCACCGTCAGCATGGAGCCCACCGTGCTGGCAAACTTGGGCTTCTTGAATAACGGCGTCACCATGAAGGAGAAAAAGATCTGCGGAAGGGGAGCGAATGGAGTGAAAGACGGCCAGAATCACATTTCTGTCCAACGACTTGTTTCCACGGCAATCACATCACTGTCTTTACGCCAGTTGTACTTACTGATGATATCCCATAGAGGAAGATGAGGATGAAAATAAGAAAGAAATCACTGTTAGGGAACAGGGCAGTGTGGGTGGCAATGAGGGACATCAGGATGGACATGATGGTCACCAGGACAGCATACAGCAGGCCCCAGGACAACCTGTAATACAACGTCAAATCACAAATCACACACATTAAACCTCCACATATGACCAGGCTTCTTTCCTATAAAACAGTGTAAAGAGATATCAAACAGTGGAGCCACTGATGCCTTTTCTTTCTCACCAGAAGGCGGTGTCATAGAGCCCCATCATCGTCATGGTGTCCTTGAGCCGGTGCTCCTTCTCAGCTGCCACGTTGACAATGAGGAAGGTGACAAAAGGTGTGAAAGCCAGGACCAAGTAGATGGAAATGAGGGCGTGGGAGAACTTCTGCACCTCCACAGAGCCAGGCTGGCCCATCATCACCGCCTTCACGTCCATCTCGTTCCAAACGGAACGCTTCGTTTTCATCTGGATGAACAGTGATTACTTCAGGAATGGAAACGGCAGGTGGGAGAACATTGAAAAGAACCGTTTTCTGTCTCACCTGAATGATAGCTGCATCAATCACAGACTGGAGACGAATGAAGCCAGAGTACCAATAATTAGCCCCTCTGCAGTTCACTGAGTTGGCCAAACAGGTGGCTGAAAAGAAGAAGGGAATATGCTGTGTTAGAAGACAATACGTTCAAATAAATATGTGTTTTTTTTATTAAATACAAAACCAAAATGTACCAAAAGATTCTGTGTAATCACTGGGTTGGGGAAGCTGGTCGTATGGGAAGCGCAGCCTGTAGGACATGGCAGAGGGGTCCATGAACACAACACCCACAAAGCTGGAAGGCTCATACAGGCTGGCGTTCTCAAGGTCCTCCTCAGTGGCAAACATCTCCAGACGATACTGCATGTCTGAGGGATCCAAACACAAAAGGACCCTATGAAGACCCAAGTTCATTGCTTTTGTGTTTGCAGTGAAGCAGATATTAATTGGACTGACTCATCTCCTGAGCCACCTGCTCCATGATGGAGCTGGTGACGTTGGTTATTGGTGTGTAGCCCAGGCCCTTGAAGGAACGGTCTTCCCGCTCCAGCTCCACAGTGCCGATGCCTCCATAATAGGAATGAGGATTCAGGTTGTTTATGGCTATCAGGAGCGCCAGCAATAACAAAGGTAGGATGAGTTCCTGCAAGACACAAAATGCAAAATGCAGGACTTGAATAACATCTGTTAAAATTTGCTTCCAAGTTCAAAAAACTCAAGAAGTTGGATCAACTGTCTGCCAGCGCAGCCGAAGACCTAAAGACTGGGGAAAATCCTGCAGGCACCTGAAGGCTCTGTTGCTTGGTTCTCCATTTTATAAGCAAATTCTTGTACAGGAGACTTTTGGTTTGGTACCAGACTCCGGCGTCTCTTCTGTGCACTGGCTGCATATTTCCAGCATGCCTCATCTGGCTGGCGTGCAGATGACAATTTATCTCCTTTATTCTGGCCTCAGCTGCAAAATGAAAAGAATAAAACACTTCCATCATACTCAGTCAAGATAATATCTCACAAAAGTGAGAAAAACCTGGCATTTTTACAACAAGTATTTCATTCACTATAAAACTGAAGCGTTTGGATAGCATAGCTAGCACCGCCTTAGGCCCGTGGGCCATGGACATCACCAGAGCTGCACGTGTTGCTACCAGAAGCTACTTTTTTCCTCTACGATGGCATCAAGGAGCTGGGGAATAACAGACTTCTTGCACTCTTTTGTGGATGCCCCACGGGTGCTCATCTGGGAACATGTTCGGCCTGTCCATCACCTTCATCTACGGTTCTATATTTCACATTCTCAGAGTTCTTTAGCATAAAGCAGTATGATCAGTACCAGTGGCCAGTTGAAGAAGTGTTTACTCAAAATAAGACTTCAACGGCCCTGTTACCTACTCACACCTGGAACCTTGACACACTTGTGGGTCGCGTGAAACCAGAAAGGAAGAAACTGACATGGTCACCTTGAGTTGGGAGGACTTGAGTTGTTTGCTGTTTACACACTATTGGCTGTGTGTTGTCATTTTAAGAGGACAGTAAATCTATACTGCTACACCAGCTGTATACTGACTAATTTAGGTTAGATTAATCTTTTTTACATGCATTTTTGCATTTGCACTATTTGTGCAAATATGACGGTGTCATGCTTACGGGATACTGTAAACAAGCTAAAAACAGTCCATTTTCAACCTAGATGTGGTCATTTTTAAAAACTATTCTTTAAGCACAACTCTGGACAAAGAATGGCCTTTCCTACTTTAAAAAAATAGTCACATCAATCAATTTATTATTTGTTAAAAATCATTCATATTTGTTCAGTATGAAACACTAAACCTAATTGAAAAAAATCTATGTAATAAAATCCTAAATCATCTTATACAGCTGCCTTCTGTGGCTAAATTTTATTTATCAGACATCTGAGTAAAATCCTGTTTTATTATACTTCAGATTACAGTACAATATCAGCAATAAAGTATTATTTTGGACCTGAATTGTTCAGAACAATTGATATTTACCAACAGCCCCACATGAGACCATCTGGAAACTGAAACCGAGGTCTATTAAGATTTTTGACTAATTATACCAGTAAACAGAAATGAAAAATAATTTCTTTAGTAGTAAATATTGAGAGTTGACAGTGGCACAACAACAATGTTTGTAAAGTGTCTCTCTCGCAATAAACAACAGTGAATTTATGATGGCAGGCTAGCTCTGCAGCGACTAAAGTGATAGATTTCTGTGTTTCTCCCTACATATTTCGGCCGACGTTGACTCGAAATGAGATGGATGTAGAAAGAATTTGCAAAAAAGTGCGAGCTTAAACACAAAACAGAGAGAAAAACAGAAGCATTTAGCGTTGGTGGCAAAGCGACAGATCGCACAAGCAAAGACAACAAGCTAACAAGCGACAGCAACACAGCCGATTAGAGATTGGAACAACATACAAACGCAATGTGCAAAGCGAGTGTTGAAAGTACTCACGTTTAAAATGAATTAGGCCATGATCTTTTCCTGCTTAAAACTCGAAAACCGTCTAATTCATTCCAAAGTGACTCATAAACGTCTGCCTTGTTTCTGTTGCTACTTCCTGCTGTCAAAGGCAACGTCCAGGCGATCGGCTTCGACCAATCAGAGCGTTTGCACAAAGAATGACAGGCGATCTAACCAATCACAATTGGAACCATACATTTTTACACACACACACGCACACGCACGCTATTATAATTTATTGTTGAAGCGCAAATGAATAAATAAATACTTTCATACATTAATATCTCTTTTGGAGCCACAACTATCTCATTGATTTTCATTTTTATTTATTCTCAAGATCACAATTTAGAAAATAATGTAAAAGAATTGACAGAAGTGCAGAAAGATGTGCTCTTACATATATATATACACTGTGCTTGACATAATTATCTATATGTAAAACAGTTCTTTCAAAACGGAAGCAGCAAGTGCAATGTGAAAGGTGCTACAGAACATGCCTGTGTTGGTGTGTATTGTTGTGTCGCTGTATTTGATTGGAGAGTGGTGAATGTTTGTAAGAAGGTTCCTGTATGTCTCGGAACTGAAGAAAGCAGTGAAGTGGAGAAGGCACGGGTAGCTGCTGGACAATACTGGTCCTCATCAAAAGATCTGGTCCCAACATTGACCTGATCTGCAGCCGACACATGTGGGATAGTGAGGTAATAGTGTCTGCAGAGAGAGGAAAGCAGGTGAAACCAATCGCAGAAGAAATGATTAGAAATGACTGTTTTGGCGTCATTTAGTTTTGTCGTGATACCAAAATGTGGCCATGGTTTCCAAGTCTGCTCCTCCCGCCTTCTTTCCAAAATAATTTTTAAACCTCCGGGCAGAGTTGTCCAGTTTACAAACTCAAGCAAGTAATTCAAAGCATCGCTGTCAGCATGATCAAACCTAGAACATCGAAAATAGAAAAAAAACGACTTTCAATAACAATAACTAATCAACAATGATAAAAACACACACTTACATGTGTGGGTGAAGCAGCAAAGACGGTTGCAGTCCAGCCTTTAGAAGCACGGGAAGCCAGCAGGGAGCGAAATGTACATGTTCTAGCGCCACACACAGGAGCTCCCTCAGCTCCTGCAGCTGGAATGAAACTTTCCCGTCACGCTGGAAGACAGAGCCGCTCCCAGTTGGAGTTTCTGGTGGAGAGATCCATCTGTACTCCAGTATGAGCTGCAGCAGGGCTGTTTGATCGGTGGCCAGAGCATAAAACCAGTCCTCCTCTTTCATATGGGCTCCTGCAGCCACCAACAACCTCACTGACTCGCTGAAAAACAAATCCAACATCTGGATTTTTAATCAGTTCAATGACGCTGCTGGGAATGTGGTATGAAGTCACATCTGCTCATACAGACCTGTATGGTTTGTCTGGTGTGTGAGACAAAGCCAAGAAAAGTGGTGAATGGAGGCCCAGAGTGTGTGTGCAGTCCTGCGCATCCGGGCTGAAGCCTTCACTCAGGAGCACCCGGACGCTCTCGCTCTGATGCCGGCTGACTGCCACATACATAGGACTCACCATTCCATCCCCACGGTCACACACACGATCTGTTACAGGTATCAGCTTTTTCAGAACACTGGGAAAAAAACCAGAAGTGAAGAGAGAGATATCATCTCAGTGGTCTGTCGCCCTGCTTCAGAGAGCCGACACCGTCAATGTCGTGTTTGTGCCAGTACACGTGATCCCCTCATGCGTCACGACTCACGAAGCAGAGCAACGTGTGAAGAACCTGTGTCAAAAAAAAAAATGTGTCACTCAAGTGAGATTCTGATTTGCAGCTGACATATTAGCACAGAAATATTATTTCAGACATCAGGGGAGTTATGACAACAAATCTTGTCTTCTGTCACCAAATCTTTCTGCTGTTTGAAACTTATGAGGTGCAGGTATGATTCTCACCTGAAACAGAAGACATTATTTCTCTCACACACTCCTTGCTGCCAGCTGCTGCAGCCTCATGAAGCGCATTCCATCCGCGGTTGTCTCGACAGTCGACACTAAAACCTCTTCTAATCAGCCTCCTAACCTGCTTCCAGCGGCCTGTACGAGCTGCGGCAGCAACACTGGACACAGTGTCTTCATAACATTCTGTGAAGTCCATACTCCGTGTTCAAAATGATGGTTTAATTAGAGAATCCAATATCTTCAAATTCCCAAAATGAGTTAAAGCCTCAACGCCAAACATCACAGAACCGCTCAAAGCTTCGAATTATCATCGACGTTGACAACAAAAGCGTTGTCTTAGAAATGACAAATATTTTATCCTCACACAAACGCCAAAAAGTCAAAAAACATAATTAAGAAAGTAAACGATGCGCCGAAATCGACAAATCCATAGAAGAAGAACGATGCGCCGAAATCGGGGTTGTGTCGCGGCTTGATGGCGTCACACCACAACATCCGGTCGTGTGCTGCTGCTACTACCACTGAGTTTAGCTAATCGGGTCAGAAATACCAATTTTATTGTCAATGTGAATCCACTGTCACGTTTATTTGTAGTTTCCTAAACTATGGAGACATGTCAAGATGAAGATTAAGTAACTCGATAAAACGATTCGCGGAACGGTTTTTTCCAGAAGGCTTTTCAAAATAGAGGTAAAGTCAACGTTATTACTATTAGCAATATGTGTTTGTTTGCAGCTGATATAAGGTTCATGTGTCGGGGCACAAATTCTCGTCGTTCCAAAATAGCTGCCAAGTTTTATCTAAGTTTTGCAGAAATAAAGTAAGTTTAACTAAGTCAAAGGCACTGTACTCTACTGACTTACTTGGAATCATTTAAATTGTGCCAAATCCAGCACTTTCCTTTTCTTTAAGCTGTCCTTGTGTTTACAGCCACTGTGAGCTCAGCATCATGGTGGACATTGCTGTGAAAAGCGGGTCTGCTTGGATCTGTCACACTCAGGGACCTCGACTGACCGATATCCTGCTTTCTGCTCATGTCAGCGATGAACAGTTTAGCCATTTAGAGGAAAATAAGACAAACAGGTAAAAAAAAAAAAACCAAAACGTCACAAAACAATAACTATTCTTATAAAAAATGAGTCTCCTAGTATTAAGGCAGAATTGCTTAACTTTAAAAAGGTTTTATTTACTTTTCATCACAGTGTGTTATATAGAGGGACCCAGTAGATGATTTTTCATGTGCGCTTTCACATTTTGATTAAAGAATGTTGTTTTCCTGATAGTGTGAGCCCAGTACTTTTGGAGCAAGCAGAGGAAGGCTCCACCTGTATCCTGGCGCTTTCCTGCAGCCCCTGTCCTCCCGATGCCATCAGTCAGCTGTTGGTCATCAGTGAGGCTCGAAACATGGAGATCTACAACCAAACGGGGGAATACTGTGGGACAGCGCGAGGGGAAAGAGTCAACTTTGTCCTGCCGGACATGTAAATATGATGACAAGTTATAATTATTACAAATGTTGTTATAAATCTCTATCTAAAATAGAGTCTTTGGCCTGCATCTGTGCAATCACTAATTGCCTGTTATTTTTGTAAAGACTCCACTTTAAATTCAGTATTTCGTTTTGTCAAGATGGTTTTTTGAAGCGGTGCTAGATGAGGTCATGCTCAGAGTTGATTTTCCCTCGAGGACCCTCCGCTGAGACTTCTAGTTTTGTGAATGTGTGAGAGAGGATAGTGGAGTATTTTTCTAACCACGGTTCTTGATCACAGATCGGACAGAGGGCCATTTTACGAAAAACAGCTGATTCTTGACCAGCCGTCTTCAGCCTGTGAGGTCAAGGTGAGCACTAGTCCAAATACAAAGCTTGTGATTCAGCTGTGGGCTGTTTAGGAGCTTTTTGGTTCATTCGTGTTGCTGCGTAAACGATGTTTCTTTTTGACCTCATGTGTTTCCCTCTCATCTGTCTGGTCCTTCAGTTGCTGTCTCTGGCTGGTAGAAACAGTGTTTTGGTGTGCCGAGTCCTTGTGGGACTACAGCAAGTAAAGCCCAGCCCAGCTCCTGGTCCCGGCATCGACATGCAGCAGGTCCAGGGTCTGGTGAATGAGATGGGCACCAGCCTCTCTCCTGGAGCCCAGAATCTAATGGACATGGTTCAGTTCCAGCAGCAGGTGAGAGGAAACCACGCAGCGTGTTAACATTAGAAGCTGCCTGTAGCATCGTTGATGATCGTTTTTAGAAAGTGCTTTAAGGTTTTAGTGTTTTATTGTCGTTAGTTTTTGTTTTCGCTCCATGTCAGCCTACTAACACAATGGTTTGTGATATTTTACACAAAGACTCTTGTTTCCCTGCTCTATTTTGGAGACGTGGGAGTCTCCTCCCTACTGAACAGGAACCTCTTTGATTTAAAGAACAACAGCTTTTATGGCTGACTTCTAGACCAAAATTCCTGGAAAACAGCTAAATAAATATCAGCGTCTGTTTGTTTTTCTGCAGAACCAGACTGGGGCGCTGGGTAGCTTCCTGCCTCTCCTGATGGGTGGTGGACTTTTGCCTGCCCTGGGTCAGAAAGACAGGATTTCCCCAGGAGCCGTGCACGCCCAGCCCCAGCCTGAACACTCCAGGGTATTCACTGTTATAGGACCAGTCAGACTTTTCCTGAGTAGTCACACTTGGGCTTAATTGTACGTGTTCGCCAAAGTAATGAGTTAATTTATTATAAACTAGGTGAATCATTTGATTAGAAGTGCCGTCCACTAAGCCGGTTTACTGAAAAAGACCAGTCATGCTTTTTTTCCTTCATTACCGGGGTCAGACGGTCTCACAGAGCCTCGTTTCTGTCTCACCAGCCGACAGCAGTTTCCATCACAGTCGCAGATGAGCCTGGAGCAACTCAAAACGGAGAGGTTTCCGTTGGCCCCCCCGACCTGCCGGGGTCTGTGTTCAACGCTGAGAACGAGAGTAAGAGCACAACTTTGTTGCTTCTCTCACTTCACCCAAATAGCTTTTCTATTAAAGTTTTTAATCTGGTCATCTATGATAACACATGTCGCATTTGTACATGCAGTCGGCCCTGCCCAGATATCGCAGATGATGTCCCACTTTCTGAAAGGCCACGACCAGACGCTGGCCTCCGGGGGGGAGCTCTGGCCCACGCTGAAGAGCATCTGCGGTCAGGTGTCAAAGTTGAGACTCGATGATGCTGCCGTGGCAACGGAGACACGAATGACTAACGGTACATGGTGAGTTCATCCTCGTTTGCTCTGGCAACATTTGTCAGCTCAAAAGATATAAATACGTACAAGAAGTGAAGTTAATCCGCAAAGAAATGTAACCCTCCACAGGTTTTTACATAGAATTACACTAACTTTTACTTTTACTGCACAGAGACAGGGGGATTTACATCCCTTGGCAGCTATCAGATAGCTGCTATATCACTATTTTTATGTCACTTTAATGCCGGTTGTGTGTATAATAAAGTTTTACAGCAACAGTATTTATTGCAGCATTCCTTACGAGCTGCTGCTACAAAGTACGCTTGGATAAATGGCGGTCTTTGTTAGCGCGCAGCGGCAGATGTGGGTTGGAGGCTGGGGTTTCAGCCGAGGCTGACAGATCCACGCCGGGGAGACGGCAGCCGCGTGACCTCGCGCTTCACAATATCGACTTTGTCACTTTAACAGAGGCGGAAACATTCTGCCAGCCACAAACTCCAAACTAAGGAAAAGGTAACAAGTGCTTTTGAGTCCTTCATTTGCTTTTAAAGATGTACAGTTTACAGCCTGGCCGGTTTTTGTCTGTGAAGGGTTTCAAAAGGTTTCGCCTGTCAAGTTGTGTTTTTTTGCTGCGTCAGAAACTGAGGGAGCTGTGAGCACAGAGGATGAGTGAGTGCACAGGAAATGCCAGATGTGCTAAAAGAAGGTGGAAAAAGAGGGAGAAGCGGAGATGTTCGAACTACCCACTTGGTGGTTGAAGTGAGACAGGCCCAGTCAGCTGTTTCCACTTTGATGGGCCTGAGTGGGACGGGCTCAGCAGGATTGAGGGCTGGGGAAGGTGATGCAGGGCTGGCGGGATGGCGCCTTTAGTTCTTTCTTTACCCTCTTCTCTTTTCTTTCCTCCTTTACAGTCTAATACAGACACAGTTGAAGGATTCAAAAGACCTGCTTCTGTTTGGACTCCATGTTGGTTGATCAGGAGGAAGTTTTGGTGATTTAGTACCACAAAAATCATCTGTTAGATCATCTGCCCACATCTTCAGAACCTTTGATTTTGGAAACGGCTTCTTTAATTTTTTTCAAAAACATCATCAAAATGGCTTTAATCTAAAGAATTCTAGTTTCTGGAACCATAATATGGCCGCATCGTTCCCTGTGTCTGCAGTGAAGTGGACTCCTGGATGGAGCGTCGTCTGGAGGAGATGGAGAGGAGACTGAAGGAGCATGTGGACCGTCGCCTTGATGCTCTGGAACAGAAGCTGGAGAGAACCCTGCTGAGTGTTCTGCCTCAGCTGGCCCTCAACCAGGGATCCACGAGCAGCACTGGGGCAGAATCAGCTCCCACCGGACCGTCAGGGCAGACCGCCCTGACGGCAGCCGTGCAGTGAGCTCCGCTCTAAGACCCAAACCCAGGTTCTGATGCCACCTGGAGGTCTTTTCGTTGTCATTCCACTCAGACTGACACCATAACCATGAAGCGGTCCTCTCAAAGATTAAACTTCTGTAAACGGTTTGTCTTTAACAGATAGAAGCTGTCTGATAGCTGCCGTGAATGTCCTGGACTGGGGATCAGACGGTCCAGGTTGTTGTCATCCATCTGAAGAACCTTAAAAACTGACACCACGCACCAACAGAAGGCTAAAATGTCCGCATTACTAAATGCTAGTCCTCACGACTGTAAACGCACTGATATTTTTACAGGGTCTGATGAGTTCTAACTGTTTTATTTGACATAAATGCTCCTGTAATGGTGATGTAGGATCGTTTTTAATAATGTATTATCAGCCTGATCCAACTAAACTCCAAAAATAACTGTGATGTCAATGGTTTTAAGAACTGACTACATTAAATTTATATTTATACAACTATTCGCAGTCGTAGGTGTGTGTGTGTGTGTGTGTGTGTGTGTCTGCCACAGACATAAAACAGGAGGTTAGACCTGAACACATTAAAGTGAGCAGTCGACAGGTTTTCTACAAATGAGTTTATGTCAGTTCAGTTCAGTTTTACTCATATAGCGCATTTTACAATAAAATTGTCTCCAGGTGATTTACAGAAGCAAGTTTAAGACAAACAATCCCCGTGGCAACATGGCTTTTACTGGTTTTGGAGTCAAAAATGAGTCACGCAACACTTGATAGAATCAGTTAAACACATTTCTGGACAGTTTTGCGAAGGATTAGCGTGTAAAAGAAAGTCCCCGAAAAGGTACAAACCACTTGGCCAATGATTTCTGCCAGTCTTTCCAGTAACAATGACTCATTAGCTGGTGAAAAATAAACCACTGAAGTGGATGGAAGTTCTCTGTGAACCGCAGCAGTGGAAGACATCCGACTGGATCTGCACTGCCAGGGTGCCCTGCAGCCAAGCAGCTGACGGCCGGGAGCCCTGGCTCCTAAAGTGCAATGGGGCGTGCCACTGAGCTCCGAAAAGAAAAGGTGTGTGTGTGTGTGTGTTTGAATAGGCAGGAAGACGACAGGCTGAGTCAGCAGATTGGGTCGAATCAGCTTTGTCGAGCAGATACCGCAACCATGAGGGTCTGGACTTAAACGTTCAACATTACATAATCATCTATTGAAGATTGAAGCCAGACAACCTCTGATGTGGATCTGGAAATAATGCTGGATTTGCTGTACTGGGGCTGAAGATCCATGCAACACACACACACACACACACTTTTTTGCTGGCTGAAAGTCAGTATTTCAGATGATGATGATGATGATGAGTCATCATTATCTTCATCTACTGGGAAACGCAGCTCTGCTGTCTTCCCTCGGCATACATGTGATTTTAATGGATGTAACATTCTTATTGGGCCCATCAGGTTATTTAGCTGCTACAGCAGCTTTTCAGCTACAGTATCTCCAACAAAAATACTGACTCGAAATGTTAGGAAAACTGAGCCACTCAGACATGGGAAAAATGTCTGATTCTCGAGCTAGTCTACGATCACTGACTTCTGCTGCAAATAAAGACGACACTTTATTCACTTTTGTGATCAAACGCTAATAAAAAAATATTCAAACACTATAAAAAAAACCCCAAGAAACGCCAGTTTCCTGCAGTGACTGCATCGTGGAGATAGATGGAGTTAAAAAGAGAAAGACAAGGTTTTTTTCAAATGAAGAGACAAGGAGTTGGGAACACACTTGAGTTGCAGTCCGGTTTCTGGAGGATTTGGTGACAATAACAATGCAAAACTAGTAGTACTAATTAGCACGTCCATGCAGGCACGCACACGTGCATGCACGCGCTTTTGCTATTGGTTGCTCTGGTTCTGAAGTGTCAGTAATTGGTAGAGAAACACTGAGAGCCAGCTCGAGGTTGGTTGACTGTTGAGGAGTCAGTGGTTCAGTCAGAGGAGACATCAAGGGTCAATCTCCTCGGGGACAACGGTGAGGATCACGTCTTCGTTGCCTCGCCTCACCACCATCCGCAGGGCGTCGCCCCCTTTGATAGCGTCGCTGACGTCGCTGGCTAAGCTGATCGGCTCACCGTTGATGCTGATGATGACGTCTTTCTCGTGGAGTCCCGCTCTGTCGCAGAGGAAGGGGAATAAAAGTCAGGTGATTTGTGTTATGATCTGTGTTTTCTGGCTAACTGGGCAGGATGAGACCCTAAACCACAAGTACCTCAATCCAGCATGGTTAGCAAGATCTTTTACCTTAAACCTCCAGGTAAACAACTGCTGTCTCCAAGGTAATGAGGGTTTGAGGTGAAAGCTGTTGTCTACCATCATCATGCACTGTTTTTACCTCTCCTTTTTATTTTCTACCCCACGGATGGGCAACCCAGGCCTACGAGGCCCACGATCCAGCCAGGATTTTGTTTCTACCAGGTATATTCAGCCACTTTTACCGTCCAAGGTGGAGGAGTTGTCCGCCAGGTAGGCCAGAAAACCTGGCTCAATCATTGGCCTCGTAGGATTGGCTTGCTTTGTGATGTTTAATTTGATGTGTGAAAGAAACCCAAAAACCAGGAACTGGAGTCAGAAAGTAAATCATGTCAATTAAGCACAACAGTTTCATGAGTAATGGATCATCCAAATCTGGTTCTTCTTTTTCAAAGTAAAACTCCGCTTCCAAAATGGAGAAAAAGTCCACCGACTGAGTAAGAGTTTGTCCTTCCTGCCACAGAAAGTTGGACCGTCTAGGTGGGGAAACATTCATGGTTTCTGCCTTCACTGCCAGCTTTCAGTCCAGCTCCAGAACTCAAGCCCTGGACCCAACTTTCCATATCCTGTCGTCTGACACGCAGAAATTTCAAACCTAAGAAAAGCCCATTCAGCAGGTGAGATCGGGCCATGGTTCTGGCTCCAACCTGCGCTCTGCATAAACACTACTGACAACAGGAAAAGAAGCTCCAGCCGGGAGCTTTTTCAGGTGGAACCTTGTGGTTCCTTTAACAACCAGGAGTCAAAAACATCCAGCGTGAGCATTTTGCTCCCCAACGTTGTGCTGCCTGCAGGTCAAATCCTAGACGATGCACGGTGATGCAGACGTGCAGATCCAGGAGCTTCTAAAGCGGCATCGGCAACGACGGAGAGACTCTCACCTCTCAGCCGGAGTTCGACTGATGACCTCAATGACGTAAACACCAGAGGTGACATCCGGGAAGTCCGACTGCCGTTCCTTCAGGTCCTTGGCCAGACTGAGAAGAGGTAAAGAAAGAGCCCATGTCACCACGCCTGAGCCATGTTCAGGAGAAACTGAGCAGGTCAAAGGTCGCTGAGCTTTCTATCTGAATAAGCCTTCACTTTACAAATGCTGTGAGCCCAAAAACGAACCCAGAACCAGATGTTTGGTTCTTTTCACAGCTAGATGAACCTGGACCTACGTTGGAGTGAGAGACATCATTCTGATGCCGATGTACTTCTTCTTCTGGACTGTTTGGCCTGAGGATGGGAACAGATTAAACTGCTGAAACCCTGCGTGTTGTTCTCGTGCCTGGAAGACTTCACAAAACAAAGCTACAGGTATGAACCTCTGGCCTGTCTGTCATGTGACTCCGCCAGGAACTGTCGGATTTTGTCAGAGGGGATGGCGAAGGAGATTCCGGCCGTGACCTTCAGCGTGTTGATGCCGATCACTTCTCCATCCTGCAGGTAACACACAGAGGAAAAGGCTCCTTAGGCCGCCACCCATAACGTCCAGCGGTAACGGTGAAAGTGTGTTACTGTGACATCGATTTTTATCCACTCTGTAAGCAAAATCAGCAGTTTATGGCTGTTTTCCAGCTGTTACCAAACTTGTTATTCGGTTTTCCTAATAAGGACTTCACCGTCTTGTGAAACTTTATGAGATCGCGTGCATCTGTTACGTGTGTGTAGTTCATGTAACAAAAAACGTGATGTAACAGCGCCTGAGGGCAAAACAAGCGTGTCTGGTTACTTCTGGTTAGCCAGCGCTGCCGTCTACAACCAGACTTTGTGCAGATGTTAAGAAAGTCTGAATCTGTGAATCCCGTAGATCAGAGGTCCCCAACCTCGGACCAGATTACCGTCAGACAGTAGTTTCAGGGACCAACAGAAGCATGTAACGACTGTCATGAAAGCGGTGGTATTTTCTAAATATACCAATAAACGTGCATTAATATAAAGCCCTGTAACAAAGAGATTCCGATCATTTTTCACCATTAAACATCATTTAGTTTCAGCTAATTAATAAAACAAAGTAATGTAGATTTATTCTTTCTGTGTGGCCCGGTACCATATGACGCATGAACCGGTACTGGTCCACGACCCAGGGGTTGGGGACCAGTGATCAGCATGGACGAACACTAAAAAACAGACTTGTGGATCTTTTCACTCACCAGATTGACCAATGGGCCTCCAGAGTTGCCGTACTGCAAGAAAACAAGCAAGAAAGCAAAAGAAGTTCATCTCAAGGTCGAATCCCTGAAGCCAAAGGTCAGCCAGGTCGCTCGTAACGGCGGATCTTGGCCGGTTCAAGCAAGCTGCCGACCGTCTGGGGGTCTCCACTCACGTTGATGATGGCGTCCGTTTGGATGTAGTCCATGTCAGAGTTGCGCAGGCCCAGCTCCTTGCCTCCTCTCTGGGTGGTGCTCACGATGCCGGTGGTGACGGTGTTCTGCAGGGAGAACGGGCTGCCTATGGCCACCACAAACTCCCCGGGGCGCAGGTCTGCCGAGCGGCCGAGCAGCAGCACCGGCAGCTTCATCTGTGGAAACGCCCCCAGACGTTAAAACTGCAACACTTCATGCGTCGTCGCTGTTGCCGAACACACGCGGATACAGGTTCCCCACCGCAACGCTTGGCTAGAGGAACGAGGACCGAAGACGGTCCGGTTAAAAATGTCTCCCACGCACGCTGACCTTCGACCCCCTAGATGTTGGCTGCGTCTCTAAGCGCCAGCCTCCGGCTTGATGATGCTGCATTATTCCATCCCGGTGAACCCGGTGGACGCCGTCCTACTGACCTACTTCAGCTCCAGATGTGATGTTGAGCAGAGAAGCCGAGATGTAACGTCGGTCCTTTTATTAAAGTCACATTAGATGTTTGTCCGAGTGTGTGTGTGCGTGTGTGTTTGCTTCTCCTGTGATGACGGACACATCTGTTGCCCATTTCGTCTGTTAGGTAACAAGACTCTGACCCACTTAAAAAAAAAAAAAAAAGCAGAAAAAGTGATGAAAAGCCAATGAAAGTGTGTGTGTGTTGAGTCAGCTTTAGGATGACCACAAAGGATGACTTGAACACACAACGAAAACCAAACGTTAGCAGGCGGAACGCTGCAGAAAACGACTGATTCATCCGTGTTTATGAGACAGATGAATGAGTCTGTAAAAGTCACAGCATTTCTATTAAAAATTGGTGCTTTTTTTTAATGTAATCAACCCGTCACGTTTGGTAAAAGTTTAAAGTAAAAAAAACATTTTAATATTAGTGTGATTGTGCAAATGTTGGTTTGATGATCAGTTTCCTCCAACTTGTCACTCAGACATGTAGAATTTTATATCATTTTTGAATTTTCTGAGGTTTTATTCTATTTTGGGAAGCATGTTGAAGCTTCCTGTGATCCCATGAAAGCAAATAATAATCTTTGACAGGTTTTCTTTCTCCGGGCTGCTGAAACACCATTCTTTACTAGGTCAGCTGGTCCAAACACACATACACACACACATAAACTTTGAATCACCCAGAAACATAAACAAAGTGATAATGAACGACTTCATTCATCACTCCTAATCCGATTTCCCCAGGGGTCCGGCATAAAGCGCCTCTGTTCGCCTCTACTGGATCTGAAACCGCCGTTTTAGGGGTGCTTCCAGCCACAGACGCAGCGAGAAAATGACCACGTCTCCCACTCTGCGCCACTTTGTCCAGGGTGGGATTAGAAAGGCACGAGGCTGCGTTCAGCTGTAATTGCAGCGTTGCAACCCCTAGCAGGGCACATCAAAGCAACCAAACAGAAAGACAACAAAGGGACGGAGCAGCCAGCGCTGTGATGGCTCCTGTCCTTCCCTTCACTCATTCTTCAGGAGTTTATTCAGAAACTTCCCTCAGAGGCTGATGCGGACGCACCTTTGTGCCGTTCTGAGGGTGACCTGCTGGATCTGGGTGGGGGGGCGGTTCCAGTCTGAACCAGCTGACTCAACGGGTTCAGGCCTGTGAGCTGATCAGATCAGACCTAATCTGCTCATGGAAGATGATGGAGGGGGAGTAAATCAGAGCAGCCTCGGCGAGCTCCTGCCTGCACATGCTCATGTCAGTCAGTTGATGAAAAACATCGTTTTCCCGTCCGCCTGATTATCGGGAAACAAAAGCTCCACGGTCGGGCGCTTACTGGTTCGCTTCTGACAGGCCATGTGTCCAAAACAAAAGGCTGTTTATGATGGGCTGGCTGATGCTGCTGAGATGCTCACTCTGTTAGGAGCAGGGTTAGGGTGTGTGTGTGTGTGTGTGTGTGTGAGTGAGAAACCATCTTCGTTGGCCTTTGCTAATGATTAATAATTGCTGATGGACCAGTAATCCTGACTTCTCTGTCTTTATCAAACCGCTGCGGTCGTTTACTTAATCCCAGCCAGGCTTGAACAGGTTATTTATTCTTCTAGTGTTCTGCTTCCTCTAAAATCTGCACGAGGAACTCGTGCAAATCAATATGAATACTAGCATGGTAACTGAGTTGCAGCCCGTCTCCATTTGGCATCTTTGTGCCTTCCCAAACCCTTCTGTTGATTTCAGTTCCAGCTGACAGGAGGGATGTTTGGGAGCAGGTCTGAACCTGCCGTCCTGCCAGGACAGAGCCAAAACAGCTGCTTTTTAGACAACCTAGACCTCATTTCAACTTCATTTACCAGCTCTGACGGATCAGTATCTGGATAGAAACCTCTAAATGTGGTGAGACAAAAGATTACACGCTGTTTTTTGAAAAACCTCATTTCAAAAGAACTGAATAACATCCACGTTTGATCAGAAAAACATTCCCATGGAGCTCCGACTGCTTACCGGAGCATCGATCTTGATCAGAGCGATATCGGCCTTCTCATCCACATCTCTGATTTTGGCATCAAAGGTGGCTCCACTCTTTAGCTCCACCTACAGAAAACCAACGTTCTGAGAGGCTTTTTTCCTGATGAGCCCTCTCCGGTTACTGGATCTGCTGCCTTCCGTACCTTTACTCTGTGCTTGTTGGCCACCACGTGTGCATTAGTGACGATCAGCCCGTCCTCAGACACAACAAAGCCGGAGCCGCTGGCCACCGCCACCTCGCGCTTGGTAAATATCGTCCTGCAAGAGACGCAGGACGAACAGTCAGAACATCAACGGAATAGCGATCACAAGAGTTCCTCCTTTAAACTTTAATAAAAATAGGTTTTCAAGGTGCAAGTGTGTAGGCGGCCAGCAGGGGGCGATAACGATGATTGACATTAACGTCAAGCTTCTTTCTTTTGTTTTGGTGTTTGCAGTTGTATTTTTAATTACAATTTGCAATTGTAATAATGCCATTTTCAGGTGTCTTTTTTTCTTACTTGCGGTAAAGTTCAATGTGAACAACAGCAGGTGCGATCTTCTCCACCACATCGGCGATGAAGTTGTATTTGTAACGGAGACTGTCAGGATTCTGTTGACCTGGCAACAAAACACAGCATCAAATATCTCTGTTAAAACATCAGATTGGACAGTCTCATTGGGTTAAACTGGGTCCAGATGTGAGTCCAGTATCGGGAGGGTGGGTCTGAGAGCAGCTGCAGACTGTCTGACTGGTGCTTTAAAAACAGAGGAAATGACTGAGATCCTCAGAAGATACACAGAACGTCTTCCCTCCGTACAGTCGCTGGTATCTTCTTACGTAACCCTCCTCCACCACAGCTGCAACATCTGTCAGAGCTGCTCCTTTCAGGGTCGCTTCGCTCCCTCGCCCCCACGCTGGGCTGCTGGGAACCCCAGACCATGTTCTCCCACAGTGGCTCATGGGACCAAACTATAGGAGGTTATGGCCAATTAATTCAAAAAGCAAACACCCATGTAATACTCTTAGTCAGCCCAAACAGGCTAGGCTGATTAAACATGCTGAAAATGTACCAACTGCAACCATAGCAACGCCACAAAGCAACACAAACAGTAAAAAAAGACAGAATAACAACCCTGGGAAATATTCTGTAAAACTCAACTTGTCTTAAATAAATAAATAAATAAATAAATAATCTATACCTTAGGAAAAAAAGTCTCCCTCACCTGCCCAACCAGCCTTACGTCTTTCAGCTTCGCTCCGGTTTCCCTCCTCCTTCCATTCTGTACTCAGACTATCTCAGCTTTGCTTTTGCTGTTTTTTTCCCTATTTGTTTCCAAATGTTTGACCCATTTGTGAGTAAATTAACCAGGTTTCTGGACTGAAAAAGAAGTCTTTTTCCCACTCTGGAGCATCGCTGTCCTAGATCCTGCAGCCAATGACCCCGAGTCCTCGTGGTTCCTGCCTTCAGTAGGAACAACCAAAGGTTCCTTGTCCCATCACCAGGATCTCAGATGCCATCTAGAGTGTGTGTGTGTGTGTGCGCGTGCGTGTGTGTGTGTTTGGTCGGAGGATTAGCGGCAGACCGCAGACTGAAGCTCTGAGCCGAGCTGAATGGAGCCAGTGAAGGAACCTTCTGCAGGTGTCCGTTTCACTAAAACACAGGTCCACAGCGTCAGCACGCAGAGGAAGGTCCGCTCCCGTCAGGGCTGGGCGGTTTACGGCACACACTCCGTAAGCTACAGCGAAGACAGCGTCTTCTTGTTTTCGAATCTTCAGCCGTGCACGGACGTCCAGAAGAAGCCTCATCAGAATTTTTAATAAGTCATCTGGACATGACAGGTGGAGTCTCAGTGACCCGAAACGCTTGGTTTTGGCTTGGTTTGAGCCTCGACTGGGACAAAAAGGAATTCCTCCTCCACTTCCTGAGCAGAGTCACGCTGCAACCATGTGTTGTTGACGCTGTATCCAAGCCCACCGGCCTGACGGTGAACCGTGCACGTCTACCGGAGGCCGATGAAATCATTGGTTTGGTGAGTTTGACAAAAGGAAGGATCCAAAACAAGGTGAAACCTCAGCTTGACCCAGATCCGCTGTGTTCAGGAAGTTACACAACCAGCCCATCAGCTCCAAGAGATGAATCACTACAAAAGACTGCTCTCTCGCTCCCTCTCTCTCCCTGAGTGTGTGTGTGTGTGTGTGTGTGACTCCAGAGTTTGTTCCTCAGCTGTGGAAGATAAAGTCCGTCAAAATCAAACAGTTTGAAAAGAAACAAAAAAAAAGGCAAAAATATAAAGAGAGATTGAGGAAAAGAAGAATGGACAGAGGCATAGTAACATAATATGTCAACAGATGGAGAACAGATGGAGAACATAAGGAAAAGAACACTGAAAACAAATCATGGGTAGATGAATGTAGATAAGAGAAGAAATAGGAAGGAAAGAAGACATGAGAAGGACGTCAGAGATGAAGAGGAGGAATAAAAAACGACTGGAGAACAAAAAGGGGTTGCAACTCTGCTGCTCCTTTAGCTACTTTTGTCAGTTCAGAACCCTTTTCTACACAGTCTGACCTTGCAAAACAATATTAAGGCATTCATATTGTGTGTGTGTGTGTGTGTGTGTGTGTGTGTGTGTGTAAATGACAGTGAATGTACTTCTAACCTCCACCACTCCAGTGATAGCTCTAATGTAGCGGCCCTCCTGTCTGCCTGTCTGCCTGTCTGCCTGCCTGTTGTCTGTCTGCCTGCCTGCCTGTCTGTCTGCCTGTCTGCCTGCCTGCCTGCCTGCCTGTCTGCCTGCCTGCCTGTCTGCCTGCCTGCCTGCCTGTCTGCCTGTCTGCCTGCCTGCCTGTCTGCCTGCCTGCCTGCCTGCCTGCTTGCTTGCCTGCCTGCCTGCCTGCCTGCCTGCCTGTCTGCCTGCTTGTCTGTCTGCCTGCCTGTCTGCCTGTCTGTCTGCCTGCCTGCCTGCCTGCCTGTCTGTCTGCCTGTCTGTCTGCCTGCCTGTCTCTCTGCGCCTCATGCTGATCCGCTCTCATTCCCATCTCCACCACTGCAGAAATGGCGAGATGGTGGGTGAAAGGGACTCAAGAAGAAGCCAAAGCTGCGATGAAAGCAGGGACAACTTTGCAGAAATGTTCAAACGTGATTCCATTTGCCCCCGAGGTGAAGAATTGCTCTCCGAGAGCTGAATGTGGGAGCGTTTTCTTTCTGTTTGCACGTGAGCCTGAAGCTGGTGAATACTTCAAAAAACAGACACTTAAAAAAGCATCAGCCTCAGCCGAGACACACAATTAAAAAGTGTGTCCAACGTGTCCGAGATCCAGACTGAAAACTCTGGTTTTGTAGAGAAAATCGCTCGTTTGTTGTAGCGACATCTAGCGGCTATCAGAGGAAGTTTACATTAAATTTAAAAAAAAAAAAAGCAGAGTGTAAGGTCAGAGTTTGACTTGTGAGGTTCTGTGTTTTACTGCAGTTTTCCAGGACTCACCTTCCCCGCAGGCTCCTCTCTGGATCAGAATGACCGGCGGCCGCTGGAGCTTGACCGCCCTGTTGCTGACGCGCTTCAGCTCGCAGATGTTCCGGTAGGAGACGCCGTCGCTGCCGCACACCGGCTCGGAGCTGGTGCACACGCACAGCCCGGCCGCGCCTCTCTTCCTGACGGTGGCGGACACCTCCACGCCGTCGGCCACCAGGCACTCCATCCCCTCGGCGCAGTCCCGGTCGCCGCTGCCGCCGCACTGCTCCCCCTCCCCGGACGCGCACACCGGGCAGCAGTCGCAGCGGTCCAGCGCGTCTCCGGCCAGACAGTCTGCGGGGATCGGGGCGCACTGAGACTTGTCACACTTCTCCGGACAGCCGATGGCGAGGCGCTTGACGATGCGCGCCTCCGCCACCAGCATGGCCAGTGCGCACAGAAGCAAGCCAAGACGCATGATGGGAGAGTGGAACGACTCCGAAATGAGCCTGAAGCTGATAAAAACAGGTAAAAACCGCAAAGTTCGAGTTGATTAGAGTTTCTGACTTGGCCCCGGCGTCAGGACAACTGAGAGTGACGCAGCAGCTGCTGCGGTCTGCTTTATAAAAGCTGTAAACAGAGGAGGCGATTGGTGGGCGTGTGTGACGTGAGTCAGCTGGAAGGGGGCTGTTTAGACGGTGGAGGGGTGTGTAAGTGATTAAAGTGGTACTCTTTTTTTATTGCGCGTTTTGATCCATTCGCACTTTGGTGGTTATTATTTCATGATGTTTCCGAGGAAAATCAATCAGAACTTCGCAGGCTTTGTCAGACAACATGGACAAAACACTGGCTGATTTATGAGATGACACTGGCCAAAAACAGACGCTAATACTGAGCTTTTATTTATTCTTGCACTTGATTCTTCCAGATTTGTCAAGCCTGCAAAGATGATTCAATCTTTTTATTCACAGGCGAAATCAGTCATAAATTTAGATTTATTTTACCATAAAATCTACTTCCTAAATGGGAATAAACACTGTGCATGTCTGTTTCTGTGACAAATAGAGTGGACCACGTGACAGGGGGATGATCTCCCAGACCCACAACTGTCCTTGAACTGGATTTCATAATCAAGCTGACACCATGAAGAACAATTGATTTTTCCAACAGGAACAGGTTCCGATAGGTGTCCGGCCTCCCGACTTTTCTGATTTCTCATCCAGTCAGTCTCATTTACACACTGATATTTTAAATAATGATGTTATAAGATGGCTTCCTCCATGTTGCGTGTAGGTACAGCCTTAGCTACAGCATGTAGCCTCACATCAAACCACCTTGTTCTTTGATTTTTCAACATCATCTTCCTGTGTAATTGGTGCACTTTCAGTTTAGTCACCTAAACCTTTTAAAAAGCAGGTTTGTCCTTGACCTTTATTTAGCAAAGAGCGGTTGTGTCGTTTGCGCCGCAGTGCTAATGGAAAATATCAATTCTTCTGTCCATGAAGACGGTACATACTGTGTGTCCCGCCACATGACTGGCTGTTATGTCATCCGGGGCCGCTGAAACGAGCCACTTGTTGACTGGTGCGACCGCAGACGCTGCGTGTGGCCCAGCGTTGCCACTGTCACCGCTGCCGGGACGTTACACTCTCGCCATCACCCCCGTTGTCATGGAAACGGATAGTTAGATCCTCACCTAGAGAAGGTATGTTTGTATATCCATCCATCCCTGCATCCATATCCATGCATCCATGCGTGCTTCCATCCTTCCATCCATTATCCATCCATCCCTGCTTGCATCCATCCCTCATTCATATGTGCACCACTGCGGACTGTCGGAGGAAACTGGGAACTAAGTGAAAAGGTGAGTGTGCGTCGGTTCCAAACGTCACTTGACCTGTACACTTGGATTCTTTTTCACGCCGATGGCCACATCTTGTGTTCCTGGTCCATGCGGAGGCCCCGACCCAGCGCGGGCGTGGCTGCACACGCTGGCGTGTGGCTGTCCGCCTCCTTCGCTCCTCTTCAGCTCCATTAGCCGCAGGGCTGCTGCATTTTTGGAGGACGGAGCCAAAATTCACTCAGACGCAGAATCCCTGAGCCTGCATGTGCATGCGTGTGTGTGTGTGTGTGTGTGTGTGTGTGTGTGTGTGTGTGTGCAGGCCAGCGATTGATGTGGTGACATATAAATTGCAGTGATAAAAGCGAAGCGAACGAACGCCAGGACAATGACTGGGTCTGAAAATATGACACATTGAGTAACATGAATGTTTGTGAGTGGAGGAACCGTTGAGGAACTCTCCCTCTTTTTCCTTCTTTCCATCTCCAAAGACATGATCTTTAATAATGTGTCAACTGTGTCAACAACCACACCACTCGTCTCCTGATGTCTTCACCTGGAATCAGGAAAAACACCTCCGGATCGGATTTTTCCTCCCTCCTTCCCCCTGAATTAAAAACAGCCTCCCCAACAGCCTGAGCGAACATGCAGCTCCTCGCGTGTCAGACACGAGACGGTTCTGGGATAAATTAAAACGTTATGTGCGCATGGCTCAGGAAAGTTCCCCTCCTCCGTGTTTCTGCCCCAACGTTTGCATTCAGAAACACCCGAATGAGAACACTGATGAAGATGAGACCAGTTGAGGAAGATCTGGAGATGGTTCACAGATGATCTCAGCTCAGCTTCCTTCAGAAATCAAAGGGATTCGTCATCAAAGGTTGGTCCTTACAAGGTTCCTGCTATGGAAAAGTGAGACAGACCACAGCGATCGGTGGAAGGTCTGGGAGAACCATCTGGGTCTCCGCTGGGACCGGAAGTCCGCTCCTCCCCGACCCCCTTTCAGCCAGACTTCGGGGGGAAAGATCCAAAAGACGGATTCAATAACTCCCATTAGGAAATTCCATTTTAAAGATCCTGACAATGCAAAGACTTCTGGAAAGGGTTTGGAAATGAATCCTTGGATCCTTGAATGGTAGCCCCAGGCCATCTGCAGAGCTCGCGCGCTCTAATCTGAAACATGCAGGAATTCAGTAATCTCAGAAATATTCCGCCTTTTCCAAACAGCCTTTTGAAGAGCGATTCTTTATGAGCCGGAAGCCGAGACGTCATATTTTTATTGCAAGTAATAAAGTGAGTAAACAAACGACGTCTACTGTAACCAATGAAGGATGGAGCGATGGCTCCCGGAGGATTTGTCGTCTGGCTGACTGAAGCTCAGCGAGACAGCTCCTCACTTGGTTTACAGCCTCCTGGAGACCCGGGAATCTCCGCTGGGACTTCGCACGTGTTTCGGGTTTAAACCCGAAGCTCCTCCAAGCTGGAGGAGATGCAGCTGTCGGGTCTGGTCAGGCTGTTTCTTCCGAGTTCCTCTGGTCAGCCGAACCTGAGAGGTGGTCAAACCCAGAAGGAGGAGGGAGGTAGAGGACCAGGAGGCTGCAGGACAGTACCTCAGAGGGACAGGGGACCAGGCTCTTGACCTCAGGTTGACTCCAGGTACAACTCTGGGAGGTGCCACCTCCAGAGGTTCTCTGCTGACGCCGCCATCGTTGGCTGCGTGTGAGCGGGGAACAAACGGCGCACAGAGGAGCCATCGCCGACTTCGCTGAAGGGTGTGAGGAGCCATCTTCTCCCTAACACCAGTAAGACAAAGGAATCGGTGATACGCCTCCACAGGACCTCCACACCCCACACACAGGTGACCACCCAGGGCTCGGACAGCGAGTTGGTGAGCAGTTTTATCCAGAACTGACAGTGCGGAGGCGCGGCGGCTGCACGTCTGTTGCTAATGCAACGCCGCCGCTTGTTGTTAGGTCCAAGGTTGGCAACCTCGGTGAGACACATGGTTCCTTCCCGATGGAGCAGAGGAGCCGAGCCGGCTCGTCGTTCCAGGACGCCTCCACATCTGGATCCCACTACGGCCTGCCGAGCCACATCAGCCACCGCTCCCAACGGCGGCTGGTTTCAGTTTAACGCGCCTGAAAAAAAGCGGAGCGAGCAGCTTCCGGTCCGAGCAGGGAGTCGCCGCCGCTTCCAGCTGAAAGCGCAAGTCGTGTTTTCCAGACATCAGCTGGGAAAAAAAAGATGGATGATCCACGTGTGCAGTGTACTTTTATTCCCTCTTTTGTGTCCCCCGTGACCCCGTGGTCTCGCCGCTGTCAACATGGCTTTAGGTCAAGGAATGACGGAGATCCTCCAACACGTCCAACCTGACCCAGTCTGCGGGAAGGGGAAGGAGT
This sequence comes from Tetraodon nigroviridis, assembly GCA_000180735.1. NCBI lineage: Eukaryota > Metazoa > Chordata > Actinopteri > Tetraodontiformes > Tetraodontidae > Tetraodon > Tetraodon nigroviridis. Next base: position 613,135 of record CAAE01014705.1, read on the forward strand.
CCACACAAACATCTGGGAACGCGGGTCCTCGCCGCTGACGTCGGCGCCGAGCCTCCGACACCCTAAATGAGGTGGCGGCGGAGGTTTTCACTCCAAGAGGGCCGACGCGTTGGGTGTTACGTTGCGGCTCTTGCGTCTGACCACTTTGGCGTTTGTTTCCAGCCGCTCCGACATCAGAGACAGATGTGAAAGCCGGATTCTCTGCTCGTCCCGCCTAAAAAACATGTTGACAGAAACTAGTTCCACCTACCGTCATCCCCGAGGGTTGGGAAACAGCAGAATGGTTTTCTGCTGTCGTTTCCTTTGTTCAACGTTCCAACGATCCAAAATGGCTCCTGTCTTCAAGCGTTGGAGGAAAGAAATCAGGCACTTTTCAACCTGCTCCTGTGGCATCGGAGCAGTATAAAAGTCAGAAACACGGCGATACAAACCAACCCTCGTCACAACGGAAGGACAAGGGCTCCAAAACTATTTTTAAAAATTCCAACCATGTGGTGGGAAAATGGTCCGACAACGGTTGAAGCTTGGGACGTTTGGTCTGAAATATCAAACAGTGAACATCCGAGGTGGAGGTTGGCGAAGCTGGTGAACCGACGGAGAGCTCTCTCCTCTTCAGCCTCAGCTTGAGACAAAAGCTGGAGAAAACGTTCACAAACACAAAAGTGATCCTTGTTGGGTTTGTTGGCGGGCCTCTGTGTGACTAGCTAACATGCTAATGTTCAGCTGCAGTGTGCCGTTTTTTATTCATCTGCCCGGGAACATCGGTGGATCTTTTCTCTGCGACACAACGAGATGATCCGATGGTTTCTGACTGGAAATGTCAGTCAGAAAATTTGTTTCAGCTTTAATTTTGTGCAGAGGCACCAGCAGAGCCCCGCGACACCACAGGGTACGGAGCAGGTAGGAAGGTGAATGAATGAATGAATGAGTGATCAACCAAACTGCAAGGTGCTCACACGACCACAAGGTGGCACTCAAGGACTCGATTCCAACAAGCCCCATAATGAGAGATTCAGCAGGTTTTAGATCATAACCCTCCAGGTTTAGGGTAACTCTTGATAAAACCTCACTCAGATCACGAGGGGCGGTGTTGTTGTTGTATTTTTTAAAGGTGAATCAAAGATGAACCATCACAGCAGAGGTCCTGACGACAGCTCTCCCCTAAGAGGAGTCTCTCAGGAGTCTGAACCCTAACCTCACCTGCAAGGTTAAAAAGAATTCTTAGACACAATCCTTGAAGCGGAAAAATCCAAAGTTTTCTTTTTCAAAGACATTGGTTTGGTTCAAAGCGAGTATAAAATGCATCGGTTAGTTTTTGTTTTTACTGTCACAGTAGTAAAGTTTCCAGATGAGCAACTGAAATGGTTTTTTTGTTTGTCCGGTAAATGCCAGGCCCCACCATGACTGCGGTGAAACTGGCATAAAATGATTGCAACCGGTTTAAACGGCAAAAGTTCTCCGGGGGCATTCCGGATGAAAGAGTCCCGAACGTTCAGCGATTATCTTTACGTCTGGATTAGCCGCCAGAGCGATGAACGAGAGTCTCGGTGCAAGTTCAGGATTCTTGTGCTAGTCAAACACGTGGAAACATCACTTTACCATTAAAAAAGTGTTTGCATAAAAGTCCAGGAAGACAGGAGCGAAGAGCCAAAAACGCAGAGGAGGCGTGTCCTGCTCCAGAAAGTGGTCCCAGGAAGTTTGTCACAGGCGCCCTGGAGCAGTCCGCCTCGTTCAGTCCTGCACCGGCGTGTGTGTCCCGTACAGACCCTCAGTCCTCGTCGAACAGCTCCTCCCCGCTGCCCCGTTGCCACGGTGACCGAACCTCGGGCGTCACTTTGAGGAGCGCAGCGTCTCCTGCAGCGACAGGCGGGAGCGCGCCGAAGGGGGAGGCAGCATCACCGCCTGGACGCCGCTCAGCCTCCACGGGAGCAGACCCAGGAAGTCGTCCCGGTGGTGCGTGTCCAGCGTGAGGCTGAGCGCCCGCTGGGGCGGCGCCGGAGGGCCGGGACCGGCCCGGGTCCGGGTCCGGGTCGATCTGGAGGTAGAAGGTGGAGGAAGGTGCTTGGGAGGAGGGGTTACCGCGCTCCTGCGGAGAGGGGAGAGACCGGGAGGCTGTGAGAGGAAGAAGAGACGGATGGATGGATGGATGGATGGTGGATGGTGGATGGATGGATGAGGGCACTGTGACTGGAGGAAACAAAGCTTCAGAAGTAAGAGACTTTAAACACAGATGCGGAACACCGTGAGGAACCGGAATGGCAACTTAGTCGGTGATGAACAAGGTGCTTAGTTACTCCTACGATCTAAATACATAAAATCAAAGAAGAAGGAGGAGGAGGAGGAGGAGGAGGAGGCCTGCCAGCGGAACCTCTGTGACGTGGGTTATGGCCATGGAGTGTGATTTCACGCGACTGCGGGCACATACAAAAGAAGGATGCCGCAGGCGCCGAGAAGCAGGGCAGGATCGAAGAGCGGTGGCTAAGGAGGCAGGGCGGAGGTGGAGGGGAGGGCGGGGCTCGGCGATCGGCAGCGGTGGGAGGGGCTCATTTGGGGAGGGTTAGTGTGTAACTGTCACACCTCCCTCTCTGAAAAGGAAACGCAGGCAGAGACAGACAGGAGAGAGTTAGCGCAGGGAGGGTCAGGTTAGCGGCCTTCGGCGGAGGTCGGGAACGCTGGCAGGAGCCCACGGAAGGAACACGGAAATAACCGGAGAGATGGACGAGAGGGGCCTAAAGGCTCCGTCGCTGAGGTCAAAGGTCAACCGCCGAATTCATCCCAGAAATTCCTGCACTCCTCCCAGAGCTGGAGCGGACTCGGAAGAGACCGGACGGGTGACTTTTAAAGCGTTCCGAGGATAAAAACCCGGTTTCTCAAAAACGATCCCACGAACCTTTGACCTGAAATGACTTTAGACGACCTTTTGACCTCAGTCCAGCGTCATGAATCTCTTGTCACTGAATTTGTCCTGGCGGCGCTGCCGCGGACGCTAACAACGGCGCCGGCGCCACGCCGGCTTTCCCTGAAATGAGCGGGGTGAGTGGGTGAGGGCAGGCGGTCGGTGAGGCGAATGGGGGCAAATGAAGGGGGGAGGGGTGGAAGGATCGGCGAAGGCTGGGGTCACATACGTGCTGCATTCACCACTGCAGAACAGTGAATACCTCTGTATGCAAGGACCGGAGAGCCTTCGCACCTGACGGATCTGAAAACAACAGTTCACAGCTCGGCTCAGTGAGGACTTCCTGTCACATGTCACACACATCCACCCAGGGGCCGCCGGGAGCCCAAAACGTCCCACCGACTCATCCCTGCAGGCACGACTATGGCGGTTTCCTTGATTTTTGTGCGACTGGGTTGAAAAAAGCTCTTCACACTGAAACTGAATTCAGGATCTTACGCGCCACAGACACGACAAGATGCTTTTGGACCATCATCTTCATCACCTGCAGCTGTTAAAACTTTT
>CAAE01014706.1:3551-25755 GCA_000180735.1 Tetraodon nigroviridis
TGTAGCATGCAGTACGCGCAATCAGTCTTGTGAGTTTTAATCAGTTTTTCCAACCCTGGTTTGTCCAAATCAAGGGTAATCTGCCTTAAGTGTATGTAATGACCACTTTTTTATTCTTGGTGTCTTTATTTTGTCATGCGTGATTACTAATTTGCTGTTTACTAACCTATACAATCTTTCATAGTCAGATTAGCGAGAGTGTTTCAAAATGGTGAGAAGGAAGAAAATACTGACAAATTGCTCCCAGGAATATCCATGAGGGATTACAACCCTAATGATGGAAACCACCTGTAATGTTCCGAATTAAAGAACCACCTTCATCTTTTATTTCAGATCACCTGGTTCTTGGTTCAGTAGATCAAGATCTTTTTTTCAAGTGTGTAGGCTTCATTTATGAGAAAATGAAAAATGCAGCAACTGACAGCTTCAGCAGCTGCAATAAAGCCACAAGAGCTGTTGGTAAAGCACTTAAAAAACTGTTTTGGATTATTCTGATGTTAAATTTATTACTGTGACATGTCTGCATATTATATCAGCTTTAGTGTGTACTTGTTTGTGCTATATGACATTTAGCTGAATAGATTTGACATTTTACCCCTTAACATGAGGGTTGTTTTGTTTTTTGGTCATTATAGAAAATGTAGGATTGGTTTAGATGACAATTTTGTAGACAATATTTTTAGTGTTTCAGTTTAAAACAATTATTTACTAAATTCTTCTTTGATGTAAATAATATTTCAAAATAATAAAAAAGAATGATGTGTCAGCAACCTTAGGTGTTTGCATCACTCAGCCTTCTGACAGACCATAGGTTTGTGCTGCTGTGAGGTGACTGATGACAGGTCAACCACCAAAGCCCCTGCAAAATTTCCCCTTTTTATACAGGGAAATTGCTAAGTCCTTTGTCTTTTATTTATTTATTTTTTTAATAGAGTACAACTTGCAGAATTTATGCATTATGCTAGCAACCAGACACAGAATAGTGATGAATTATACCACACAGATGGCTTTTTACCTTCTGCATATCTTGTCAAGTGGGTATAGTTGCAGGTTAATATAAAAGTAAGAAGGTTTAACACTCTTATTTAGATAACCACCTTGCTTCCTCTCTCTTTTCCAGTTTCTACAAGACTAAAACTGCTACTGTCACATAATAGGGAGCTCTTTTTTTAAAGTCGCCTTGCCTTTTTATAGTACTGAAATGGTATCCTATTTGTTGCGGTGCGGGCTTCAAAGAGGTTATTTGTCATCACGCAGATTTATACTGTCATTCAGGGACATTTTTATCACTTTAAGCTCTTTGGGTGTTCCAGCCCTGGTGCTGGGCAGACAATCCTGCTGGGACCAAGATTCTCTCCATTCCATTTTCCTCCCTTTTGAATTTCTCCACCTAGCAGCAGAAACAGTGATGATATTTGGTGTTTCAGAAGGCACATGCTTAAACACCAGGACCTGGTTTGGAGAGGTAACCCCAATTTATGACAGAAGTGTCTTTAATTTGATAACATAATAATAATTCATTAAGTATTAAGAGCGAGTTGTTCTTTTGATCTTGATCTTTTTGGGCCTCAAAGAAAAAGATGTTTAGAATGGTTTCCTCAGTACGCATATGGATCTGAATAGATCCTCAGCCTCTATCCCACTGATGCTCATGGTGCCAAATCAATTTCTGACAGTCTGGCTGTAGAAATCCTGTCATTCACATCAACTGCCTGAAAGCTTGAAAACATGGCAGGCAGAACAGCCAGAACAGCTGAATTTTCACACAGTGAAATGAGAAGTTACCACAAAGCAGACTCTTTTGCTGCATTAATACTCTTTATGTGTGTGTGTGTGTGTGCGCCTCATCTATTTAAGCACTTCCTGTTTTATTTTGAAAAGTAGCCTCTTCTTTCATTTCTGCCTCCTTCTCCTTCTCTCCTGGTTTCCCACTGTTCTGATTGTCTGGCTAGGCCCTGACTGTCAGGAGACAGTCTGCATATATCCAGGTCCTTCTCCCTGCACTGACTTCCAAACAGCTTGTTGACCTCCATTATCTAATGGGTTCTCCTCAACTCCTGCCAGCTCTGAATTCAACCTAGTACAATCTCCCTGATGTCTGTTTACTATCAAATTATTTTTGTCAGCTTTTCAAGCTGTATTCTTACACTTTATATTTTATGTTTTATCATTTACAAAATTTAAAATGAATAATTCAATCATGATGATATATTTGTGTTATATCCAGCTCTAGCTATTACTGCTGTCAGATGCATTGTTCACAGTTCTTCTGTAAAATAAAAGCTGATTTTAATAGCTAAAACTAATACAGGTGAAAAGGATGCATCTACTAATACCAGTATTCTAGAAGTGACGCAGGGTGCAGTTGAACAATATTTGTATTTGGTGTGAGACGTGCTGATATATTAATTACTGCCATAAATTTGCTTTTGATTAGATTTTTAGTCAATTTTTCAGTCTTGCTCTCCCCAGCCACAATGTAAAACAGATCGATAATATCAGTTTATAAAATGTCCATGAAAATAATTTATCACTGCAGTAAAGGTCAGTCTGTGATATTACCTGATGGGGGAACTGCATCATAATAAAAATGCTTTCATCCAAAATTGAGTTGAAAAGCTGAGAACTCAACACAAACCTAAATCACACTAATACCAGAAAAGAGGGTTTTTTTCTGTTGTGAAATATTTAAATTGGAACAATAGATAGATAGATAGATAGATAGATAGATAGATAGATGGATAGATAGATAGATAGATAGATGGATAGATGGATAGATGGATAGATGGATAGATGGATAGATGGATAGATAGATAGATTGATAGATAGATAGATAGATGATAGATAGATAGATAGATAGATGATAGATAGATGGATAGATCTAAAAAAAAACAATACTTTTAGAGCCACAGTGGCGCCACAGTATTTCACTGTAAAAGGTAGAGAGAAGATGGATTAGCAACATGACATTTTCTGACTGGGAATGAAATGAAAGGTTACAGCTTGTGCTTGTTGTCCCTCGTAAAACAGCCCACCACCCTGGAGACGTGCTCTTAGGTAAGTTCAGTGGTTCTGGCAGTAATTAAACTTGATATTCAGCCTCATTAGAGAGGAGACGAGGACTCAGATATTTCACAAAGACACTTTGTCCGACATGTGGGTTTGCATACTTCAAATATGAAAAACTGATGATTAGTTAACATATTTTCATGCTGGCTGCACTTGCTGATTAAGTGCATGAGAATATCATTGTCTGGAGACACGCCTCTGATTTGTAGCAGATCAGTCATCCACAATGCATTTCACATGTATTACATCTGAGCCACATGCTCCCCGGCACTTGACTAGTTGGTCATTTGATTTGTTGAGCTCGTTTGCTGTGATTGGAAATGTGTTCTGAAATGCAGGTTTTCAAGGTCATTGTTGTCCTACTACTTTTTTTCATTGTTGTCCAATTCCAATCATTTATAGCCCACATATCTACCTTCAGTAAAAGGCCCACAGGTCCAGCCTGGTCTGATTTGTCGCAGACAAACATGAATACTGCTGAAGCTTGAGCATGTGGATAATGAGTAGGTAAATGAAAACGGACTCTGAATGGGGTATTTTAATGAGGCCTAGTGAGCAGGGCTGCCAATACAGGACCCAGAAGCAGGTACATTTTAGGCTGTGGGGATCTTCTCTGCATTCATTCCTTGATGCTTTAATCCAGCGCCTTCTTATCGTTCAAGATTCTGTGATGGGTTGTCCTACTTTAATTGTGTTTTATTGATTTTGGCTTTCGTGTGATGCGCAGAAATCTTCTGTAAATTGAGGTGCACTGATACTGTGAGTTTACCTGTATATATATTTGAGCAGAAAAAGGCTTTGGGTATTATAGAGGACGCTGAGTTTTCTACGCTTCGACCAAAGAGACTACAATGGTATTTGGGGTGTGGGATAATGTTGGCCCTGATTAATGCCTGTGATTTTCCAAGATCTAACTCTAGTTGAGCTGGGTTACAACTGGGGAAAAAAAAAAAGAAACACTTGTTTTTACTGTGTGTTATTACATTTTGAATTATATAACTTTTGCATGAAATATCTTTAATATCCAAGGCCTCAGTGGCAGGCTGGACTCTAACCAGATATAATCTGGTTAAAACTGTGACCAAACAGCTCTGCCTTTAATGGACAAATCTCAGCAGGTTTGTTAACAAGACAAAAAGGCTGGATTCCACTGAACTGCACATCCTCCTTTTCTAGGCTAGCCATTGAGGTAGAGAACAAAGAAAGTCATCCAGTGCCTGTCCTCAGTATGTGTGAAATATAAAGCCTATCTCTTCACCAGCAGCCACTAGCTTTAGCACCTTTCTATTCTCACTCGAGATTTTTTTTTTTTTCTTTAACTTTATTCTGTTGCTGTTTGTCCATGTCAATGGCCATCCTTTCTGTCAGCCTGTTGGCAGCTCAGGTGCTTTGTGTAGACAATAAAGTGAGGAGCGAGCTTTTGCACGTTCCTTAGATTACCTGGCCTCCCTCTCCCACTATCTACATCTTCAGGGCATCTTCAAAGTGCCCTCTAGCCCAGTGGGAGTGACAGAGAGTAATAAGAAAACATCTTAAAAGGCTGCTGCTCTGACACTTTCATCTTCGTTTACTATGTGTGTGTCACTCGTCTGCATTGGCGTCTCAGGTGATGTGCGGAATGGACTGATGTGACACTACACATCATTAAAAAATGAACTGAAGGTTGGGGGCTCTCACACACAACATCTAAGAACACGTTGCCCCAGAAACTCTCTGAAGCAAAAAGATATTGGCCTAACTGGCCATCAGCTGCTGTTACCTCATCTGGATCAGAACCAGCTCCTTCTTCTATTGTACACGCACTTACTCATATTTCAGGAGAGAAGAAAAATACTGCGTGCAGTGAGTTGTACCCATCAATTAAGCATGTTCTTTCTAGTACAAAACAAAGGGGCTTTCTCCATTTTGTGCCGCAACTGATGTTTTCATGTTTTGATGCAGTAGGTGCTGAATATTTGCCTCACCGACATGATATGTAGGACATCTTTTTTTGCCTCATGTCAGTTTTATTTGCTGTGTCTTTTCACCCCTTTTTTCCCCCCACATAGCTACATGATGCAACTAATTCAGCATCGATACCATCTGTGATTTAGTTATCCCCGCATTGCCATCCTATATGCACCGATTTTACCAACTACCTTTCAAAAATCTGCTACTTACACCTATATCGTTCAATTCCCATCTGTGTTTTGGCAGCCAATCAGGCGTAGAAGCTGCTTTTAGCCTGCCTGGGTGGAAACGAAGCCTCACCGTGGGACACACTGGGGTCAGGCTGTGCAGCCAGTGGGAGAAGTGGCGAAGTGGAATAAATTAACACCTGAGCCCAAAGAGGCTGGAATGCTGCTGTTTCCTGCTGTATCGGTGGGATGAAACCAGGAAGAGCATCTGGATGCACAGCATCCAGCCATTTTCAGACTGTGACACTTCGCCTCCATGTGGATGTGTTTACCCAGGAGCACATCTGATCCCTTACACCTCCAACAGGTGCATTTAGTAATCCTGCTTCACCTATAAATGTCACCATTCTTTTGTTGCTTATTACTGTTGCACTCCTTTCCAGAACTTTTTTTTTTTTTTTTCCATTAAACAGATTTTGTCGTCTGACTCAGTCATTTCAGTGGGGGTAATGGCACTCGAGGGTTTCATTGCATCGACACATGCTGTTGGTTAGAATTGGTGTCGTACTAATAGACTATAGGAGTTAACATGGGGTAGGTCCTGTTGTTATTGACTGTTTCGTATTGGTAGGACAAAAGAGCTGTAGGAAGTAATAGACTTGGTTGTTCCCTGGGGCTAAGGCAGGCAATCATCAAATTAAATGAAAGACAGATGGAGAGGAATGGATTCCCCTAGAAGCGGAATTGATGGCTGATAAATCACTACTTCAGAGTTCAAAGTATGCCCTAACATCTGAGCTGCATGATTTATTCACAATTATGAATTTGTTGCATCACACAATGCCTTTTGTAATAGGGTCGCGCAGGATCAAAGGTAAACTGCAAGCCATCGATGTACCCAACTGGCCTTGTTACTGAGCAAGAATATTTAGCAGCATAATTGCCAGGCTGTCTCACACAAGCGCCCTTACCCTCCTGCAACCAGGAAATGAAGGGCTTCAAGCAAAATGCACGTGGATGGGAGCGACAGCGGGTCTAAAAAAGGGACAAAAGTGAAGTCATCCTGACGTGATAAACACAGAGCAGGAGCAGAATTAATCAGACACATGTTGTAAATTCACACAGGGCTCAGCCCATTTACATCAAGTGATTGAGGGAGGCGTCATCCCACACACATGCAATTAATGGTTACCTTGTCTAATCCCATTCCTTGGATATTCCAAAACTACACCGTTCCTGCTCAGAAGATAGATTGTGCCTGTGACTGCATGTTGGTGACATGCAGCCTTAAATCAGGACATTAGGACACACAAATACCACGGCAGGCCGAAAGTGTTAAAGTTGGCAGCCAAGGCAAGGATGGCAGCGTCAGTTTTAGCAAATAGCATCAGGATCAGAGAAGTAGTTATTTAAACTATGTGCTCCCACATGCAGCAAAACTGATGATTCCATATTATCCCAGATTTTTAGAGACCGTATAACAACAGCAAAGAAGGTGCTGTCTAAAACAATGCTAACCTAATTAAGCACTAATGCTGCAAATAGTAAGTGTGTTCTCTGCAGAAGCAGCACTCAGATGCATGAGTTTGTGAGCTTAATGAAGGGTTTGAGTGAATAGAATAGAATAGAATAGAATAGAATAGAATAGAATAGGGGCTGTTTTATTTCAGAAAATATTAATCATACAAGCCAATGGACTGAGGCTTTGGGGATAAGTGCGGCACTCACATTGAACATTTTACAAGAGTAATGTGAATTGATTAAATTCCCAACGATTTCTGAACCTAGTGTGGTTGCGTGTGTGTGTGTGTGTCCATATAGACAATCACCCTGATTCATGAGACAGTAGAGTGAGAGAGAAGGCGCAGTTCAAAAAGTGAGTGTCATCATAGATGTGGAGGCATGGCTGAATATAACGCTTTCCCCGCGACCATTCGTTAGCTTGTCTGCCTTCCATCTTATCTATTATTCATTAGACAATCATTAAACTAAGTGCAGTGATTACTTAAATGTTTAATCCTGCCATAGCCAATATAGGCCTGGAACTTTCAGGTGGACACAGTTTTGGTTGCATTAAAGTCCCATCACCTATCAAGTAAATCAGATTAAATTGCACATGGTTATAGTAATCGCCCTCATTTTAAAGGCCCTTTTTGCAATGGCAGCAGAAATATGTTATGATAATTGTGGAATTTCTGCCTTTTGTCAATCAGGTTATCAAAGTCGGCATTCGTGCTTTCCGATGTGCAGTGAGCCAAAATAATGGTCTATTTTAAAGTTAGCTGGCTGAACTGTCTCTGTGTTAATAGATGCCAAGTCAGTCAAAGCAGCAAAAAAAAGAAAAAAAAAAAAAAAAAATCACTTTTCGTCAAAAGAAATGTTGCACTCCCACATAATGACATAATGAACACTGTGGGTGCCATGTGAAAGGGATTTTTCTTCATTCTAATGACTGTGTTGGAAGAGGTCCTTTGAAAAGATCCATCAGCCCACGTATCACCCAGTCGACCACCTATTCTCCCTCCAAGAATCTGACACAATCAAATCAGACAGAAGACACAGAGTCACGTTCATTCCTGCCGCATCCGCTTCGACAGGAATGTGGAAAACTTCCTACCTGGATCACTTCTGAGTGTCGAAGCCTGGCTTATAGCACCTTAATCATATCATCCATGTGTAAGCAGTGGCAGTATTGTGTTCCTTTTGCATCACTCATTCTACCCTGATAATCCGCCCTCAAAGAAGGAGCCCAGTATGAAACGCAGCTTTATGTCGTTGTCCCGGACTTGCTGGCGGCATGGATTTATCTCATGGGATTTATTGCTCTGGCTGTGCTCTCCAAAAGCTGTGAGACTCTTGCTGTCTGCCAACAGTTTGTTAAACAAAATACTACAATAGGGACAAAGGGAGGAGGCACTTAGTATAAACAACATCACTTACATGCTTGAGAAGAACAGAAAGGGGTTTCTTTTGTTGTTGTTGTTGTTTTATTTTTTTGTTTGTTTTTTACACCAAAAGATAATTAGCTATCTATCAAAGAAGTGTCCAATGACAAGATATCAAAATTCATTTCATTCATCATTTGTGGTGAGCTCTGATTAGAAACAGCATCTTTAGAGAGTAAAATTTAGGCTGTATGAAGAAAATTAGGCTCCCATTATGGCAGTTCTTTCTGTGAAAACAGTTTAAATTAAAAATTAAAGCGCTTCAACTGAACAATTGTACAGAATTCCTGCAGTCCAACCTCAGAACGTCTCCATTCTCTCTGACTTCTTCTCCTGACTTTTGCCAAAGCTGCCTTCTGGTGCCACGTTATTAAAATTCATCACCCCAGTGAGTCCCAGGTGTGGCATTACGAGCCTCCTAGCCAAAGGGGCGAACTGGTTTTAATCTGTGAATTTTACAAAGGAAGCCTGCAACGCTGAAACATACAGAAACAAAGGACAGTTTAAAAAGGTGAAATTCTCCACTACTTTTTTTATTGGAAATATGCCTAATTGCACCCAAGATGCACAAGTGCTGCTCGCTGCATAATTTTTGCTTAATCGGCAGAATAGCAAATCCACCTGTGCTGAGTGTGTGTGTCCATGGGTGGGAGATGGGAAAATGAAAGAAAATGTGCCTCTGCAGTATTTTCTGCCCTATTCCTGGATTGTTTATGAGTCTGCATGTGACATGGAGTCAAGTATTTGTCATGGTGTTTAGGTTCTAAAATGTTTGATGTTTCATTCTAACTGGGATTTTAAAGAATTCACACTGAAAACAGGGTAATACAAACCTTAGAGTGTGCGCAATGTGCATCGAGGCGGGGTTTAACTTTTTATTGTCTACAGGTTATTTGGTATCACTGTCACCACTAACTATTTAGAACACTGCTTTGTCTTTATCCCAGCGGGAAGTTTATTTCCTTAACAGAGTGCAGCCCATATGGAGTGTCCTTACTTAACCACGCATTTTCACATCTGCCTGTACTCTCCGTCCTGCTGGGACCCAAATTAACTGTTGCTGCATGGTGCAGCCCACCTTTTCAAGGCCTATTTTTACTCTCATAGAAGCATATATTTTCAAATGTCACTCATGTCTGGGAAGATGTGTTGAATTCTCGGTGTATTCGGCTGTAGGTGTAGGTAGCTGACAGTAGAATTAGAAACGAGCACAGCTGAAGCCATTGCTTGCTTAAAGCAAACATGATGAACCAATAAAATACTGCAAAAGAGAGACACGGGAACGAAACGGGACGTCGAGCTGCAGAAAAGTGTGGTACAAGGCAGTGGAAGTAAAAGAAGTTTGGAAGAGGATGGGCTTTTACCTCGTATTCTGCAGTGATTGAAAGTAGGTGAACAGCTCTGGAGAGATCAGTCACAGGCGGCTGCCAGTGTTGACAGATGAATGTATAAGTGTTTCTTCAACACCACCCACCTAAACATTATGTGTCTTTTGTGTTGCTTACATGAAGGGATATGGTGCATTTTTTTACAAGCATATTAATAACTGTAGTCTGATGCCTGAATTAATAGGCTTAATTTCTGTTTTATTCCACTCCATTTATTTACTCTGACAGTTTTCAGTTTTGTAAAGAGAGTTGCCAAGAAAGCTGTTATGCTAGCTTTTCAGTGCAGTGATCAAAGAAGTGTTGATTTAAGACTTGCTATTTCCGCATATGTATTTTGAATCTGAGTTGCTAAGGAACGACAACACGTCTTTCCCATTTGATTTTGCCACTCAACCACTTAGCAGCGGGGGGCTTGTGTGACATTAGTTGGCAGGGTTAGAGTATATTTCAACTTTGACAAGTGCTTTGTGGTAGTCCACACATCACTTTAAAATTTTACTAATTGTAAATAAGGAAGAAAACAGTTTATGTGCTTGTGTTGTAGAATGTGTTATGTCTTGAGAGAAACGTCTAAAGTTTGTCTCTTGTTGGTCCTTGTATATTTGGAACGGCTCTGCATTCTATTACCTCTGAAACGTCTCAAACCATCTGCCCCCCATCCACCAGCACTTTCTTTCTTACTACCTTGTCTTTCTGCCTCATCTGTCTCCAGTCCTTGATTAATCTTAATTGATTTATCATCTTAATCAGAGACCCCTTTATTCTGCAGTCCATGCATGCTGGCACCATTTTCTCTTTCCTAACCCCTACTGTCTTGTGTTCCCTCTCACTTGGTTTCCCCTTCTTGATTAACATGTTTATTGTGGAACCAATTCCAAAAAAGTTCTTCTTTATACATTATTACATGAATTTAAACGTTAAAAGGACTGTTCATGGGACATTTTCAGACCTCCAGTCACCCTGCCACCTGCCCACCATAATATTCACAAAAACACCACAAATGGGCCATTTCCCTTGCACACCCATATGCCAAATAAAGCACCTTTTGAGTAGATATCTACTATCTATATTCTTTCTGATTAAAGAACATCATTGTTTAGAGACATTGTATGTATTGAAACAGGAATAAGGTGATGGAGCTTCACCATTAGTGGAGCAGCAGCTGTTGTCAGGAGCTGCATTTTGTCCTCCATTATCAGTGACAAGCGCTGTTTAGCTGGTTGGATGGTTGTCAAATACGGCTTAAATTTCCATTAAAGGCATCAGTCTGCTTAAAGAGTACGCAATCCAGAGTGGTACGGGTATTTTACATTTTATGTCAGTGGTGTTTCATCTAAAGCAGGATGCGTTTCTTCTTTAAACTATGGTATTTTAGTGGTAAAGATTACAGATTTTTTGTGATCCACAGGTGAGTTGCCCACTTTACAGTGAAATGTTGAAAAAAATCCCTTTCATCGAGGTGAATTAATTTGTATATGTATAGCTATAAATAATATAAATAAATAATAAATTATTAGTGAAAGTTTCTAGAGAGGTCCTCCTCTCTTGGCACTTGCCAGAACATAATTTGTTAAACTAAGCCCGACATGTGTCCAGTTAAACCAGGCCTTCCACAATGAGTCGATCGAGTTGAGCAAAGCTCTTCAAAGATTTAACCCACCAATTTAACCTGGCTGACAGTCAAAATTACAAGGAACTGCTGGCTCATTTATTTGAAAACACAACCAATTTACAGTCTTTTCTATTTATTGAGTTTGTTCTGCTGCCCTTGCAACATTAACCCCTTTGGCCTTGGCAACATTTTAAGAAAAACAATGTTACAAAGACATTAGTTATTATGGTTAGTATTTTTTCAGTCCTGGGTCCTAATACTGTCAGTCTTCTAAGTGTACATTTGTGTAACATTCTCTTTTACAATATTTAAAGTAAGAAAAAGAAAAGCCTATTGTGGCAAGCTGAAAAATTTCCCAGTAAAGAGACAATCAATCTGGTCATAACTGTATTAACACTGTTAGAAAAGCATTGTAAACTATCTAGTTAGATAGATAAAGTGAAATACTGTATTTGTGAGATGGTTTGTGAATTATTGCAGCTTTTGATGTGGTTAATTGAAACTCCTATTACCTTGACATATCATGTCAAGTATTAGTAAACAAACTGATTTGGTGTAAAAAAAAAAAATCAGATAGCCTTTAAAAATGGTTCTTGTTAATTGAAGTAGCAATCATACAGCTAGTTTCTGAAAGTGCTGTTAAGGAGCATGAGCTATAATAAAATGCTTAGAAAGAAGCCTTTTGTGTCTCATTTCAGATAATTTGACCACAATTGACATGCCTGTGAATGCAACTTGACACAGAAGAATTTTAATGATTCAGCCACATAAATAATCTCAACATCATCCTCACTTGTAAGCAATTACAAGACAGTGTGTGCACAAGAGTGGCAAAGAATATTCACGTTGTGATTCCGAGAACACGGTCAGATATAAATAATGCCTCTGTGATGAAGGCCTGAACACCATTAGAAAACATGCCTAATTCCCTGTAGCATCTGCAGTCCCAGCTGTGAGAGCAGCCCACTGACATCTTCAACCTTTTATCAATACCACTGCGCATGTGAGTGCATGTGTGTGTTTGTGAACACGTCTAGAGGAGTTTTTAGTGAGGCTGTAATGAATGTCTCTCTTGTGGATCAGAATGTAAACACTAGAGAAGAGTGAACTCTGGCAACAACCATTCCCATTTGGCTCAATTAGGCCCGAAACTGAGACAATCAATGGCGCTGGCCTTTCTGCTGGCCCGCCTGTTGGCGACGGTGCTGCGCTCACTCAAACAAAATGGGAATAATCAAAGTCCATAATTAGTTGGCCTGAGAGGGAGCTGGAGTGAGTTTTCACTTGGCTATAAATGTACGACAGAGCAGCGAGAACGTGGAGATGAATGCGTCCAGCCTCCAGGAAAAAGCAAAAACAACATACACTGCTATAGATTTAGCAGGCTGCACACAGGCGGCTGCAAAACTGCACGGCGACAACTAAAGAGTAGGATACATCGAGGGACATGTTGTATACAATAAGGATCTTGCTGTTGTCTTTTTTTTTTTCTGCCCAGGGCTAACTCTGGGAAGAAGAGACCAAAAAAGACAAGCCAGAGATTAAACATTAATAATGATGTACAACGTAAACAGAAACTTACAGTGCGAAACTACAATGTAAAAAGTTGAGGAAGAAAACCCATTAAATAGGAAGGTGTGTCTAAACTGTTGACTATATGTCAAGGGGGACCATTAAAGGGGTATTTGGTATTTGAAGGCTGAGAAGGGAAAACTGGGAATACTGGGAAAAGGAACAAGATGAAGATGAAGTGGGAATTTTCAAAGGCTGGCATGGACTTTGGAGAAAAACTCTGAAATGCAGAGAAATGCTAACGACTATGTATAACTACCCCTCTGAATGACCTGCTAAGCAACTGATCCACCCACGTAGAGAAACAAAAAAAAACATTTACAGATGTTATTCAGGAAATAAATAATAATGATCCTCTAGATAATTGTAAAAAGCACTTTTATTAATGCCAAACTGTTATGCCTGTTTGTGAATATAGTTTAAAATTTAAAAACCGACAGCTTCTGGGTTTTTAATAATTGCAT
This sequence comes from Tetraodon nigroviridis, assembly GCA_000180735.1. Taxonomy (NCBI): domain Eukaryota; kingdom Metazoa; phylum Chordata; class Actinopteri; order Tetraodontiformes; family Tetraodontidae; genus Tetraodon; species Tetraodon nigroviridis. The sequence continues at coordinate 16,719 of CAAE01014706.1, forward strand.
TCATATTTTATATCAAATAAATTAAAGAAAAACATAGCAAGAAGAAGACTAGAGATCTTAGTCTAAAATTAAATAAAGATAATATTAGAAAAATTTTATTTTTAATTCAGTTAAACCCACTTTAAAGAATAAATAACTACCAATATCATAAATAACCCATTTTTGAATGGGATGGTTTCTAAAGTTTCTGGGAGACCTTTTGCGTTCACACGGTAATCACATGGTGATCCAGGCTGGCTTGAACTTGGGCACTCGGCCACCTCCTACAAATGACTGTAAGTCAAATACTTGCTGTGCACGCGAAAGAGACTATGGAATGAGGTAACAATGGCTGTTGGATGGTGTTACCACTATGGGAATGATGATTTCGGGAAGGTTATGCTGGCAGAGACTGGGGTCAGATGCCCTGCGTGCTCTCACAGCAGGAGGTCAGCTTAATGATGAGGAAGATTACAACTGTGTGAATGGCTGCCAAGCTACAGAAAATTGGTGTGTGTGTGTGTGTGTGTGTGCATGGTCAAATGTGTTAGATGCCTATCAGGACAACATTAAGAAAATAGAAATGTTAGCTTTTGAATATGTAGACAAAAAACATGAAGTTTAGCACAACTTGTGCTATTTTCTACAACCGCAAACGGCATAATTGAATTCCTGCGTTTATGATCATGTGCTGTTTTCCTCAGGAAGTGAAAACAAATATATAAGAGGAAACACGTGGCTAACAAGCAGGCTCATAGTAGCTGCTGTGATCTGTGTGACTTCCATGGCTTCTACAGCTTCCATGATAATGTTCCTGCTGTGGTGAATATAAATATATTAACCCTAACAGGAGTCCATCCTCCGTCACGGAGGCATCACATGCTGCGGGAGCCTGTTCATCTTCTCAGAATTACCAGTATTGACATGTATTTTCCAAGCAATTTGGCCCAAAGCTTGAATTCAAAATTCCAGGAAGCCTTTCCGCTAATGTGCTTAAAATACTCACCATAAAAAGACCATTTTTCCTCTTGAATGACCATTAGTGTTCAGCTTAAATGGGAAAAAACCTGCAACATCATCTATCTTTTTTGCTTTTGAAGGTCAGGGTGTCTGTTAGCATCTTGTGGATGACAAAGGGAACATTTTAGACCTGAGCACCAATGATTAACTATTACCGGTACTCTCATCTAAAGATTCTCCTCAGCCGTTTTTTTTATTTCTTTAGTCCATCTTGTATGACTGCAAAGCAGTGGATTTCCTAACAAGCAAGATTAAAGGATAAGGATAATCCACCCTGTTATTGTCACCAAAGAACAGCCACATTTTGATAGTGTACATGCAAGCAGAATTATAAAGAATTATAAAAGTATTAATAACTGTAGTGTCTGTGGAGTTCACACATTGTACAAGGTAAGACTCTTAATCAAACTCTAATAAGGAGACATTGGTTTGAATTGCCTGTAAATTCTCCTAAAATGCACGAATTTCACCGTACCACAGAGCTTTGTCTGATTTAAAACAGTATCTGTTTGCACAGCTTTTTAGCTTTTCCCAGTGGAACTTAGGAATCCTCCATTATATCTGTCATTCACCAACAGAATTTTATAACGCTATTTATTGTTACATCAATTGGCCCTACTTCCAGGTTGGATGTAACTGTCAGCAAATATGGGGAAGAGCTGCTATTTTTGTCAACCACTCTGCTCTCTGACATTTATGGCTGCAAATATCTCCACTTGTATGGATCCTAAAAACATTGCTTTCTTGACTCAGAAAATGGTTTTTGTTAAAATATTGACTGAATGAACAAATATTTAGAATTGAATTACCTTTCAAGCAACATCCTTTCATTTGGGGTCATGTGGCATTTTGACAACTAAATGAAGCTTGGAGAAACCTCAGAAGCAAGCATTAATCAATGTGGGCTTTCAAACACAACCATTATGAGATTATTATGAGTAAGCTTGTGGAGATGAACAGCTGGTAGCGATAATTCTTCAATGGGATGCAATTAAATCTTGATAAGAAGATGGTCTAATAAAATCTTGTTGACTGAGCCCATGGCAAAATAATGAGGTGTTTGTTTTATTGGAAGAACTTGCGCAGCACTTAATTTATTCACCTAAATCACATCTTTTTTTCTGCATTTACCAACAGTCACCTTCTTCACATATGCCAATATTTCACCTTAAGGTTTGTTTCAGCCTGTAAAGATGTGGCACTTACATTTTCGTGTTTTGTTTTGTTTTTTCCTTTTTTGTGTATTGGATTCCCAGTTTGGATCTGTTAGGATCAACTAAATACGGAGCAGATAGCAGCACCTGTTGCCATGAATGTAAATGAACGGTGCCCAGTGGCCCAGTCAGAGAAGCATCTGTCCTTCTCCAGTGTGGTTAGAATTGGAATTACAAAATCAGTAAAATGAGATAATCTTAAAATTGCAGGTGTTTCCCCTGCCACTGTTGGACACTATTAAGGCTGTACGAGAAGCACAAACAAAAAACCCAGGAACAAAAGTGTCTAAAAACAGGCAGACCGGCGAATGTGCCGTGACCTGGCTGTTCTTCGCCGATATGAGAGCCGACAGATAAAGGTTGTTGTGCTTGTGTCACGTTTCCTCGTCTCCCTATTGGCATGAATAATGAAGGACATTCACCTTGTTTATCTTTCAATTCAATATTTACTCCTTGTCAAATTCATTTGGGGGCTTTTCATCATCGCTGCTCTCCAAGCGGCCGATGTTCTCAATAGTATTTGTCCTTGCTGTTAATGTTTGATGAGCACCACCATTGTGGTGGGAGTGTCCTACCTGGGCCACATTCCTTTTTTTTTAAACTGCCATCTCGATTGATGTTTAGAGCATCTTCCCCAACATCACGCTTCCTCCCAGAGGATTCCTCCCCTTTCCGGGACTCTTTCTTCTTTCCCTCAAGGTAAATTTGGACTAGATTGAATTAGGCAGGAGAAAATAGGTCAGTGACTTTGATCTGTCTATTGTTGTCTTATTGCTAAGGTTAAACCAATGCCATTAGTTTTCCAGCAGCAATTTAGGCCGCAAATGCTTTGATTCACTTTTCAACAGTTATATTTGCAGGCACATCTACACACTTTTGCTGATGTTACAAACGGACTACTGAGGAATTAGTCAACTCCTCATCACACGGCGCATTTATTAAAGATAAATGTTCAACAGTCAACAGTAAAATGCGTATATGTTACACAAGCAGAGCATATAGTTTCTGAGTCAAACCGCAGCTAAGAAAAGTGAACTGTATCTAACCCTAAGTCTTTTGAGTTTATAAGCTCATGTATCCCATCTAAAACATCGGCGCAGCCATGAGGAACAGGGCAGCCGGGGCCTCAGAGCAGCCACTCCGTAGAAACGCTGTGCACAATTAACCAGCTGCGGAGGGACCGTATGGCTGTCATGTCTCCTGTTGTTCCAAGGTGAAGACAAGGCTGTTTCTGAAGGCACAGTGTCTGAAAAACAACAGTAACCTCCTTACCCCATCACGCCTTTTTCATTCGTATGATCAGGCAGTCTCTCACACACTCACACACACACACACACACACACACACACACACACCCCTAACACAGTCTCTTTCGTCCCCTGTTTAGCAAATTTTGTGCAGCCCCTAAAGCTAAAGAGCCGTTGGCCAGCACCTACTGTTCTGGGGTCCATGTCATATTTAAAGTTTGATGGCACTGAGCGGGCTTGGCCTCACCAGCACGTTGGCTGAGATAGCAGCTTTATTTCATTTGCCTCCAGGCCGGTCAGTTTCCAACTTGAATAAGCTCATTAAATTATAGGAATCTGTAAAGTTTTAGCCAAGCTGTTCAAATCAATTTGTTTGGTCTCAATTCGTATTTTCTTTTTTTTTAACATTTGAATAGTTTGAGGAAAAAGAAACTTCCGAGGAGAAAAGCCACACATACAGAAGATGGCAAAGAAATGGTTTTCTTGGGAATTTTTGCCGTCTATATTCTATGCACAGACTTTGTGATTGAAAGGGTTCTAACTATACCCCCTGGAGTCAGAATACGGGTGATCCCACTGGAGGCTGATGAGTTTCAGACCAAAAGGCTGATGATCAGACTGGCATGACGGGGTGCAAAAAGTGTGCACATTACAGCAGCATGCACAATCTAAAGGCAGAAACAGGGAGATATTTAGAAAGGTTCAGCAGCAGGGTGATATGAGGATGAAATAGGTTGTGTATGTGCAGTTGATGGGAATCATTGATGGCTTCACAAGTCAGAAAAATGACAGCGATAAATTACAAGTATGTATAGAGTTTCTCCATCTTGAGAAATATCTCTTTTTTCTGTCCCATAATGATATGTGTTGCATTTCTGGACAGTGTGCATCTGCAAAGAGTTTCATCATAGACCAGCCAAAAGTTTCTGCCAGAAATTCAAAGGCTGATGCAGTAAAAATGTGTCAGGAACAGTAACCGTAATCATACGAGAGAGGCTGGAAATGAGTGCCATCTGATAATGAATATGAAATGTCTTTGAGTCGCGCAGCCGCAGCTCACGTCTAAATTTGTATGAAAATCTCTAAAATGACTTTAAAGACAGTCTGTCGCAGATGCTTTAGATCCAGCTCCTGTAAGCTAGGGCACATCGGCATCTTTGGCACAGAAAGAGTCGTTAAACTTTTATGTGATAATCTGATGCAGACACAGGAAGGGAAAAAGAAAATACTGCCAAAATTCTTTAGTATATTATATTATATATTATTATATTAAAAATTGTTTAAAAATGAAAAGTTTGCTGGTCTGTTCTAAACCCTGCCAAAATGGGGGGGGGGGGGGGTTGGTTTATTTTTTGTTGTTGTTTAATCTACCAAAAATACTCAGCCAATAACAAATATGGATTTCTCTGTTTTGCTCTCCCATCACCGTCTCACCCTCCACATCTTATTTGAGATGTCAGACCGATCCCGACAGTGACTGAGGGGAGGCAATATGTGGTGTGATGGGCAGTCCAGGTCAGAGCCCCCCATTTCAGCAAATGAGCGCGGGTTATTTGCTGGGTTGGGGGCTGTGGAAGGTGGAAGGAGGAAGATATTGACAGGATTATTTGCATTTCTGCAAAGTTTCAGTCTTGAGAGTGTGCTGAGGAAAAGTGAGGAGGGAACAGATATGATGATGGCTTTTATAAAGCTCTCCTTCCCTCCTTCCCCCTGGTCAGAGGTGCTGTGCAAAGTGATTTTCAGCTGTCCGAGGCAGGACTTCCATTATGATTTCTACAGAAACAACCCTGACGCCGACAACAGTTCCCCCCGAAATAACTTGGTGCCCATTCAATTTAGTCTGAGGTTACAGAATTCCATCCATGAACCTTGTGTAATCACAGTGTTACTGCAAACTCATCTAAATGACCTTTGTCTGTTTCCTTTAATTACTACTTTCAAGTTTTCAAGATTTTCAGGATACTCCTGCAGTATATTGGACTGTAGAAATACTTCTACATATTTCTGGCTTTTTGCTCTATGAAATGTAATGAATCCTTATTCAGTGTTGTAACCTCAACAAATGTTGCTAATAAACCACAGAGGAATAAAAATAGGTTGATGGGTCACTTGTTGCAGCATGCATTATATTTTTTTATCTCTTTAAGATGAATTCTAAAGTACAGTAGCACAAATACTGACAACAGCCTCTTTTTAGAATCAGAATCCTTTCATAAGTTCAGTCTGTGCATCTTAAAAGATGAGTGTTACAGCCAACACAGGGCACAACCTCCTTACAAACACGATTCTTGTCACATTAAACTCCAAAGGAAATGTAGCCGAAGGCTAGCTAGCCTCTTAATGGTTAATCAATAAAGCCACGAGTCTCTGGACTGTGGATGTCTGGATATTTGGGGGCTGTAGGAAAATAATAAGCAAGCATCTATCTTAAAAAGTCGATACATGGTTTTCAGACTGATGGCCACTAGGTGTGGAGCTATAAGAATGGCTTACTGAGCAAATCAGAAATAAACAAAAAAGAAAAAAAGAGATACTAAAAGCTTTGAAAATGGATTAGAAGATGCTAAGTATAATATAATAAGGCATGTGCTAATGGTGTAATACTGTATGTGTCCACTTAAACTTTTGGACAAGTACATTTCTGCATCTGTAACTTAAAAAAACATTTTTGCCGACAAATGTAGATTATTACAGGTTGACCTGCTGTCAACAATTCTGAGAATCTGTCTGACTTCCACAATTTTTGAACTCGACTCTGTTTCCCCCTGCAGTTATTGTGAGGCGGCCACACTGTTAGCGCTGTCAAGAGGGAGTCTCAAATGAAAACAGGCAGCGCTGAAGCCCGGCTGAGAAGCAGAGAACGAGGGCCTTCTAGCTGGTTAGCTGTTTTAATGTTTTCATCCCATCATTCAGTTTGTACTTCATTCTAAGCTGACATGCACTCGTCTTGAGCTCAAAGTGGAGAAGAAAAATATGCACTCTGTTCCCCTGTGATTCTTACTTAGATGCGACTCGTTAAAGCGTACATGTCGCCTGCTGAGAACCTCCTGTGAAGGCAGGCGATTTTGCTGTCGCAGTCAAGCTTTGTGATTGCTGCGATGGCTCACATGGGGCCACTGTCTTGTTTGTTTGCTGCGGTTCTGGAATTTTGTTGTTGGTGGTGTTTTGTAGTGTCAGTGTGCTGTGTGACTTGCTGATCTCTCGTGATCAGTTTGGATGTTTAGGAGAGGAAATGTATCTTTATCCAATTTTACTGCCTTTCCTTTTAGTAGAATATGGGCTGGTATCTCGTCTTTGATGGGACGAGGACAAAGACCACAGACCCTTCAGCAACAGATGATCTTTAGGTCCTTGTAAAACCATTTGCATAAATCTGTGCTTTTTTTCTCTTTTTCTTCTCTTTTTTCTTCTCTATGTTTAAAGACCATAATTGATGTAAAGTGGGTTTAGTAATAAACTAGTTTGCTAAAAGGCTTTTAATACTCATTTAGCCTAGAAAATGAGAAACATGGTGAGGATTAGACTCGCACTCCAAGAATTGCATTTGGAGGCTAGTGGAATAACACATTCTTTTCCAGCCATCAGAAGGCAGCAAAGGGATTTGGAGTGTGTTGTCCTCCTTTTAAACAAAAGGATCCAACTGTGTGAACAAAAGATGAAGCAGAAACATCCAGTGCAGAGTAACATGAGACAATGGTGCTTGTATATCACTCAAAACACAATTGAAGCACATGTGCGCCTACATAAACACCATCGTGCTACATAAACGCTCGAAATCACTCCACCGACCCACCTCTACACACAACAAAGGCATTGTTTCTCATCCAGCCCATGCTGCTCAATCAATAAAGACCGCAAACATCTCTTTGCAGCACATTATTAGAATCGAAAAAACCACAATCTGTATGTTCTCCAATGATCCTTCTTTTATTTCAAAGCAGGAGATCTGATTGTCCGCAAACCGAGTTCTTTCCGTTTCAAGCAAAGTTGGTGAAAAAAAAGAGAGATACAGTGCCATCTTGTGAGAAAAAGAGAGGTGAATACAAAAGCAGCAGAATCTCACAAAAGATGGAGGATTGGTCTGCTTGGTCTGCTCCACGCATGCTTTTGGGGAGCCTTTATATTGACTTCTATTATGATTCCACTCAAACCTTCATCCTACGTCACCAACTACTAATTTACAGTTAACCCTCGGTTAAATCTAAGCCTAACTCATATTTTATCCAGTGTGTAAGGATTAGCAGACTCTTTTAGGAACACAGACTAATGAAGGCACTTGAACAGCGTGTTCCACGTGTTACAGAGAGCAACTTCTAACTAGCAAATAGAGATGTTTGAGGATGCATCTGCCAGCTTTTCCCATGAAAACTCATTTATATGTATGATGTTCTCCAAATGTATTTAGATTATACCATACAAAGATAAATCCCCTGTACAATTATTTACCCTTGAATATCATATGAGTAAATGACTTTTTGATAAGATTTACATGAGGGCTCATTAATACTTTATTCTGCCTTGCTATCATCCTAATGCTCGGAATGCAAGTCAATGTATTAGAAATGCACAGAAATTGTCTGTGTTGAAGTATTCATTTTAGCTTCTATCTCTGCTGTGGAGACAAAAGCCAGTAGAATAATGCCGCCACCATTATGCATGGAGGCGATGGTGTGTCTGTGAATATGATGGAAATTTGGCGTCCACACAGTGTGACTGGCACAAAGCTCTGATTTGATCTGATCACACTAAAGAACAGGGGACTGTCCTTGGCCTTACTCACATATCGGTGGGTAAACTCGGGGTAAAAGATGTCTGCACAGTATCACCAGTCTGCAGTTACTCATTTTATACTGTCTAACCAATTCAGTTGTGACACCCTGAATGGCCACAGACAAATATATGCGTTTGTGTATGTATGCGTGTGTTTGTGTGTGCATGCATGCGTGCGTAGGTGTGTGTTTTTAACAAAAAATATTAGTTTGCTATAAGAACAAAAACTTTCTCTCTCTCGCTATCTCTCTCTCTCTCACGCGCGCACACACACACACACACACACACACATCTACAAGCATACAGCTGATGCACACAGGTATTATCTACAGTATGTGTCTGTCAGCAGAATAAAGGCCTGAGGTCATGATGAAAGAAGCAGGCAGAATCTTTTTGGTGCACATTAGCATGTTAATAACTCAGTCCATTTGTTACTAAGCTCATCTGTAAGAATGTCATGGCTAATCTGTGTGATTCCTAATGATGGCACTACCCGGGATAAACACAAAGAGCCGCGTTCTCTCTCAGCTTGTGTTGCCACGACTCTTTCAGCAGTATTTGGCAGTAACAATGCTTCCTGGACATCTTATCAGGGTGGTTTGTCTTTTTTGTGGATTTTTCTGTTCCTTTGTTTATTTATGTTTTTCTTTTTTTGTGCATTTGCACTCACACCTCTCCAGTGTCTCCTGGCACTTAGCCTTATCATGCACTCTTTTTCTCAACAGCACTCTGTGCTTACTTCCCTGTCACCAGTTCTCCTCTCAGTTGTTTGTTGTTTGTAAAAGATCAACCATCTCCACAGCCTCC
>CAAE01014706.1:36570-157183 GCA_000180735.1 Tetraodon nigroviridis
GTTAAATCCTTAGGTAGAGACGGATGTTGTGATGTCGCTTTTCTGACATTCTTCATTTACCTTCCTGGCTCAGCAGCATCAACGTGAAGCTAAAAAGTATGAAAAAAGAAAGAAAGAAAGAAAACCGCTTTAAGGCTGTTCAGCGTTTGAGACCATGATGAAATTTGATGATGATGATGATGATGATGATGATGATGATGATGATGATGATAATCACTTGTGCAAATGAAATCTGTAGACTTAATATGCTATCATTTCCTCCCAAGGTGGGACATTTTCAAAGGGGACAAAGAAGTCCTATTTGTTCCATCCACAAAAAATGCTTTTAGTGCATGGAGCTGCCACCAGAAGCAGATTCCCAGGCCTTCGCATGCAGTCCAACAGCCAGATGGCAAAAGCTGCTTTGACAAACCCTCTTTTCGGAGTTTTGTGTAAAACAAAATTAGAACAATGATTCTTCAACCAACCTTTCACTGAGCCAAAAGTGAGGGTGACATAATGTTCAATTTTACCTTAGTTTAATCCTTTATTTAATGGACTTTACATCCTTCCCATCTCCCTAATTACAGGTTTGATAAGTCAATTATTCTGTGCTCAGACGTCTTCAATCGGCCATATGCTGCTTTCATTCTCAGAATCTTTGCAAGGACAGATGGGGAGGGTGAAGAGCACCAATGTCACTTCTTGTCCTCTTTGACTTAATTACTGTTTCTGCCTGTCACTGCACCCGCTAACAGTCGGCGGACACAAACTGTGGAGTGAAAGAATTTCACGCTCAACAGCCGATAGTGGATTGGCGGCCGTGGGTGGCCAGTGTGAGGCTCGTCGCTGACAGGACGCTCAAAGCCACAGCTTGACCGCCGCTCCAGATGAGCAGAGCTTCGAGAAAGGAAGACAAGCGCATAAATGCGCGGTTACAAAAGAGTGTCTACTGCATGAGACGCCTTTCTGGAGTCGCCCTGCAGCAAAAGGACCTTTACCATTCGGATGGTGTCAAAAACATGCAACTTCTGTTCACCCCCACCACCTTTTACTGGTCCTTGCCACAGGCCTGTTTCGGCTGCAGTCAGCCAGTGAAGCGTAGAAAACTGCGGAAAATGCCCTGTTGCAACCTGGTGAAACAATTTATTGATGGTGGCTTCACCTATGAAAATAACATCATTATCTTTATGAATTTTCTCTAAGAAGAAATAAGGATAAGGATTATCTCCCTGAGTATTGTTAATATTATTATTGGTGATTTTTGTTGTTGTCATCGTAATAAATGCAACTGCAGAACACGATGGTTTAACGCACGCATCAAACAGGTTACTTCTGGAGGCAAGGAGAGCATTCCAGGATGTTGGGCCTTGCTAGCTTAGATTTAAAGCCGTTGCTGGATGATATTCAGTCGTAAAGAAAATGAAAGGATGAACGTAGACTCGAGCTGGGCAAGTGACAGAAAATCAGACTTTTAGCTCCAGCAAATCACAGCGAGCTGTCGGATGTTTCCCTGAGGAGTGAACAGCTCACCTAAACCTCAAAATAAAGTCTTCATATGCTCGTCTCTCGGGATCCTTACCTCCAGAATTTTAGCAAAATCTAGCTAGTACTTATTACCATGTTATTAATTTATGTTTGTTTGTGCTGTAATTTATAGACAATGTTTCATTAAATTCCTTTTCATTCTATTTTCTTCTTTTCCTGTCTTTTTCACTGTCAATTTAGAAACGAGCAGCCAATGCACATCCTTTTTTCTAATGTATAGGTTAAAGTATATGACTTAATGTGCACAGACATGGAGAAGTTATCGCAGTCCAAGCTAGCAGGACAGAGTTGGACACTTGACCCACCCAATAAGCAAAACACCATCATGAACAATCGGTCATTCTGCTGGGTCATTTAGTCCCGTTTGAATCTACTGCCGTTTACAGTGACTGTACAGTTTGTTATTTTATTTTCCTCTGCTGAGTCGTGAACTCGTAAATGAGACGTTCGACCCAACAAATGGAACAAATAAAAGGGGAATGTGCAGCGCTTTTTTTAAGCCTCGTAATGTGCTTTTTATTGTTTTTACACTTACACTTGCTTAAAACATTGGTAATTAATGTCACCCCTAGGTTAAACACTGTTGTTTTTAGCTGTGTAAAAAAAAAAAAAAAATCCTTTGCTGTTGCTCTTTTGTAGTGAAAACTGGTGGTTCATATTACGAACAATTTTATGTCAAAAATCAATACTAAATGGGATAATTGACTACAATAACTATTTTTGGATTATTTTTCATGCTAATCTGCAACAGCTGAGCTTTTTTTCTGCCCATTTGGTGTAAAAATGAGTGTAAATTTTGTGTTAAAAACCATTCGTGTTAAAAACATAAGAAATAAAAGACCTGTGAATGATATACGTGAAGGGTTATCTGTTAGTTGAGACACACTATGTGCTTCTAGTTGTACCAGGCACACACTTTTTTTCCGAATAAATAAGAATTTTCAGGTGTATTGTGTTGAAGACATCGGGATCCTTGTAAGGATGTTGTAACAAACTCATTGTGAAGCACCACAGTGAACGCACCAGCCTTTATTCTTTTAGCATTCTGAACCGTTCGTAGGTTCAGGAGGCAGCCTCGCTGACTGCTGTCGTGGCTGAAAGTCTGTTTTGATAAGTTGTTTTTATTTATTTTATTTTTGACAAAACCCAGTTGAACGTGCACAAATGTAGCGAGCATGAACGAGCCTGACAGGATTATGACATAATCAGCTGTGGCTGTTTGCTTCTTCATCCCTCTGCCTGGGCAATCTGAGCAATTACAGCAGTACTTCAACCAAACAACAAGACCTGATTGATTCTGCTCGAAGTTCATGGTGGCTTTTATTTTCCCTCTCCCCGTGGCTCCCCTCAGTTCATCACACCCCCACCGCCTTCTTGTGTTCTCCCTCCAGGGAGCTCCTGACAGCTGTAAAACCTTGTAGCAAAAAGCTGACCCTACAGTCTGCTGCCCCGTCCTCCGCCTTTTTCTCCCCATCCCTCCCTCCATGTTTTTTTTTCCTTTACATGCCTTTGCTCCCCTCACCGCTTCACAAACCCGCTCTGCCACTGCGATGCAGCTATCTGCAGCCGATGCTGCCGAGCTGATAACAGCCTCTTTTATCTCCCGCTTAGCAGCACAAAGGGACCTTGGCATTGATGAAATGCCAGCAGACTGATGGCTGCTCAACAGGCTGCTTTTTACACCCATGACACAGCTTAGAGGATGGAGGGAGGAGAGAAGGAGGGAGTGGGAGGAGGAGGTTTAAACGCCAGAAGAGGCTGAAGCCTCAGCCAACGGTCTGATTGGATGTGAGAACGCTGTGAAGACGGGTCAAAGATCTTTCTTGGCTGGCGAGCTCTTCGCAACAGCAAGGAGATTTTCAAAGATGGGTAGATAGAGATTTGATTGATTTCCAAGACAATATACTAAATTGGCCACTAGAAATGGTTCTTAAAAGGTCCATATTGTTTGTACTTGCAGCGGAGGCCAGGCTCAGAGAGCAGATGAACAGAAACTTTAGTCTGTGTGACCATCAGAAAAGATTCCAGAAAATGTTCCAAACAAGAAGGAAAAAAAAAATCACTTGTTTTAAAATGTTTGCTTGTGTTAAAGTCTGATTCAATTCAACTCGGTTGCTTCTTTGACTTTTCTCTGCCCCCTCAGGATGAAAGCACATTATCATCTGCTGGTTTTATGCACGAACTTTGGATCAGCAACTACAACAAACACACTGCCATAAAAGCGCCACTTTAATCTAAATATTTGGTAAATTGTTTTTTGTTTGGATTCCCATAAATTGAAATTCACAAATGTGAAGACAAGTCCATCCAGGCAAAGCAATGCCACACAGTTGGTGCTGGTTTGTTGGACAGACGCACACAGAAACCGGCTGAGTGACACGTACCTGCAGCTCCGTCCGAGCTGAGATTTGAACCCGAGTCAGTGTCTTTACCCACCGAACCACCTTCAGCGCTGAGACGAGGAAGAGGAGGAGGAGGAGGAACGGAGCACATCCTGCTGTTTCAGAAAGGGGCTTTTCAAACCTCGATGTCAGGGTAGCGTGTTGTCCAGGACCCAAACGCAGGCACAAGGCTGGCGCGCTCCAAACAAAAACCCTTTATTGGGTGAGCAAACGGGCAAACAGGCGAAACCGAAAGATCTTCTAGAAAAGGCAAAAACGGTGCTCAAACACAAACGGGGGAAGTCTTCTCTGGGAGGTACATGGGACACAAACTCAAGCACACACAAACAATGATCCAGCAACTGTTGATCAGCTGGTAGCCTCCCTTTATCACCTGCTGATTAGCTAATCTAAACCAGGTGTGCCACTGCTGCTGCTGCTGGATCCTGGGGACCTGGGCCCCCTGCTGGGAGAGCAGAGAGCACCACAACGAAATGCAGGAGGGCCGGCAAGGGCCGAACCCTGACACTCCAAGTTTGAGTCCGAACGCAGGGTTGCCAGAGTCTGTAATGTCCAACTTCAGTGTCAAAACCTGTGTTAGTTGTTAGTTGTTGGGGTTAAAATGCGCATATTTTCAAGAAACAAAATGTAATACTTGCTGCAGCAAAAGAGAGAGATCTTGAGGCTGAAAAATGCTGACCAAGCCTATGGGTGATCATTACTTGAAAAGAGAATATAAAAAAAAACCATTTCTGTTTTGTATGTGTGTTTGTGCCACAGGTGCAACCCAACAGGCACAAAACAGACTTGGCAGAAACAAATATAACGTCCAAAGTTTCAACTTTGAGATCTTATCCTACATGCTGTAACTTCAAACTTAACCTGTGATAACTAGATTTTAATTATTAGAGAAATCCCCATTAGTATTTAGTTTTGTCCATACAAAAGTAATACCTAAATGTCTTTTATACATGCATGTCTCTAAATTTGTGTTTTCTGAATGTTCTTTGTTTATGTTTGTGTTACTTTGTTGGACACACACACACACACACACAGAAACCAGCTGAGTGACACGTACCTGCAGCCCTGTCCGAGCTGAGACTTAAACCCGCGTTTCCACGTCGGGAGTCAGTGTCTTTAACCACTGAACCATCTTCAGCACTGAGACGAGGAGGAGGAGGAGCGGAGCACGTCCATCTGAACCAGGAGGAGCGGAGCACGTCCATCTGAACCAGGAGGAGCGGAGCACGTCCGCTAGGACCAGGTGATCTGAAGCAATAGGCAGGTTTAACAAACTGAGCTCAAACCTGGATGAGGATCTAAAAACCTCATCAATGAAAGAGGAGTAATTAAACTAACCCTAACTCAAGTAGTTACCTGTGAGATTTAGAATTAGTTTATTATTGACATTATTGCTTATAAAACCATAAACTTAATTAAAGAAAGAACATCTGACAACATTAAAGGGAGTTAGTGTGAAAAGAGGCAGAGATGGGGCAGCTCGCTGCAGCTGTCTCCGCTAGGAATAGAGATGCATAATGACATTTTAATTTCGCGCTGCAGTTCTGCGGCTTCCTTTCTTGTCACTGTTGTCGGAATCACCATTTCCAGCCTGACCTGGCAGAAACAAGAGCCAGACTGGACTGGAGAAAAGACCAACTGTTTCTCTGCTTTCAGGCTGGCAGCCTTTATGTCAGGATTTCACGAGTTGTCCATCTCAGTTCTCATTCATCCAGGTCATATTCATCTGTAAAGGCTAAGTGAGGAGTTGGAGGAGCGTTGAGGCCACTAGAAGACGCTTCGCCTGCTCGTCTGTGCTGAGCCAGGCAGGTCTACTGTGCTGGAGCAAACGCATAGTCCAGCTGTCAACAGTCCAGTTGACTCTCCTCTATTGCTTTATGGATTTCATTACTTGTGCTAACACATTTTTCATTTTTTTTGACAAGCAGGCGAGCAAAATTTCAAAAATGACACAAATTAAGCAGGAGTTTAAAAAAAAATAAATAAATAAATAATAAATCCGTCAGATTCCCCAAATGATGCGAACTCTAGATCAGCTGATCGGTCACGTGCCCCCTCTCCTGATTAGCGTTTAGCCGATCGTTCCTGATTGCTCCATGCCGCTCCTGCGTCTGGTGTGTGCCGCTCGCGCTGCTCTGTGCCGCTGTTCAAGCTCAACCCCCACCTTCCGAGCCCCCTCCTAAGGTTCTGTTTTTATCACGGCCTTTGTGGGGCTCTGCTCTTCATTCCCTGTTATGTCCAAGCAGACTATTTACCGAAGATGAAAACCTAAAATGAGTCTCTGTCTTTCCTTATAATGGTGCTGCAGCAAAGGAAAGAAGAACAAAATGTCCTAAATCTGCAATCTGATTTTTACTAAGCCAGTCTAAATGTGCTGCCACGTTAATTTCAGTCCAGTCTCCACTGAAACTGACACCAGTCCATGTCAGAGCAGGGGTCAGAAGGTTAAGCAAAGAAAAGAAAAGGAAAAGGGCCTAATTGGGCCTCCTGTGTTCCAAGTCTCCCTGAAGATCCAGCTCTTTATGATCTTCCTCCCTTCCTCTCAAAACACAGCAATCCATCTATCTTTTTATTTTACTCAGTTCTAGTCTGACAGTGCACCTTATCTGTCATGTTAACATGGACGCGGCTGTAAATCTCAGCTCTGACAACACAAAAAAAAGCTCATCTCCGCTGATTTATGAACCCCCCCCCAACTATTGATAAGGGCACAGAATCCAATGTGGGAGCGAGCCTGTGACATTTGTCAGAGTCATAAAGTGGATACAGTCTGCCACTATTTTCTGATGAAAAAGGAAAAAAAATACTGAATTTTATGCCCTTTAGCATTTCATAGAGCCATAGAAAGGGAGAAGTACATAAACTGAAAAACTTCACTTCATATTTACATCATGCTAATGTGCCCGGGACTGGTGCTTTGCCTCTCTCAAAGTTCCCCTTCTGACTTTTGATGATGAAATGTGAAAAATAACACAAGGAGCTGTGTACCCACTTGCCTCCCAGAGTATTCAGCTATCATGGCTAATTCCAGAATATTGCAGCCACTTCAGCCCGCCGCTGCTCTGCTGCCGAGTGGCTCTTTCAGCCTTTTTAACACAATTTCAAGGAGGGGGTTCAGGCCTTTCTGTATCACACAGGTGCACGAACAAAGAGCAATTATTTCTATTTTGCTTTTCCTTTCCACAAAAAGCCAAACTGAAATATAGGTTGTGGAAACAGGCAGTGTTATTTTCTGCCCTTGAAAAAGGAATTTAGATGACATGAAAAGCTGTACAGCCACTGCCTTGTTGCTTTAAACACACAGAGTAAGTTCAAAGGTCAATACAATTATTTCAAAACTGATGTGTCTTGTTCAAACCAATTTTTGTGAATTGACAATTACCAGACTATAGGTTGCCCTTTTTTACCGACTTATACTCAGATGTGCCTTGTAAATATTAAAATATGAAATTTTACCTATTCCTTAATGTTAAGTCACACTGAGCAACATGACCAAGAAGTAAATATTACCTACGGCCGCGAGAGTGGGTGGTCTAGGATTGGGACTACCAGTATGTGCTACGCCTGTACCACTGAAAATTATTTTAAATTAAAAAAAAAAAAGTCCTGTTCACGAAGGATGATGAATTCAGTGGATTTAGTCATGTGGAATAAGATCCAGATTTTGGTAAACTTGCTAACCAGTAACTAGCTTGTTGGAGTTGCAGGTTAATTGTGTAAATAAAAAACATTTCCCCCCCAAAAAATGCAACTCCTAGTCCAGCGTGACTCGTGGTTTTTCTCCTTTGTGGCACATTTTTTTAAACGAGGGACTTGTCATCTAAAAAAATGTGGTGAATCACATTTCTAAATTAACAATTTATTTTTTCATTTATAATTTATATTTTAAACACTTTTAAATAATAGAATGCAGTAGTTTATGTAATCCATTAAAATGAATGATGTATTTTTGGAGTTTTGATGGGGTGCAGTGGTGCAGTGGTTAACACCGCTGCCTCATAAAATAAGTGTAGCGTTTGCGCGTTCTGTCCGCGTGTGGGTTTTCTCCAGGTACTCCAGTTTCCTCCCACAGCCTAAAAACATGCACATTAGGTTGATTGGAGAACCTGAATTGCCCCTCAGTGTGTGTGTGTGATTGAATGATGTGTGTGTCCCATGGCGAGTTGGATAGCTGAACGGAATGATGCTTGAACCCCTCCAACTCCAATTAGGAATCGGCAGCTATTACGAGAACATGGATGGATGAGTGGATACAATTTTAATAACAACACAACTACTATTGTTGCACCTTACGTCGACAATGGAAGTTTGATTCCAAAGCAAAGACTTTGATTCAAAAACAATATTTCCGGTGAGCTCCTGAGAATGTACCGCACCTGTAAGATGAAGCCTGAGCTTTCACATGAGTGAGCACACACGTGCGTGATTTAGTCCCATTATTTCCCTACCGAAAGGCCAGACTTATTGACAGCCTTAGTCAATACTAGTTTACGCTCCAGCTTCCATTCCTTCTGTAACACTAACATCACTTATATCTTCCATTAAATTCCACCAAGGACATGACCATAATTCTGACCATTTACAGAGAGCAAGTCTTTCTATATGAGCCAGAGATGCAAAGGGGACGTTTAGTACATCGCTCACAGCCCCCACAAGGACCCACATCTGTTGATGCCAACAAAGCGGTAAGCACTCTCCACCACAGCGGTGGGTTTTGGCACTTGAGGCTGCTGCATGACATGCAAGCACAACATTTCATTAGGCGCGGAGACTTCAGCTGAGCATCGAGTGCCAACGCATCACACTTTCAAGCACACTCCATTAGAAAGTGTTTTAAAGTTTCAAAACTATATCTACTATCAGGTCCTCGGCTAAAAGAGGAGCCTCCGACAGCGATGGAAAGATCTGTGATTGACGCGCCAGCACTTTGCTTGTGATAGACAAACTCCAACCAGACCAAGTGGAGGCAGAAGGTCATCAAAGGAAAAGAAAAAACAAGGTAAATTAGTTGCCGTTTAGAGCACACCCCGTGTTTTTCAGCACAACTAAACATCAGGTTGTCCTGGTTGCAGGTAGCATAAAGACGATTGTTCAGGCTTTCCTAAGGGAATGTTAGGAAGATAAGGAATAAGGAAAACCAAAATAGAAATCAGAATTAAAGGTAATATTTTCCTTCAGAACTTTGTTGAAACAGCAGAAACTTCAGACAATAATGAAAGTGAGAAAACAATCACAGTTTCCAAAAGTCTGTTAACTTTTGCATTCTGCGGAAAACTTCAGCAAAAACAAGGCGGCTTCTACGGAAAACTTCTCACACAGCTGTTCTGTTGTCTTTGCTTTGCAAATAACAAAAGACTCGTGTGTCCCTCGACTCGTTTCAGGCAGCAGGATAAGAAAATGAAAACAAAAATGACAGTGACACATGTAGGTCTGCTCCATTGTATCTGCTGAATGTGTAATCTGCATCTGCCTGCTGATTTTGAACAACGCTGCCTTCCAAACAGCCCCGAATGGGGACGCTTTGGCACCGGGTTGGGGGATGTCTTGCCGTGCAATCAGTCCCCAGCAGCACACGGAGATCTGCTGTAATTAAGAAGCCACATCCCCCATGAATCCCATCCATGAAGCAGGACTTTAATTCCCCACTAATTGAGGCCAACGCAGGGAGGAGCAGAAGGGAGGGGTGTGGTGTTTGGGACTCGTGCTGGTCGGACCCACCGCTGCGTTAGATGATTAGCCGAGGCGTAGCCAAGCTAAGTAGGAAATGGAGCCCTGGCATCGCAGCAAGACTCACCTGCCCACCTCTGCCACTCGCTGAAGGAAACCCGACCCTGGTGGGTCCAAACTTTTGCCATTTCTGCACCATTTTAACGGCATCTGTGTTTCCTGCTGGTGGGAGACGAAGGCGGAAGTGGCTCAGACGCTGGGAGATTGATTGATTTGCTTTGTTTAGATTTACACTTGAACTCGCTCTCCGTGCTAGTATAGAGAGAACAAAAGGGTCGGAAGTGGGGGAGAAGAGGAGGATCTCGGCTGCCTCGCGCGCTACATCCATCAACACCATTTACACAGAAAGCGTTAACCTAAAGCTCTCAAAGTGAGCTGAGGAGAGCTGTCAAAGCCGTGGAAGTCCAGTTTCAGGAGAACCATGTTCTCTACTTGTAACGGCACCATTCGTTGGCACGTTTGTGTGTGTGCTTCACCTGAGACTCTGGTTAGTGCTCAGGAAGTGGCTGTAAGGCACGCTGTCAGACTTCTGTCGCTCTGTCTCCCCCCCACCTCTCTCTCTCTCTCTCTCTCTTTCTCTTTCTTTGTCTGAAGCTTCTAGACATGAAATTGTTTTCACCCCACAGTTGGTGACAGTCGCTCCGGTAAAATGTCACTATTGAAAAAGTGTGTGAATTATGCACAGACCTCCAGCTCATGCACATTTATAGTGCAGAGCGAATCACTCGGAGCATTCCTCTAAACCCTGTGGGTTGTTCACGATTGTCCACGAACAGCTGAGCGACCGCGACCGCGACCTCTCTGTCCGTGGTCAAATAGCAACACTTAGCCATCTGCTAGCAGCAGCTCATCTCCCATTTGTTCCATTTTATTGTCTCTTTTGTTTGCAACATTTAAAGCCTAGGGTCGTTTGGAAAGCTCCAGCCTATTGATTCTGAATGTCCGTTCTGACCTTTTCTTGGTTTCGGGTGTAAGAAAACTTAGCTCTGATCCTGATCACATCTAATGCTCCACATTAGATCTGCACATTGGGTCTCGGGATGAAGGTGTGCCGACAGTCACTTTTTAAACAATGGACTGGATCGTTCCGAGCTAGTGTGAAGATAAACAACAATGAGACGCCGTTTGGTTTCCACCAATCAAAGGCAGGTTTTTAGCAGATGAAACCCTAAATGCACTGGGATTTTCCCATTCAAACTTTTTAAAGACAGGCGCTGTTTGGTCAAGTGTGGCTGTTGCTGTCAAAAAGCAATCTGTTCAGTGGCAAAAGGCCGGAGCAGTCCTTCCTCTGCTCAAGGCCCAAGCAGAGATTAGAATCAGTCACAGGCGACACTCGGAACAAGCAAACGTTCAGCAGGAGGTCAAGTAATAGAAAGTGCTGCTCGCTGCTGGTGGGAAGCAGCATCCGTTTTGAAAAGGATGTAGAAGATAATGTATCTGCTTTAGTGTAACCACTGCTGTGTCCTTGTTTGAAGCTCTGGCTTTGATTTATCGAAGTTTACAGTCTAACCTTGGCCAATTACCTACCAACACGTTCCCTTGCTGTTTATCCACAGCGACCTTGGTTCTGTGTGTCCCATGAAGTTTTCCCCTATTATATATGATTCTGTTTCGCCCTCAACATACCAGAGAAGACTTAATTTACAGAAAATCGTTGGTGGTTTTAAAGATCAACGTCTGTTTGTGAATTCTCCTTCGTGTTTCTATTCTCAAGGGGCAGAAATGAAGGATCACCTCCGAGAATTGGCCGACATTCTGCACCTAAATATCAATAGGTTTTGATATTTACATGTTTGATGTAGTTTACTGTGGCCGCATGCGGCTCATCATTAAAATATCATTCGACAAATTCAGAATGCTGCCAGCTGGAATAGCGAGCGCGCATAAATGAAACGTTCAACTCAGAAGGTTCAACTCCGGGAGGTCAGAGAAGTCACTGTTGTTGTTTGGAGAATAAGATAAAACTATTAGCATGCATCTCATCTTAGCTGTGAAGGGATTTCAAATCTTTTTACTGATTTTTGTACATATTGTTTGTCATTTGCATTTAATATGTAAAATGAAGAGGCCGTAGCTGTGGGATAACTGAGTATGCATTGCCCTCTAGCGGTGGCAAAAGGAGGCAAATTACAAGAAGCAGCTGAAAGTTGACTCCTCGCAAAGAGCAGAACTGCAAATATAGTAGGTGTGTTTGTGTGTGTGTGTGTGTGTGTGTATCTGTGCAATACACATTTGGATGTATATGAATAAATAATATCAAGCAAAGTTATGCATCCCCAAAGAGGAGAAGGAGGAGGTACAGACATCGTCCCCCTCTGAGAATGAAACGGATGAGCTTCCTGCTTTGCATTGATTAATGCACATGCGTACATACGCTGAGCAAACACAACAAGAACAAATCTGAAAAAGACAAGACAAACAGGCAGGTGGGCAAGGCTACAGCTGGTCCCCGCAGGGCCCCGAGGATCCTAATCAATTCTTACATTTCAGGGGAAAATGATGAGAAAGCAGACGCTCAAAAGAAGATGGATGAGACAGAGCTGCAGCAAACACACAGATCAATAGTACTCATAGCCTCAAGGAGAAAATACGTTAAGTAAAAGCTTTTTACTCAATGGATTGGATTCTGGATGCTTAGAGAAGCCGCATGAATACTTTTGTGCTTTAAAGGGAGGAGGAGAAAGCAAGCAGGCCTTTCTGGGTAAAAACAAATTCAGACCCTGTAAAATGGATGGTGTGATAAGAAGCTCAAACTGTGCCTTTGCACATTTTTTAATTGACAAAAGATCCAGCAAGTGGAATTCAATGATTTTACGAGTGATTTAGTGAAAGACAAAGCATAAAGCATACACTGAGCATCTGCAAGTGATCCACTGACCCATTTAGGGGTTTTACAGCTATATCAGTAAGAGTACAATTCTAATGTTAGTTTAAGCTGCTGAGGAAAGAAGAAGTGAGTTATTTTTACTAGCTGCACAAAGTGATTGATCATGTCAGGTGTAGAAAGGAGAAATCACAGCAGGGGGGATTCTCCATCAGTAAACACCATTTTTTTTTCTATTTACAAAAGCATAAACAAGAGTAATGAGGTTTACAAATGACAAGAAAAAGATGAGCGCCGAGAAACTCAGGTGGAGGAGGTGTGCCTGTGGTGCTACAGAGAAAAGAAGAAGTGGGAAGGAAAGATTTAGCTTCCCTACAGATGGATATTCAGGCTAATAAGGTTCAGGAGGGGCTTCGGTGAAGTGGAGGAGGTTTGGTTAGACACGAGGGGGAAACTCACCGGTCGTCTTCAGCGTCTGTCACACAGACACGGAGGCTGTCAGCTCTCTCTGAGCCGTTAATCACGCAGATGTTAGAGGGCCAAACCTCTTAATGTCAGAAGAGACACCCGGCAGCAACAAATGAGCCCCGCGCGGGAACTTCCATGCAACCGCAGAACCCCGGAGCCCCAGCCAGAGTCGTGATACTCCCACACTCGCCCTGCAGCAAATACCAGGAGGAGATCTCTGGTTACACGGGAAGACAGACAGATGAAGACGGGCTGGGGGCAGGAACCTCGCAGCCCCCGACTTTTCTGGAGAAAACCATCCATCCTTGGTCTCAGATGAAACATAACCATTAACCATGCAATCAGTTTCACAACAGGTTATGAATTTAACCCAATTTTTTTTTTTGTTTTTGGGCACATTTACTCGTGTGTTTGACACGTTGGCTAATCATTACCGCTGCCCCCCAAAGCTGGGATGCAGACTTCTCATTACGCTTGTTTGGTTGTTGAGCACAGGAATAAGAGAAGAGTTGTTATTTCTAACATCACTTCATTCTTTAGGAATCTATTGCGGATGACTTTCTGGTAAGAGATAAAGGTGGTAAAGGTGCGACAAGCTCACACATGTTCCGAAGGCTTCCATGAGAACAAGTCCTGCAAGAAACAGACATAACACTCTAGCTCTTGGTCTCAGGCCTTCGGAGAGCGAGAGAAAGAGGGACAGAGGGAGAGAGAGGGACCTTTGTTAAGATGTGATTAGGCTGGCTGTCAGCTGTAAGAGGCCTATCAAGGTTCCCTGCACGTCGAAGGTGCATAAATGAGCGTCTTAACCGGACTGCCTGACAGTCGGCTAGCTGAAGGATGTGGAGGATGGCGGTACCAGTTGGTGCTGAATTACCAGTGGCCTAAAAAAGAATGGTCTTTTATTTGTTTGGGGAAAAAAATAAAAGAAAATGGAGCTTAAGCTCGTGTTGAAAGCGGTAGAGAAACACCTGCATCGATCAGCCTCAGCGGGAAGAGCATTAAGCCCGCCTTAAAGACCTGCAGGCGTCAGGGTGCAGACGGGATGTACTCTCAAAAAAGATCGACTTGGTGGACTGTTTTTTCTTGTGGGCTGTGAAGGATGAAGGCACAGTCTGTTTAGAAGTAAAAACAAAGGGGCAACATGCACATATAAGTTCACTGGCCAGCACCCAACCTGAATACATTATTTTAATGGTTTTTTCGTGTATTTTTTAAAAATAAATGACACTCGAACCAGCCAGCCAGATTCTAGGTAAAGATTCTAAATAAAGTAACAATTACAAAAGAAGCAGACGCCTAAAATATTACATATACATCATGTTTGTGCTTGATTGTGTCTGGATTTCAAAACCAAACTGAAAATTTTGGGTCTTTTTACTGTCTCCTTGGTTTTCATTTGGCCGGTGCAGTCAAGCTTGGGGCTGATGTAGCCAGCCTGGTTAAGATAATCAAAATATGTCATCATGGAGCAATACGGACAAGGGAAATTGAGTTCTGTCTGGAAATGAAAACAAGATGGAATAAAAAAATTCTCGCCTCGGCGGTAAATTGCTGCCCTGTAGGGAGGTCCACATTATAAGCTGGATCGTTGTGACATACAGTGGTGGCCAAAATGACTAGAACTCCCGACAAATATACACCTTGTTTGCCTTCAAAATACAATTTCCTTTCATAATGTTTACCAGATACATATGGATGGCTGCTGAGCACAACAAATACCAGAGCAGAAGTGACTCCCGCTGCTTTTATCTGCTCTTGACCTAAATATGTGGTTTGTCCACCTTTAGCAGCAGCAACAGCGGCTCATCACTCCATCTCTTCCCGAAGACTACGACATTCATGTTCTCCCAGGCCTCCTGCATTCCAGCCAAAGGCTTTTCTTTAGCTGTAGAAGAATGTTGACTTAAATGGGCAATTCAACAAAGCAGCTGCAGCCTCCCTAAATATCCCAGGAATTTTAGCGTTGAAAATGTGCAGCCATGTATGCAAATCACTAAATCAGGCTCCCACCCACACGTCATACCCGGTAAATATACCCCGTCATGGACAGCACGATGCTGGATGTGCATCCTGTGTGGAGACGTTTGACATATTAATGCGTGTGTGCGTAGGCTCAGGCCCGGGCCCCGGCTAGGCTGCGTCTGGCTCACAGCGTGTTGGTAAACAACATGCAGCTGAGACAATGCGAGTTTGGTGATTCATGCATATGGGCTGATAAACGAGCAATCACAGCCCTGCAGCGCAGCAAAGGGCGGCATAATTACGCCTCCAAAAAAAAAAAAGAAAAAAAAACATACATGGCGGCGGTAAACGCCAGCAGAAACCTGCCGCTGGAATCCATCCCAGCTTGCTTCCGGCTTGGAAAGTTTTAAAAGAGGCACCAAGTTTTCAACTGAAGAAATAAAATCAGATGAGCAAACACTTTGTTAATGAAAACCGGAACAGTTTATCCTAAAAAACAGGGGTGAGTGTAGAGAGAAAGGGGTCCGTGGAAATAATAAACCAGAGATGTAGGATATAATTAGACTGGATCCAGCTACACTCAGTTAATGTTCTGCTAAGCACACATGGGTGCATGTTTGCAGTTATTAACATATTATAGATGCAAAAAACTTAAACAAACGCAGATGAATGGATGGATGTTTGGAGCGAAAGCCATGAAAGCTCTCACTCATGAACAGCTGAGAGAATAATGAAGAGGACGATGATGTTCCCGTCTGCGGAGGCGCTGAAACTGGAAGGAATGTGGATGAGTGTGTGTTTTTTATTATCTTTCAGGGATCGTGAGCTGTCACGTCTCAGCTGAGACGGCTCAAGAAACGGTCCTTTTTCTGCAAATAAAGTTGAATATTAATGACAAAAGAAGAAAGGAACGCCTAGATGTCAGGCAGAGATATATCAGGTTGAACATCGCTGCTGTTTCTGAAGCGTTCCGCTACATTTATGTCCACGTGCTTCAAAACTGCGTTGCATCAAAAAACGGTCATCAAAGATGGTTCAGCCAAAATTACCCCGGAAAACTGGCTCTCTGCTGCCAAAATGAGGATGGTTGTGACTGCGGTGGCTCATCTCCAGACATGTCTGGATGGTTTTTAATGTGCAAATAGTTGCCTTGCCAGTGTTCACTTTTTCATCAGCCAGTGCATCAACCAGACCTCCTGAGCTGCGTTGAGACGTTTGTGGAGAAGACGTCTACACCGGTTTCCCTCTGCAGGAAACAAACGTTGTTACCCCAACCACACACACACACACACACACACACGCACACTGCTCACCACCCTGGCCTGTGCCACCTCAGACCCGTACTCCAGGCTGCAGACAGACTCGCTGCAACAATCAAAACAAACAAACTCTAAAAAGACGAGACGCACAAGATGATGATGATGAAATCGTATTACCATACCATACACGAGAATAAACAAGCACTTATAAGGTCGGACAGAATAAAAGGCTTCTACAAACACAGATAAGCAGGTTTTCATAGCGTTCAACACGGACGTGACACGCGTGTCCTTGGGATTCAACAGCAGCAGACAACAGAGCTGAAGAGAGTGTGGAAGACACCCGGCTGCAGATTCCTGATCAGTCCCACGCTGGTGAATCTCTTCAGGCAGGTCCAGAGGAGGCTGGTGGGGTCCTACAGACATCACAACAGAGCTACTGTAAACCTGACACCTGAAAAAGCGTATCTTACCAAAATAACTTAAATACAGGAGTTTGAAACCAGACGGCGCTTTAACTGCTGACAGCTCTTTTATCATTTGTGTTTTCTTCATGGCTTTAGAGAGTTACCAGGGAACAAAGTACACACACACACTCACACACACACACACACACAAATATTTCATATCAACAAGTCTTTAGACGCTCTGTGTGTCTCTACAGTTCCACAGATGAGTGAAGTGATCGATGGCTGCTCCGCTTTGGCAGACCATCATCAGGAGCCGCACCGCCTCCTTCAGCAGAAAGCATCTCGGCGTTCTCGCTCACTCTCCCGCCTCTTTCTTTCTTTTTAGTTCTTTATAGAACCTATTAGTCAAGTAGTTCAGGAAGAAAACACACGGGCGTTGAGCAGAGTTCTGTGTGTTTTGAGTGGTTGCTCCCATGTGGCCCCCGGAGTGACGTCAGAAGCCTGGTTGAAACCACAGACCGCTGCCTGCCGCAGCTCTACGGCCTCTTCCTGGAGCAGGATTTGCAGCACTGCTGTCCGTAGAACTTGTGACTGCAAACGCCGTGCTGGGGAACCAGGTGGCACCAGCTGAACTGGTCCGTGCACTGTTGCTCTGCAAAGACAAGATGTGCAGTTTCACCTCAGGCTACGTTCAGATTTTTCCCTTAAAAATTACACTGAGCTAAGAAATGACAGGAAAAAAGCATTCACGTTGTCCAACAAAATCATTAATATAATGTAATGATCTAAAAACCATAAAACCAATTCATTAGACGCACACAATGTCATCAAAGATTTAAAATCAAACTGTATTTATTTAGGAGGTATTTTTATAAAAATGGCATCTTAAAATTAAAAATCATCTTGATTTTTCAGACCTAGGGATCAATGAGCAGGGCTACGGCCCTGAGGGCCTTTGCTTAGGTGCGGGTGCACCTATGGACCCTGCGCGCCTTTCAGAGACAACGGCTAGGATTGGTCCGTTTGTTCAGTACAGTAATCTGTGCACGGCCAGCAGACCTGACTGTTGGACTTCTGCTTGTGCGCGAGTTCTAAAGCAGAGGTGGGCAAACTAAGGCCCGGGGGCCACATGTGGCACGATGAACTATTTATTCGGCCCTCGGAACCTTTGCAATAATTTCTCCAAAAGCCAGATAAACGGGGTTGTCAGCTTGGTTGAATAGAAAAAGGTTCACACCCTCCACTTCACCTAGCATGCTAACATGTCCTGTTCCCCTGTTCCACGCACAATTTTAGCTAACCTTCAGTCCTCATTTGGGGGTTGGTTTCCTGCACCGCCTGGCCGGCCGTTTATCACTGTGGCCCTTCAGGCAGAATATTTGCCCACCCCTGTTTTAGATGACCTGATATAATATAGCCGCCACAAGCAAACAGGACGTGTTAGCTCTTTTCTCTTTACCTCTCGGTACCGTGGCCCGGCCAGAGTTCTGTGCAGGGACAGACGGGGCAGAGGGGCAGAACTGGGTGTTGCAAGCCCTGGAAGTGACAGGTCTCTGGTGGGGCAGGCAGCCAGCTGCAGCGCGACCCTGCCGGAGACACTGGATGGACCGAGTCTGGACTCCTCCTCCGCAGGACACTGAGCACTGACCCGCAGAACCAAGGGAAGGACGGGTGCAAAGAAAGGAGCAGAAAGAGAAAATGTAAAATGCAGGGGTGAAGAAAACTGAAATGCCGTTCGGCAAGTTTCTGCCCTCCAGTAAACTGTCGGGAGCCATCGTCTCTGGTGGAAACCGAAGATAAACATAAGCATCAATCAGAATAAGATGATCTGCTATTACAGGTCGGCCTTCGGACTTTCTTACAAAATCCAGTGGATAACGAGTCAAACGCAGTCGCTCCAGTAAGCCGAGTAACAGCAGAAAGCTGCATCTAACATCCATCCACTTATCCGTGACCCACCACCACCTACATGCTGCAGCCTGCCCTGAAGGTTTGAGTGGATCCAGTCAGAGCTACAGTGGTAGCTGTGGGGTCAGAGCTGACCCAGAGAGCTTCACACCAGGACCAGGTCAACAAACAAACAAATCTGAATAAACTTCAGTAGATCTGTCTTTTTATGAGGCTGTGGCCCCGCCGAAAAAAAAAATCCTGTAATGAGTTCTCAGTTAAAACTTCCCATTTTTACTTTATGGACTTTATGTCAAATAAAGTCATTTAGGAACCTACTGTCCTTATTCAATGCTTCAAAACTGGCAAAAGATACACAAAAACAAACATCTTACCGTATGACATGGGTTTTTACACAATACTGGACAAATGAGGATACAAGGGGACACAATATGGTCTTTATTTAATAAGAAGCTCTTTATTTCATACATATGTGTTTATTTCTGGATGGAAGTGTTGTTGTTTTTGTTGTCAGAAGCTACACCACAACTGCCAAAAGCATGATTTGGCTGACTCCAGAAGTGAGGGAACTGACCTGTTGCCATGGAAATGAGTACCAGCCTAGAACCACAGCGCTGGAGGCGGTTCTGCTGGGGACCGCGTGGGTCAGCTCTGGGCAAGGACCTCGGTTGCAGCCCTGTTGGAGAGCCACCAGAGGTTTGGCAACGTTCCTGCACCTCCGCACGGGGAAGTCCGCATACCTGCACAGGAGGACACACGTCTTTGCTTAACCCCAGTTTTTGGGTTTACTGAAGCAGCTGAAGGCACACACCCTCCATGTTGGTCTCTCTCCCCACAGTGAAGCTCTCTTCTCTGGAAGCCTGATCCACAAGACCTGGAGCACTACAAAAGAGTAGAAACAGGAGGGACAATTTCAGAAAATGAACTGTGAATGTGTGTGTGCATGCACACGTGTGTGTGTGTGTGTGTGTGTGTAGCAGCCGGCTCTTTTTCCACGGCTGAAATATTCCACCGAAAACGCACTTCATTCAGTCATTGGAGTTAATATATTTGTGTTTGCGAATTTATTACAATCCGAGGCTAAATACATTATGGGATATTTGCAACGTTTATCCAAAACACAAGCTAGCTAAGCCACAAAAACGTCCATCAGCATCCAGCCAGGATCATCCACACATCTCTGCACCTTCAGCTCAAAAGGAAATTATGTGAAATGTGAACCACAAACACAATTTAAAACCTTTCCTAACAATTTGTTGATACTGAATAATGGTGAGTGAGTCCTTGGTGAGGTGGACTCTCCAAGTATCTCATTTCTTCCCAGGAAACTCGTCATAATCAGTCCCAGCTTGCTGCAGCAAAAAAGTTGGAACCTCGAAAAATCAACAATTAGACTCAGGTAATTTAGCATTTATCTGGAGCATCGTTGCATCCAAGCCGCAAACACGTGACTGATTTTGCAGGGGTTTGTTATTTTTCGTGGCATCTGTATGATATTTCCTTCACATTTTCCCATCTGTCAGATTGTTTTTAACAAGCTGGCGGTGACATGATCTCCTGAAGCGGCACTATTCTGCATCTCTTGTCAGAGCCATTGTTTGTTCTAGCTTCTGTTTTAACTTGAAAGTCCTCTCTTTTCTGGTGTTGTTGCCTGTTTTACTTCCCCACTTTTTCCAGCCTTAGCTGACTGCTTTTGTGACTCACCTGTGCCTTGTTCCCTGTGTCGCCCTACCGTGTATTCCTTTCCAGATTGTCCTCAAATTCTGGTATCTCCTGCGTTACGGCTAGTTTGACTCCCATGCCTGACCGGGTTCTTCTTTTCGCCTGCTCTTCCCCTGGTTGGTCGTCTGAGTTTTCCTGCCTTTTTCTGTACGACTTGCTGTTTCCAACCGGATTCATTTTGCATTCTGGACTTTGCATCCCGGCCCAGAAGTGCCAGCCCCTACACTTCTGAGGATGTTCTGATAGATTCTTTTGGATGGATCTTTTTGATTTCTTTTGAATGAATGTCATGAAATAATAACTTTTTATGTGTGACTGTTGAGTTTGGGACACAAACAGCTTCAAAGCTTCTGTCAGACTCTCAAAGCTTTGTGTTAAACTTCTCCTCCCGATGCTCAAAGGTGGAGGAAAACATGTCAGTGTTGCTTTTGTGCTACCTCTCCCCACGGAGCGGGAAACCACTGCAGCCGGTCGTTCTTGGGGCAGCGCCGCAGGACGCAGGTCTCGTGGGCTTTGGGTTTGTGGTGCTGTCTGCACATGCTGTCGGGCACCACCACGGCCGTGACCCCGGGGTCCGTGCTGCTGCAAAACACGCTCCGCTTCCTCAGTCCCCGGCCACAGGTCTTTGAGCACTGAAAGTTGACAGCAGAGAGGAAAATCAATCATAAGTCAAAAAAATGAATAAATAAATCAAATAAAATCCCTATGTGCTGGTTTTTATTCACAGCTTTAGTAATTGTGACCACGGTCTGTAACTTACTCTCAAATGGCTGTTTGACCTTCAGCGTGTTAAAGCTGGAAGCCGCATGAACAGATGGTACATTTTGGCCACACGCAACATAAATGAGCCTTTTAGACACCACATGGTGGACGAGCAAACAAAAGGTCAGCGTTTTGTTGCCAGCACATTATGGAAAAACATTTATGACGATAAGCCAATAACTCGGAAATTAAATGTGACCCCAGCTCTGGAGCACAGAGTCAAAGTTCCCTCCAGGGGCCAAAATCAGTTACATACACACTCAATACACTTCCCAGATGTCCTCTTGTCACTGAGAAATCTGATTGATCTTTTTAAAGAACAATGACATCTCAGGATGACAACTGACTGGACAGAGATTGATGCTCTTGCTTTTCATAAGCAGACAAAAACCACAGTGGAATGGCCAGCAGACTCTAAAGGTCGCACCCTCAGTTCAGACTACTGCAAAAAAAACGGGTCGCACCAGTTTGATAGCAGTACAGTTTATCATTTTAATAGATAACGTGTTTCTTCTGATTCAGATCTTCAAGTCACATTGTCTGTGTAGGTTCTCAGTCATCCAGGTCATAATTATCCGAGAATAGACTTTGTGTTCATCTGGACTTTCAATTCAAATCACATTTGCTACATTTTTCACTGCAGGAATAAGATCAAAACGCAGGAATGAGATCAATAGTTGTGTTTTGTGACAAAAGCAAAACAGCTCTGGAGAAACAGAAGGTTGTTTAGAAAATAGAAATATAAAGATTAGCAGAGACGCGGTCAAAGTAGAATGCTGCACTTCCCCGTGTGGCCTGTAGAGGGCAGAAACGTGTTTGTTTTCATTTTAAATTTCCAACCGCGTGTGCTCTTGTGTCACATAGCCATATCTAATAGGAAATGGCACACATAAACAAACACACACACACACACACACACACACACACACTAAACATAAACTGAATTTCAGCCATATCTATGCTGCCACAAACCCACCTGTGACCAGGATCCAGTGCTCCATTCTGGGGGGCAGGTCTGGGTCTGACAAGGCTGCACCTGGGCTGGGGAGATGATGGGGCACAGGGAGTGTGCCACCACCTCCTCCCTCTGATAGGTCACCTTCCTCAGGCAGCGCAGCAGCCTGGTCTGCTGACCGGCTCCACACGAGCGACTGCATGGACCCCAGTCTGCAGGCGCCCAACTGCAGGGACACAAACGACGAAAGCGGTGAGTTGTAGAAATGTGCCTGCAACTTAAAGAAGGCGGCATTTAGGAGACATGTTGCAAACTTGTATGTGGTTGGATGACGGTTTCTAAAAAAACAAACACAAAATTTGCTTTTTTTTTTTACTTTTCTACACTTTTTAGTAATCGTCACTGAGCTGTTAGTTGGAAACTGTCATATTTGGCTGTTTTTCTTGACAAAAAAAGAACAGCAAAAATGAAAACCATACTGTTTTAAAAAACTGTCTATAACTGCTTTCCAAGGTGCTGAGGCCAGACACAACAAGGCTGCGGACAGAAGAACAATCCTTCGACCATCTTTTCTTTTTTTCTTGTTCTTTTGTGAGTCGATGACTTTCTGCTCCGTGCTGATGAAACTCTGCTGGGGCTTCTAAAATCTAAAATAGCTTCTTTCTCGGCATCGTGGCCGAATGGGCAAATTACTGCAAATAAGTGGTCTGCCAACCGCAGGCCTGGAGGAGGCAGATGGGCAGATGGCTCGGTCCGGTTCTGAGAGGACGGCTACCACAGCCGACCTTCTGCTCCCGAGCGGAGGAAAAATGCTTTCATTCGCTGTCAAACCCCACAGCCGAACGAAGCAGCGAAAATAAACTGCAATTTGAAGGAGAGGAAGATGTGAACCATGGAGACCTGAAAGCACTGGTTTGGGATTTTTGGGACAGCATTCCCTCTCTTTTTCCAGGCTTATAAATAACAATCTATCATTGAGGAGAAGTGGCTGAAGAGCCTCTCCACGGCGAAACCGCCTCTAACCGAGCTGCAACATGGACCAATGAAAGGTTTCTTCTTTTGAGGAAGACGAGTGGAATATGGTGATGGAAGCCCACAAGCCAAGCAGACAATAAACAAAATATCCAGTTTAAACGGAGGGCAGCACTTTCTGTTTGAATTGAGGCACCAAAATAAAATAACCCAAAATAAGTCTTTCATGTTCTAACATTAAACTATCGGAACTGTGCACTAGCTGACAATACTGTGGGATGGTTTTCTTTTTTTTTCATTTGTCTTTTTGTAATCCTCATTAAATGCAGTTATTCAAGATTTTCTGTCAATCCGTAGTTTTTTTACAGTTATTCAAGCGTTCCCTTCATTCGTTCACAGCTGTCATTGTTGCGCTGCGATTTCAGCAGGATCTGACACCAGGACTGACACGTCTGCATGCTCGCCGAACAAAAGAACATGGATCAGGGGACGGCACTGACTTTGACGACTGTCTCGCGTCCTATTCTGGAGGTATCCGTCTGCATTTTATGTTAGTGCTTTTGTGTCACATGACTCTGTTGGACAGACCAGCGCTTTCATTGCTTTCATTAGCAAGCATTTTACGCAAGAAAACCTGATCGTCACTACATTCTTGCTAACATATTTGATGAACGGCAGCAAAAGAGAGCATGCATCAGTGTCATTCCTGCAGGAAAGTTCCAGGCTTTGCTCAGCTTCTGTTCGCTGTGAATCATTCCCTCCGTGTGACACACAGAAACCTCCGTAAACTACGGATGAGCGACTCTACGCCTCTTTTAAACAGACCGGAATAGGATGGAATGCAGGAAGAGAAAATGTGGTTGAAGAACACAGAAGCTTCATTTAGGCAAAGATTGGGCCATCTTCCTAAAAACCGCTGGAACTGCAACCTCATTTATTTTTGAAAAGACTGCTGATGCGCTGCAACCGGGCATCCCCATTCTTCCTCACTGAGGTAATAGCGACGCCGGGAGAGGAGGCCTAAAGAATGAGCAGAGGTAGATGGGAGTGATGAGCTGAGTGCTTGTGGGGGGGTTGACTGCCTGAACCTGGAGGAGTCTCGGCGTTCCTGCTCGCTAAAAGACAGGCAGAACTGTCTGCACCTCACACACAGGTGGTAGAAATCTGCAGCAACCTTTGCACTGTCCGACACACACACACGTATCCCTGAAACCTGGAGTTCCTACGTACTTATTAACGCTTTCAATCAACTGCGCCCCCCCTTCCTGGGCAGTCTAAATTGGACGAGGTGGGAAAAAGTATCAGCAAAGGGACAAACAGAAGTGTGGGTGTGAAACGCTGATAGATCTGGGTTGCATTAACACTCCGGGCAGCACCGAGACGACCTTTCACCACCAAAGGAGAAATGGTCCTGCCCAGATTAGAGGAAGTCAGTGTTATCTCGGGTGGCGGGAAACTTGCTGGGAGACAGCAGCTGCATGTTGGAGGCGTGGCTGATATCTGTTTGACGTGCAGAACCGCCGACAGATCATGCATAAGCTCTTCTATTTTTACCCCGTACATTTAAAAACGTTATCTCAGTGTTCTGACATGTGCACGTGACACGTGTCATGGTCGCCTGCCTGCTGTGCGGAGCAGAGCTGTAAATCAGCCGGGCCGAGGTGGGAAACGTTTCTGTCTTCCTCCATCCTCCCTGAAGGTTCATGCAACAGATACAGACGCAGCTGTTGAGTTAAAAACAGATTAGCACAACAAAGAGTCCAGTCTGCACCTTTTGTTGAATACTCAGACTAGCCTCATGCTGCTACCTGATATCAGACCTCTGACGAATATGGAACTAAATCGAGTATTAATGACAATGAGGCTCAAAGTGTTGGTGTCAGTTCTCACGCTGCTGTCAGATCAGTACTCTGGGGAACGCTGGAGGTGAGAACCAGTATATAATAACTATACAATGGCAATAATATTTATTTAGTACCTGTGTCGGGGTTATGGTGGCCAGTTTGAATCGTGAACGCAGCCTCGAGTGGTCACATGTGATGAGTAAGGTAGCATATAACCTTTTTTTACTAGATGTGTTTGTCAAAATAAAGTGCAAACATATTTAATATAATAAAATACCATTAAAAATCTCAAAACTACCAGAACACGATCTAGCTAACCTCAGGGATACTGCTGCTTCGTTTCTGGCCTCTGCTGAAACCAGAGCTGGGAAGTGAAGTCCTAGTTTACCTTTAGAAGAATGACGTGAGCTTTAAAAACAACATTGCTAAATCAAATTTCTTTGACAGGAATGACAAAATATAAACGTCTTGCACATGTCAAACTTTTGGGTTTAATAATAATGTTTGGGTGCGTCTTGATTGTTCAGCAGGTTGGGACATGCCAAACAGTCCACGTTCGTCTAAACAATGAGCCAAACAGCCTGTTCTAATGAGCCTGGAAAAGCAACCCCGACAATATATATATGAAACAGTCGGACAGAAGACAGCGGGTCCTGGTGACGTGGGGATTGTCAAGTCAGCAAAATTTAAATCCACTCGACACTAAGGCGGAACCACAGAGAAAAGATTCAAATAAAATCCGTCAAGACTGATGCATAGAGACGGGAGATACACTAAAGTGGGTGTGTGTGTGTTTTTATGATTTTAATGCACAAGTGGGGAAAAATTGAAAAAAGTGGAAATAAAGACTTGTAGAGTTGAAAACGAGAGAAGAACAGAGGCTGGGCTGAGGGAAGTTTGACCACAATAAATGGCCTACACACACACAACAACAGCAGCAGCGCTTACTATGCAGGGCAGGGCTGTGTGTTGCAGAGATGGTAGCCCAGTACGGGTTTGGTGGAGGGGTTGCACATGGTGGAGTTGACTTGGACCTTCTGGTCCTGCAGGCAGATCGCTTTGGTGGAGATACGACCTGTGGAAAAAGACACACAGAAGCAGGGGTAAGAAAAGAAAGGTCAAAGCCCTCTGGAGATCTAGCTAGCAATCGAAAACTCCATGTTCAATTTTTATTTCACTTGGCTTCGTTTGGATGGAGCGGGATTAACGAGCGTACTCGCCATCTTCCTGACGTCAGGTTAGGAGAAAGGTGAAGAAATGAAAGGTTTTGTTACATTCTCATCACCCACTATTTAGCTTTTAGCTTACACTTGTTTGTGTTTCCAAGCACTGTGTTTTCACAAGAGGAAACGTCTCTGAGATGACCAACAGCATGCAACCAGCGAATGGATGTGTGGCATTAGCCACGCACGCTTAATGTGGATTATCAGAGTAGGTTAACCTTCTTTTTTATGTAGCGGCTTGAGGAGTATTCTGGCAAAATTGGAAGATAACGTGTTGAGATTCTAAAGTTTTTGTGAAATTTCTAAACAAAACTGACAAACTGTGGTAAACTGTAGGGAAAGTAAAACCGGCCTAAAATACCAGACTTTATCAATTAATTATCTTTTTTCTGTTCAGTGGAGGGCTAAATGAAGGGTTTCTGCTTGCACACAGTGATTGAATGACACACACACACACACACACACACACAAATGCTCTGCTACCGTGTCTCACCTCCAGCACAGGGAGCCGAGCAGTCGGATCGCACAACGCCCCAGCTGTAGTCGGGTTTCTTCTCGGTGCGGGGCAGGGTGTACTCCCACACCACACCCGGGTTCTTCCCCTGCAGGAGAATCTGCCAGGGAGACAAAGACTGCTGTTTTCATTTTTGAGACACTTATGTTGTTTAGACTTTATGCTGCAGGTGCGTTGTCAGGGCAACAAGAAATGGAATTAAAACTAACGATTTCAACGGATTTCTAAATATCCAGAGGCCTAAACTTCCAAAACAAGCTCAATGTAAATGTCTGGAATGACAAAAATGCAGGTACTGATTACTTGTCATGAGATAAATAACCCAAAGTGGTAATGGAACAAAAACAAAGCTCATCGCCCACACTAACCTAAAAAGTTTAAAAGTTTAAAAGGTTTAAATAAAACATTTTCTTTTCTACAGAATGTTGAAAACTGTAGAATAAAAAAGCAGCAGATTTACAAAAATGAACTTGTTCTGGGCTGTTAGGAAGGTGCTGAATGGTGAGACGTAGGGTAGTGCTAAGCAGGTGGATCTACAGCTAAAACATCTCCAGCAGCCACAAATCCATCAAACTGGCTGAAGGTTACGATGCAGTACAACACAGAGTACAAGCAGGGGCAAATTTCTTCATCTTTTAAGTGTATCTGCTCATGTAGATTTGTAATTTTTACTGGCTGGTTACGCTCTGACCTTTTCTGGGCAGATGGTTGACCCGGACATTCAAGTCCAGCAGAAACAAACAGATGAATGAAAGCAGACATTTTTATTAAAAAAGACAGAATAGGCTATTTTTAACACAACTCAGGGCTGATTCATCAGTTCGGTGAGTTATCTTCTCTGAAAAGACAGAACTGGACCGAATCGCTTTGTCTCGGGGGAGGAGCCACACCAGGTTGGTTGGATGAACCTGATGACCAGCGTCCAACCATCCCTGGCCACTCTGGTGTCATCCCACAAGTCTGCGTCAGCAGTACCGACAAGTTTGTTTTCTTTGGGTAAATCCTGAAGTGTTGGGAATCTACTATCCTCGGTCCAAGCGAGGAGGCCAACTGTCTCCTGGTTTTGATCCACATTCAGCCATCCTGGGGTGCTTCTCCTGACTGGATCGATCACCTCCTTCCTCCTGCTAACTGTTCCACGCTCGGATATCGGATAACGCCGTCTGTTTAGACAGTTCTGCCGTGCTGTGAGCTGACTCGGTAACAGCGGAGGCCAAAGCGGACAG
Source organism: Tetraodon nigroviridis (assembly GCA_000180735.1). Lineage (NCBI taxonomy): Eukaryota > Metazoa > Chordata > Actinopteri > Tetraodontiformes > Tetraodontidae > Tetraodon > Tetraodon nigroviridis. Next base: position 64,279 of record CAAE01014706.1, read on the forward strand.
GCGTACGCCAAAGGTCACATGTCAGAGCTGAAAAACCCCCGACGAGCTTGTCTGCTCATGTTATCTGTTTTCTGTGTGGCTGTCAAAACACCGCAAACGCTTCAGTCTAATCACCCAGAATTAGGCTCGCATGCTAAGACCCGCTGTGCAAATTAGTTGGCACTGATGAGAGAATTTTAAAAAAGCAAGTGCATCCATGTGCGGTTTATGCTTTAATCTTAGGACACAAAGGTAATTAATGTGGAATCCTCATTTCATGTCGGGCATAAAAAGCTATATGTGGTCTTTTGGAGGGGAACGAACTGATAAATCAGTGGGGTGACTGAGGTCAGTGTATTTATCAGACCAGTGAGACCACACTAACGGTCAGCCTGGTCCTTACACCAGCTGCCACTACGGTGGTCACGTGTGGTCTTTATTATTATAAAAATAATATAAATAGACATACATAGGGAAAAAAACGTTTTATCTTTTATCTAGGATAGGCGACAACTTTGCTGCTGGAAGAAAAAAACAACCATCAGGTATCCAACTGTCTCAACCCACAACAGCACTAAAGTGCTCCATTAGCAGTTTTTCCCACCACTTATAAAAATTAAAAATATCTTTTTTTTAAAGTTATTTTCACTCAGACAGCAAACACCGAGGGACTAACAACAGACCAATGGGAGCAAAGAGAATTGGGCAAAACTAATCTCAATCTGTGTGTTTTATTCTAATTTTGTTCGCGACACACTGAGCGAGAGATGAAAAAACCGGCACCACACTTGTCTTTTGTAGGGGAAAAGTTCGCTAGTAATCCTGCAGATGAAGTCAGAGCTTTACGAGCCTGAGATTTGGAAATCTTGCACATGTTCTGACATGCAGTGATACGTTTCCACACCAGCATGTTTGAACACAGAAATGGTGCCTGAGCTCCAGTGTCTGTACTAAGGGGAGAGAAAGACACTCCCCCACCGACTGCTTGGGGCGGCTTTATAAACCCACCGCTACCCCCATCAGGTCGGCTGCAGATGGCAGATGTTGCTGTTTGTTTAGGGCCTGCGATGCTTTATCCTGGACTGGTGTGACCTCGCTTCCCCACGCCAATCCCGAGGGAATGACTCCTGGACGCTCCGAGCCCTCGCCCATATGTTGTGTCTGTCCCGTCCGTCTCGTGTTAGCTGCTTCCCCCACCAGCAGCTGAGTAGCTGCACAGATGGGAGAGCCTTGTCACACTTTACGCTCACACTTCCCACCGTTTGTTTTTCTTTGAACGCTTCAAGCTGAGTAAGGGTCTGGGAGCGATCCCTGCTGGGTTCCTCCCCCTGCCCTCCTCACTCGCTCTGTGACAGCACCAGTCGAAGCAGAACGTGTGAACCAGATGACGAACGGCGATGAGGAAAAAGAAAAAACCTCATCTCATTTGATTCTCCTCACTAGCAGTTTAAGTCTCTGTGCCCTGACCTTAACTTCTCACATCCTAAGAGCTCAATTGCAGAATTCCTAATCTTTTAATCTCCCTTCTCCTCCTCCTCCCTCTCTATCCTTCTCTCTATCAAGCCTTTTCCTCTTTTTTGTAATTACAGGACATACTTATGGAGATTATACTCGTGTCATCTGCAGATCAGCTGTATGCTGCTGAGCGCTCTGCTGGACAGATGTACTAGACATACAAACAAGCGAGAGGTTCTCTCAGACCTCACATGTTTCACGAAAACCTTGTTTCTGTGTCACGCTCGTGGAAGCTGTGTTCATCAGCGCTTCTGTGTTGTTTTAGATGAGCAGTCTGAAGCTGTTCATGGTTCAACATTTGGTGAATACTAAAAAGCTCTGACTTGCAAAGTATCATTTTATTTAATTCTAACTCTAAATTCTAGAGAGAAACACTTTCTGACAGACTGAATTTGATGGTGATCAATCATATTTGGATTGCTGATATTGGTCTAAAGCTATTAGTATCGTATTAAATAAGGAAACTAGACATATTTTTTGCAGTTTGGTAATGATATCCTGCTTTGGGAATAATTCTAGCATGTCTGCAGCCATTCCGTTTGCAAAAGCACCTAGTAACAGCCTCGGCGTTCGCCAACTGCAACACTCCTTCCAAACCTGCACTGTCCACAAACACAAATGGAGCTGGTGTGAAATAGCTGCAATCGTATTCAAATTCTTCCTGAACAAACAAATGAACAACCTAGATCCTGGAAATGTCATCCTTCAGAACGTAACCACAGCATTTTATCAAAAAAGGGGCTAAAGGGGAGCTTTTAAAAGTGTGCATTTAACATATTCTACTTGCTAATTATTGTATCTTCTTTTTTAACGTTTATTGCAAATCAACCTTCGCTCTGAAGGGAGCTGCACGTTAACCCCCCCAACATGCTCTAGATTTCCCTGATTAAAACCGTCCACACACTCAACCCGTCCCCAGATCATCCCCTGACAGAACTAATCACCAGACACAATTAATTCTCCACAGAATCTCTGCAAACGGCAACAACAGCCCACGTTCGCCCTAAAAAAACCAAACATCTTATTTTCAGTCCAGCCTATTCATATCCAGAAAAAAGGCCACTGCAGAACCTGTCAATGTCAATTGGCCCAAATGGACTTCACCCAGCAGTGACGGCTTACTTCAAACACCAGCGTCTCATTAGTGGGTCCAGCAGCGTACAGGCTCTCGGGCTTGTTGAAAGAACGCTGGTAGTCAAACGTCGTCCCACCAAAGTGAAACTTTCCCGGCCAGTCCACCGTCCAGTCCCCTGTCAGGTAGTACTTCTTCTTCATGGAGCGGACGGCCAGGTAGCTGGTGGAAACCTCCATTTCCTGAACGTGAACGCTTCGTGCCCCAGCAGGGATTATGACCATGGTGTAATATTCTTCACAAGACAGAAGAGAAGAGAATATCCATGCAGGAAAATATGAAAAGAAGTCCCTCAACTGTCCAAAAACTATTGTGTATTTAACATGTTAGCTCCTAATGTGTAAGTACATGTATTGCTGTGCTGATTAAATAACTGCTAGCGGGCTTACCGTTAGCCCTGTGTTGAAGGGTGTATTGGCCCTTGAAGAACTTGCAGGTGGAGTTGTCTCCTTTACAAATGCCACATGCATCCAGGGAGGCCTGGGAGCCCAGAACCTGGTCACAGCCCACCGCCTGTCAAAGGAATTTGCAAAGTACTTCATCTTGAAAAGTGAACAATTATATACCTAAGCTACTTCCTGGGAAGTAAAAGAGCCACTGTGTTGCTTCAAGACTGGATTTACTTCCTGACGTTTGGTACCACATTAGAGCTAGAGCTAATGTGTAACACTGAGTACCAGTAAACACGCTGCGTATCCCAGTCCACACCTGTTTTGGAAAAAAACACGTAGCTAAGCTTAAAAAAAAAAATGTACCAGCAGTGATTTGTGCAGGCCAACATTGCGTGAGGACAGAGATAAAAACATTGTTTCGCATCATCTGAGGTGATTGTGCGTACCTGATCAGCTCTCACTGTGCACCCAGGGGCTTGTGAAACAGAGATTAGTGCAACCATGTGTGAGTAAATGTGTGTGTGTGCAAACACTAGCGACACCGTGAAAACTGTGTGGACAAGGAGAAGGCCGTGTCACTTTACATTGTCAGCCGACAGCGAGGAGAACGCTGGAGCTACTTTGTTCCCTGGTTGGAGCTGCAGTTGTGGGAATCTAAAAGCTGCCAGTTTCGTTTCTGCTCAGAGGCGAGAGGCCTTTTCTCCTCGTCTCGTGGTTTGTGTTGCGCTGGCCTGGCGCTCACTCCGCAGGCCTTGTCTGAGTACCGCCATCACCGTTTGTCTTGGCTGCACAAGTGGACAGCTGTTAGACTGTGACTCTGCCCACGGCTTTTACATCCCTCCTGCTTCCAAACGAGTGCACGTACACACACGTGTGGCAATTTTTGCCTGAATATTGGAGTCAAATAAGATTACACAAAGTAGCTACATAGCTCTTTAAACATTTATCATGAGCCTTATCTCTGACATTATACAGGTTCGTGTCAACAGTGATCAAATTTAGCATTTTCCCACCACTGCCAACAGAAGAAATGAAGCACTGTACCTCACACACTCCTTCTATGCAGACATTTTTTTCGCTCTTAGAGCAAGGCGTGCCGTCTTTGACCTTGCTGGACATGGCGAAGAAGAAGTCAAAGTCCTCTGCAATGCAGTACAGCTTGCAGATGTCTTCATCTGCACAGAGAACAAACGAAAACACAACCATTTTTTTAAGAGGACCTGCTGCCTCCAATGAAGGGGGGGGACATTTGCAGGGAGTTCTGTTCTGACCCGGAGAAAAGTGGAGAAAAACCAGAACAAAATCAGCAGAATTTCAGGCAAAGGATTAGAAATGAGGATTCTGCCATTTGAATGTCTTCACCTGCTGCAGTTGCTAAGAGCAGGAGCTGGACTGCATCAGTTCCAGAGTCAGTGCAGAGGAACTGTACGAGCACTTCCTGTAGGGCTGAAGTGGAAAAGACAGGAGCTCACAAAGAAAGCACCCATGGGTGTTCTTGTGGGCCTGCAGGTTTATTTTGTCTTTCAGATCAGCTATCACGGACAAGTTACAACAGACGTCTTTGATTAAAATAAATTATGGTGGAGGTGACTCGGCTTAAGGTCCCAGAAGGCAGTTTAGAATCTGTTCCTCCCTACATCACCTCCCATTCATCAACAGCTTAAACAGATCTGGGATGACGGCCAAATACACTGCTCTCCTTCATTGCTCTCTCTCTCTCCGTCCCTTCCTCCCCCACCCTGGGTAACAAAGCTGGCCCTAAGGCCTCCTATTTAAATCTATTCCCACTGTCAAAAGGTGCAGGTGGTTACACGTCTCCCATGCATATTACACAGAGTAATGGTTTCCTCCAGCTTTTGTCCCTAATCGCTGTAGCAGTTCAGAGAAGTTGTTTTTTTTGGAAAAGATAAAAGTGAAACTATATGTTTGCAGAATATATGACATCTGCAAAGGTGAGACAAGAAAAAGCTTGCCTTCATTTTATTCAGCTTCCCTGTATTCAGAGCATTCTCGACCCTGAATGGTGCTGTTTCTTTTTGGGGCCTTCTATGCCAAGAAAACAGTGAGATGTTAATTATTATAATTATTATAATATAGTTTATAGAAAATATAGTTTATTTTAGAAGAGATAATGTTTTTATAAAAACTGTACAAACCAACTGTTTCTCTTTTGCAAGGATAGATGCAAAATAAAATGCATCCTTAGGGTAAATTATACATCACACATTTTAAAAAAAAAGGGACTGATATGTTTGCCTTTTAAATATACTTGTTTCCCATCCATTAAAGCTTGTTTTTTCCTCTGTATTTTTAGCACAGAAACCTTGCTAACCTACTGAATGGGCCAAACTTACCATCCACTTTAGTGTAGGGCTTCCACTTGTAATACCAGCCCCTGAATGGCTTGCTGTTGTGCTCGGCACACTGCTGCGCCCGGAAGTCCACAGCATGAGGGGGGCATGGACGAGTGTTGCACAGCTGGTTGAAACGGCTGGAGCCTGGGCAGAATTTACCATTGTTCTGTGGCCTAAGAGAAAGACAAGGCGGAAGGCGTGAAATACTAGATTTTATGAGCAGTCTAAGGTGAACTGATCAATGCACATTAGAGGAAGCGCATTATGGTCACGCTCTCCTCCGACATCATCAGTGAAGTTTGTAAAGTGCTGCCAAGGCCCTGAACCCTGCCTGAAGAGTGATGGAGAACACTGGCGGGACCAGTGTTTGTTGCTTGCATCCTGTTTATCAGCTGGACACTTGTTGAGCACATGTGAAACCACGTCAAAATGTTTGAACGGTGTAAACAATAAAACGTGCTTACACAAACGTGCTCATATGTGCTTGTGATTAAAAGGAAATTACCCCACCAGCTCTCTTTATGTAAATTATTTATTTCCTAAAAATAATTCCAGTCTTGACATTTAGATCAACAGAATGCAGAATGAAATTAGAAAAAGAATTAGAAAGAGAAAAATTGCAACAAAAAATGCATTTAGATGTTTGTGTAATGCAGTATATCTCCTCGACTGTCACTTTTTGTGGAGGTAGAAATGTATTTTACAAAATCCAAAACCAAGAACTGGCATTTCATTTGGAAAGACAAGTTATAACAATAGCAAAAGAATCTAAAAAAAACAGGCTAATTTTCATATTCATGTTCATATATTAATTAAGTCACACCTGAGTATCGCAGGAGCAGCCAAACTATGAAAATATGTCTGTAGAATATGTGCAAGTATGTGCAACAAATAATATTCCATTTTATGACAGTTTCAATATAAAACACATAGGTTTTATAAAATGTATTAAAAGATTAGTAGCCATAAAAATTACACAACTATTTGCATGCAGCAGTCCTCTGGATGGGTCTGGCACTGATAACCCAATGGTCATTATCACCATTCATGGGACGACATTAGTTACTGGTGCCACCCAGATGCTGAGTGTTCACCCTTCCTATAGAAGGTAATGTAAAGCCACTCACGTCACTTTAAGGCAAGTTCGAGTCATGATGAAACAGAACATAAATTCCAGAGCACTGGGAAGGCTGGAGGTCAGGGTTGATTGGAGGGTCACACTAAAGAGTTTAACCCAAATCACAAAAGTTCATAAATACTCTGAACCCAAGTGTCACCAGTTATTTGTGCTACTGCACAAATCTCAACTTAAAATCCTTGTCCTGACAATCGAACTAGTCGAAACCCCAAACAAAAGTCAGGCATTCAATTATGACACTCGGGTTAAATCTTTTTGCTCTTAAAATCATCATTTATGTTCATGACAAAACAAGAAAATTTACAAAAATGCAGACTAATTGAAGCTGCATCATGCATCGGTGGCTGACACAGTCATTTAGAGTTACAGACTAAAAGCGCCTGCATCCGCCGCTATGAGAGGTAAGTCAGCACAGCTTCTGTGTGGAAGAGGCCCAACAAGGGCAGATGCAAAGCTCGACAAGGCCTCCTCTGAGAAGAAGTCCTAGCATAACCAGGACCTTGCAAAAACGGTTGTGTAGTTTAGCCATTTAAATGCTTTTAGCAGGACAACAGAACAGTTACAGTTCTGATAGTTGATTACACATTACAACAAGATGGCAAACGCAGCCTTTGGGTTCGATGGGGATGAAGACTTTGAATCAGACTTCCCAGGCTCTTAAACTCATGCCAGGCATTCCAACAACAAACACCAGCAGAGAAAATTGACTTAAAGCATTTAACACAAAGGCCTGCAAACACAGCGACGGGGAACCACGCTGCTCAAATGTGTAATAAAAACAACGCCTGCAACACCTCGGAGAAGCAACTGCGGCTGGAGAAAAGCTTCACGTCGGGTGATGGAAACCACTGGAGGCATTTTTTTAGTAGGCTGAAAATGCAAATGTCAGTGAAGAGGAGCAGCGGAGAAAAAATCGAGGCTGCTTCACTGTTGGTCCTGTTTTAAAATTCCAGCTGTTTCCCCTTCAGATCTGGACTCAATCAACCCCAGACGTGTTTGATTGCGCTCCACTCAAGGTGTGTGTGTGTGTGTGTGTGTGTGTGTGTGTGTGTGTGTGCGTGCGTGTGTGTTGCTAAACTTGCTTTATGAAGAGGGGATTTGGCCCAGGTTCCTCGGAGGCCAGTATTAAACAAGGGCAGTAACTTGAGAAGGAAGTAGAATTACTGCGTTTTGCTTTTCTGGCTGTTTGCTCCCTTTTTCTCCATCTGTTGCTCTTCCCCCTCTTTTCGTGTTTTATTGCTGCGGCTGTGAATCGATTGCAACAGCTTTTCGCTTGGAGACATTCCTGGTGTCTCCACTACTCAACTGCAGCGACGACCCAGCAAATGTGCCCGACGACATCGGCTGGATGTGAACTCCTGTTGGTCAAAGGCCCCAGGTCTCACCTACTTCCTGGGTCACCTCCCTCCGAGGGCCTCACACAATACAGCATATCACCCATGTGCTCCTCTGCCACCTCCTATTAAACACCTTATCAATAACCGAGACAATACCAAACAAGGGCCTATCTAAGCCACACCTCATCAGACACCTCACACCACCTCACAGCGCTCCCTAAAAACGCACGTGTGTCAAAACGTGTTACCCAGGAAACCAGGTCAAGATGGTGAACCTAATCTCCGAGGCTTGTTGGTGAGGATTAGGTTGGCTGTTTGATCTAGCAGGTGGTCTGCGAGGACAGGCAGGAGCTGCAGGGAGGGCTGAAGATTCCCTTTCTGTCTTGGAGGGACTCCTAAAGCAAGAGCTTAAACCGCTGATCCCACAGAGGATGTTTTTCAGGGCCCGGCGAAAGGTGCACGTTTGGCTTTGTGCAGAATTAAACAAGGCATTTTAGATTCATCGGTGTTGAATGAAGATATTGTCGCAGGGCTGAAAAGAAAATGTGTACGTGTAACTATCAAATCTGACACTCATTTAGTCAAATACCTTGGGCTGGGAAATTGGCGGGAGTATTCAGAAAGTGTCAATAATGAATCGTATTTTTCTTAAGAAACACCAGAATAACGCAAACTATTAAAGGACTTTAGTTTTTGGATGAAGATGACGTCTCAGTCAAGCAGTCCAACTCAGACTAATCCTTCTCATTTTATTCAGATTAAGAGCAAAGTGTCCCTGCCAAAGAAATTGCAGAGATTAGTGCGGACGAACACACTCTGGTGAGTCAGAGGGCAGAATATGACTCAGATGTGCTTGTTCCATTTGGCTGCAGGTCTGAGTGTATTTGGTTGGAGAATCCCTTAGATAAACCGTGTGCTGATAACTGTGCCACGACTGCTTGTCTTTGCAGCGACTGTCAGAACATTTCTGGGTGCTGGGAACAATCTGAAAGCTGATGTTTGTCTCTGTTTCGTCGAGTGAGGTTTAAACCTGAAAAAACAATCAGGAAACTCTTCCCCAAAATCCCAGGAAAGTACCAGATTCTACTTTTGACATATAATCCAGGGTGATTCCTTTTAAAAGGTCTATTAAGTTCGCAGGAACCCTGCAGACCTGCACAAGCCCCTAAAAGCATCTGGGCTTTGCATCGGCTGTGATCTGTCCTGGCTGTCGCATCTCCGCAGTTTCATTTCAATTCTACCGACTTGTTGAGCAGCTCAAGTGAGAACAGTTGTTGACGTGACTATTGTTTTGTGGGTTTTGTTGCTGAAGAATTATTGAAATCTCTGGGAATTTGGAGCCGTGCTCTCTGCCAGTGGGCCCTTTCCACTGACAAATGGTCCAGAAGTAAGTAATGTTTGATGCCTCTTGAGTATTAGAGATAACTGCCAGATCAGCAAATCAACTCAAACTAAGGCCACCAAGTGTATCGCAGACAGACAGAGACACTCCAGAGTATAAATGCTCACCCACAGCATCACATCAAGATATAAAACGACATCCATTTCACGCTGATAATAAGGTTCAGCTGAAAGATGTTTCCAGTAGTCTCACAACAAACGTTTCCCATGGAAAAGTTTAATTTGATCATGTCAATCATGTGACCAGATTTATTTGGAGATTAGTGAGAAGTGTTCCGTCAGACAGAATGACCCAGCCATAATCCCATCGTAGCAGATATGAAGCAGGGTCTCTTTTCGACAGCTGCAGCAACCCGAGCACACGGGTGGATATAAAATACCGATCTACGTCATGATGTGAGCTCTGTTCATTTTCTGTGAATAATGATGGCGTAACTGCACGAGTTTGGGTTGCTGTCCGTATGCACCGTGCCGGCTTTCATTCGGTGTCCTTTCACTAATCGAGACCAAGTGGCAGCTTCTCTGCTCCGGGTCAGAAAACCAACCCACCACTTTCTCAACTCTAGGAAACATTGATAGAAGATGCAACAAGTGGTTTGTGTTATGGGAGTTTAGCCTAATGTAAATATAAACCAGAACAATGTGAAAATATTTCACATTTAACCACAGTAAAAGAAAGGAAGAGAAGAAAGTCAGTAACAGTGTGTTTTTATTTAACATCCCTTGATGCCAGTTATGTTTTAACATTATATTATGTTTTATTTTGGTTTTTTGTCAGCTGCTGTGCAAATACATCTTTTAGTGGCACAGGAATGATAAATGAAGTTGACAGTTAAGCTGGTTTAAGGGCTGTGCAGCTCTTTAAAGTCTGCCAGGCATGGTGTATAATGTGCATCATATGAGGGTCAGACTCCCTCTGAAAACTTTGATCCCTGGCAGGGATTAGGAGACGAGTGGGCAGTGATAGACAGAACAACCACATCACGATCCGCCTCACTGTTCCTGAAGCAGCCAAAAGGTCACTGGAGCACAGCAACGTTTCTAACAGCTCTGCTAAAAGAAAATGCTGGTATTGTTTCAAGATCATTCCAACCTTTTCAAAGCCTGTACTGTTTTTATTTTGAATCATTTTCTTTGATTTTATCTGCAATTAACTATTTATCTATCATATGTTGACATGAGAACGGTTTCATTTATATGGAGACTTTACAGCACTGCAGGAATAAAGAATTGTCCTGGTCCTGACAACAGCTTCTTTAAAAGTCAAACAAACAGGTGTGTGTGCAGACCTGCACAACTCACATTATCTAATCGACGTTGACGCATCTTTAGAAATGACTCCAATCATATTAGAACCAAATAAACAGAGATTATTCGAGATCGGCTGAGATCTGCGCTTGGCACGGTGACCTTGTTTCCTTTCTGTGGGTTAGGGTTAGTGTGACTGTCAGTTTTGTCCATGTCAAATGTCATAAACCATCACAAACCACGAACCCAGCAAAAGGCACTCATGTCTGGTTCTTGTGCATAATTGATCTGTTAAAACTGTTAGATGGGCAGGGACAGGAGGCTGCTGGTGGAGAGCAGGGCTGGATCGTTCTTCTTTACCCCAACATCACAACTAAAAACATCTCCTGTTGGTGTAATGACGCGCACAAATCCCACTGCGAACAAGAGGATATGCACTGTGGGATCTGCTCTGCAGAATTATGGAGAATTATGTTTGTGTGAGTGAGCAGCAAGGGGGGATGTTTGCTGACTGTCTTGGCAGCTTTGAGAGAAAGGAGCACGCTATTAGAAGGTTTTCCTTGTCTGGAGCATGGGGAGAGATAGTCTGTCTGTCTGGGCTGTCAGACTGACAGATGAGAGCCCTTATCAGCTGTGTGTGCGGGTGCACGCTCACACCTGCGTGTGTGTGTGTGTGCTCGTGTACGTTGACAATAACCTGGCAACCGTCACTTTCAGGTGTTCAGAAAAGAAGGATTTTGAAATGCGTGTAGCTTTCAAGAATTTCTTTCTGGCCCAACTGGGAGGAGGATTGTAAAAACAGTCACACACAAATGGCTTTTTCATCTGGACGGTGAAGCGACGGCAGGAGTCGCAGTGAATCTGAGAAGCAGGGAACCACCTGAAGTCACTGTATCGTTTATTACCTCGGGCTGGTACAGGAGCGCTCCCTGTACATGACTCCGCCTCCACAAGTTCTTGAGCAGTCTGACCACTGAGACCATGCTGACCACTGGCCGTGAACTGCCTTGGGTCCGTGCTCGCCGAATTTGACGCACTGACCCCTCCGACACCACTGGCAGAAAGTAAAGGAAGGAAGATGCATGAAATAGCATTCTTATGGCCACTTTCAGCATGGGCTGATTCCTTAAACCTAGCTTAGCCATGCTCAAGTTCAAATTATTATCCAGCTGTAAAAGGCCTTAGCTACAAACATTCACACACACACACACACACACACACACACACACACACACACACACACACACACACATACACATTGACTTAAAAATTAGCTGTTTTTTATATTCTGCGTTGCAGAAATGCAATGAGTTTGAGTGACCAGGGATTTGTATAAGAGTATTATTTGGGGGAATACATTTTTAGGAAAACTAGAATTGCAAGCAGGTAAACACACCTAAACAGACCGCAGTCGCTGCTAGCATTTGGCTTAGATAGTTACTCTATCTATTTTTAAATAATCTACTGGGAGCAGATTTATTTATTTGTTAAAACAAACACGCTTGCTGGACAAAGCACTAATATCAATGCACACAACAATAAAACAGTCATTTCCTGTTCTTCCTCACCATGTCCGGGCCGCAGGTGGTGCCCTCTGCTGCAGGCATGAACTTGGTCTCACAGCGGTGTCCTGCGCGATGACACCAGAGCGACTTACAAATGTCCTGTCAAACAAATCAAAGACAAATAAATGGGTGGTTTATGACTGAAGTTTTATCCCCCCTTGATGCTACCTGGACCACCACCATAGTACGGTTGGTCAGCCCGATAGCCAGGCGCTAGGCTTCTCCGCAAAGCCCTGATGTCAGGTGGTTGTCAGCCACACAACACAATCTATATGACAAAACAGCAGCCATAGTGTGAAAAGGCAGCCATTCCCATTGTGCGCACATTCATTTACCACCCACCGACTTGGACTTGCTGATTAAAGAAATGCAGATGCAGTACTTGATCTTGTGTTAGGGAAACATGACAGAGATTTAGAGAAGTTGTAAATAGCCAAACAATGTCACGTGTGTTAATCCTCCGTATATACGGCTTGGCAAAGTCGATTTCCCAGCAATTATAGCCCCATAGTCACTGAAACAGCATTTCCATTTGAATCGACATCCATGAATGCGCCAAACATAAAGGCCTATATACCACGACCAGAAGGCTCGGAGGGAAGTCTGGGAAGGCTTTTGTGAGAAATGCTGAGTTTTAAAACCCCAATTAAGCAGCGCATCCATCGTGCTGCAAACAACTGCCGCTCTCCCCTGTGGGTGTTACAGCTCGCAGATGTACAGAAATTGGACTTTTCAGGTTTATTTACAGCAGAACCATGGCGAATGTGATGAAAAATGTCTCACCTTGACAAAATCAAGGCTGCACAATTTGGCCTTGGAACCAAACTGCCACTTGCACTGCGTGTCTGCATCATACAACTGTCCAGGAAGCTTTTCGGGGTACTTGTACTGACCGATTTGCTTCGGCTCATCCACCAAACAGGAAGCCTGGTTGGTTCTGGTGAACACAACAAACCGTTAATATTTCACATGTAGAAGCTCAACAGAACTGAGTGTCAAGCTAAAACTGTTGGTGCTCTTGAACGCAGCACTGGAACCAACCCGAGGAAGCGGCTGAGATACTGGCGGCTGCAGGTGGACCAGAAGAAAACGCCGTTGTTTCCAGCCAGAGTTGGAGACATAATGTTGCCTTCCGTCTTGCGACAAGGGTTCCCCTCACCATCATGAATCATCCCAAAACTGCAGAAAAGAACAGAAATATGGCAAAGCACCGAGTCAAAGCCTTTTCACCAATAAAGGAAACTAAAATCATTTACTAAATTACAAAATAAACAGAACAATTATCCAGTGAAATGCATAATGCAAATCACATTTTAGCAAATGCACAGTCAGTGACTACATTTAGGCTATGAGTCAGCTTCTTTTTTAGAATGTTCCATATTTAACTACCTAACTTGATTAGGACACCGATGCTCATGGATTTCCAGACATGATTATAACCTGGCTGATGTCATTTTCAATGACACACGTCAGTTTTACCACAACATAAAAGACTAAACACCAAAGAGCACAAGGATTCCAGTCTGAATGGAAATACATCAACACAAAGCCGCGTGGCCTCGAGCAGTTTCCAGTATCCTTCTAAAAAGTGTCACAGTGGATGAGGAATCTCTAATTTCAGCCTCTGGTACTGGGAGATGTTTGTCATACACGTACTTGTGCCCGGACTCGTGAGCGATGGTGAAAGCCAAGCCCAGTCCCGTGTCCTCGTTGATGGTGCAACTTCTGTATTTGCTGCACATTCCACTAATGGGTGCAAAACCTGTAGGTAACAAAGACATGCAATCATTAGGGCGCATCAGTTGAGCACCAAGTTTTCAGCCCAATTTCAACACACTCCCAGAAACTGTGTGTCCAGTTACTTTTCTCTGTCATCTTAACTATCAGCCCAATCAAACACAAACATGTTTCCACCACAAATCATCTCAACTAATGTTGAGTGTGTTGGCTACTCCCTACCGTGGCTCTGACAGCATTAGGGAAAGAATTAGCCTGGCTAATTAGCGCATTGGCAAGCTGAAGGACATTTTCAGCATAATTTATTTTTCCCATTAAACACTGGCACAAGTTCAGCCAAATGTTCCCGCATCAGGCTCCTTACTGTGAATTCTGATATTTTTGACATCTATTCTCGACTGGTTTTGTCTGGACTTTGTCACAATCAGTGTTAAAATCAATCTGTACAGTTAGGTTTGTGGCAATTAAAGAAAATTACATTTTGCTAAAATTTTTGGTGAAATAATCAGACGACACGAGCTGTTCTCCAGCGGGTGCCTTCGTGCACAACACTCATGCACGTACGCAAGTGCAGATCTGTACATTGCCATCCCTGTTAAATACATTATGCCTCCGCGCCAGCTTTGCACCGCTGTAATGGTGGAGAGTTTGTCATCTACATTAAACAAACCCTTTTAATTTAAAGTTTCAGCTCCTGAACGCTGACGTTAGCAATTAGTGGTTTAAAGCATTGTGATGAAACCCTCCGCCAACATCCGTTACGCTGCTCCAGGATGCTCCAGGCTGCTCCAGCTGTCTATTGTTCTCACAAACTCTTTGAATACAAGCCCCAGCTTATCAAACACATTACTGACTGTTTCCTGCTGGCCATTTGTTGCATTTTCTTATTTTGCAAAAGATGGACTTTTGTAGGGAGATGCTGTCTAAGCAAACATTTTGCTCTCTTTTGCTATACCCTGTCAAATGTCTTTTTGTCCCATTCTTTTCTTCTCATTGTCCAGTGATGATTTATTTAAATGGTTTGGTAAAATGATCAGCAGCTTGTAAGTTTAGTTTTGTTCATACCAAGCGTGTCGCAGGGTTCATTTTTCCAGGAGCAGATGTCCAGTCCAGTGAGCAGAACAGCATGGTCATGGCGTTTGCCGCCCTTCCCTAAGAGACCTGACTGCCACTGACAGAAGCTGTTGAGAGACTGGTCAGCATGATGACTGATGGTCAAGCCCAGCTGCCAAAGACAGACACAACGGAGTGAGAGGGATCACCTTTAATGACCAGCGAAGGTCAGGTGAGGTGTTTTCTACTGACCGGGTCTTCTTCCAACAGCAACAAGCCGACCACCACAATGTTGATATCCGTCCCGATGGTGCCGTCTTTGAAAAGACTAGAAACCTGCAGGAGGAAAATATATTCACCTGCTGTGGTTCAGGTGAGGGACTCAGAGATCCTAGCCGGGGTTTCAGCAGCACCCAGGACCAGGAAGTTTAACTTGGCCAAAAGTCCATCCTGTATTAACCAATGAGTCACTCATTGGTTGGCCCTCATTCATGAACCGTACATATGGCAGGTAACCATTGACGACCATTTTCAGGCAGGGCTGGGTGTGTTTCACTCTGGACGTGCGCGTACGTGCCCTTCAGATCTCACGTCAGGTCTGACATCGTGGACGCAATTTAGAGTCGATGCAGATTCCTGGTGAAGCGCAGAAAATCTTAAGAAGCTGTCAAAAAATGATTAAACAAACCTCAATCGGGTCATTTAGCACAGACAGCCCAAATTACAGAATAAAGGTTGATGCCATTGAAAAAGAAATAAAAATAAAAAAAAGTTTTTGGGGGGGGGGTTTTTAGAGTGATTGTGTTTTTTTTTTTTTGGTTTGTTTTTTTCTGAGCCTTTTTTTCGAGGGTTTTGTTGTTTGGGGTGCGTGTTTTTTGTGGTGGTGGGTTTGTTGTCTGTTTTTTGGTGTGGGGTTTGTTTGGTTGGGGTGGGTGTGGGGTGTGTGGTTTGGGTTGTGGGGGGGTTTTGGTTGGGGTGTGGGGGTTTGTGTTTGTGTGTTGTGGTGTGTGTTGGGGGGGGGTGGTGTGTTGTGGTGGGGTGTTTGTGTGTGGGTTTTTTGGGGAGTTGTTTTTTTTTGGGTGTTTGTTGTGGTGTTTTTTTGTTTTTTGTTTTGTTTGGTTTTTGGGGGGGGGGGGGGGGGGGGGGGGGGGGGGGGGGGGTTGGTTGGCCCTCATTCGTGAACCGTACATATGGCAGGTAACCATTGACGACCATTTTCAGGCAGGGCTGGGTGTGTTTCACTCTGGACGTGCGCGTACGTGCCCTTCAGATCTCACGTCAGGTCTGACATCGTGGACGCAATTTAGAGTCGATGCAGATTCCTGGTGAAGCGCAGCAAAATCTTAAAAAGCTGTCAAAAAATGATTAAACAAACCTCAATCGGGTCATTTAGCACAGACAGCCCAAATTACAGAATAAAGGTTGATGCCATATATATATATATATATATATATATATATATATATATATATATATATATATATATATATATATATCAGTGTTTAGTGTTTTGCTTTACCTGATAAAACTACTGCTTTTTTTCTGAGAAATTCATTCATTTGTTTTTTGGGTGTAATTATCTCTGTTTTTCTGACCTAATTTTTTTGTATGTAATAACTTTTTTTGTATCCAATAACTGGCGACGCTGCCATAGAGCAGCAGCTTGTTTTCAGCATCGATGCGTGACTGCATCAGGACAACGACACGTCCACTCGTCCACGGCGACGCCGTTCCACCGCTGTCGTCGTCCTCCAGACAACGTTTTCCTGGCTCCTTTAACACCAGTTTTCATGCTTCCAAACACACCTCCTTGCTTAACCTCCAGTCAGGGATCAGTTTCCAGCTCAAAAATATTTGGTTTCTTTCTCAGGTTTCTCCTCTTGGGGTTTGACTTTAGTGGGCGGAGCCTCTGAAACACGACTATTTAGGGGCCGAACATCTTATCGACAATCGTCTTTAGCTGCCACATTTATCAAGACCCGCTGACTCGTACGCTGGGATCGACTATATACGAAATTACCATGAATCACAGGTGCATCTTTTCGTATCACAAACCCTGCTCGCAAAACTGCACACGTTTCAATGCGAGATTGATAAATGGGGGCCGATAAATGGAGGTTCAGGGGAACATACGTATCACCACAATAAATTGTGCTTATGCATCGGTTGAACTCAACCGTGCAGCATCCCTGCTCTGCTGGTCCCAGGAAAGGTAATATTGTCCTCACCATGTTCATGACAGTGAGGACATACGTGGTGACGTTGTCTCTGCCATGCTTCTCCAGCATCTTCCTGTCTGCTACCACCAGGGTCTCCACGTTCAGGCCCCCCACCGTATTGGAATCGATGGGACGACCTCTTTGCCCTCCCTGGTTCCTGGGGCCTCAGGTGTTGCAAACTCATCAGGCATCACGAAGCGGTCCTCAGTATGGCGGCTTGGGGGCGTCTAGCAGAGTGAGGAAAGTAGGGAGGGTCAAAGGGTGTATGAAAATAGGAGAGGAGGAGAGAGGAGGAGAGAGGAGGAAAGAGAAAAGACAGAGAGGAGTGCGGTGATGGTTGAATGAATGAACCAGCTTCTTTTTCCTGGCTCTTGCTTGCTGATCAGTGGATAACATCTGGTGCTGATTGGACAAGTTCAATTCCCACGCAGCTTCTTACCTCTCAGCACAGGAATCAAAGATTCAACCATCCAACCACATGAGGACCATGGATATGGGTTAAATCATCAATCTGCACACTAATATTTAAATACTGAAAAGGATGGATTCAAATCCTAACTTGTGAATTTCTTGATGTCTTTGTGAAATCATAAATAGATTGAGTTTGCCTATAACTCTAGTAGGTAAAAAACAGCTGCCAGAGGGTGAAAAATACAGAAAAGGAGGTTCCCTTACATACATTGCTTGCGGCGTCCGCAGAAGTGTTGCTTCTGTGTCTTTGCATGCTGGTAGTCATGGCGATGCTGCTGCTGCTGGTGCTGGTGCAGCTGTTGATGATGGCGGTGCTGCTGAAGGTACGGATTGACAGGTCTAGAAGAACTGGCACCAGATGGTCTTCTGTGAACGACGTGCTCCGCCGAGCGTTTGTAGATGACGTGCGGGTGGTGGCCGTCAGGAGCGCGGTAGCTGTGCTCCTCAGCCAGATGTTGTGGGAGCGGCGCAATTAAATATTCCTCCTGAGACATGCGGATCAAACCTGCCTGGGAAACACAAACCAAAGGCATCCGTTTATGATAAATCCATAAAACAGGCAGAAATCAGTCGAAACAGCCACACAAAAGAGGCTTCAGTATTACATGGAGCTTGCACATGGTTCTTTATTGCTGTCAGTTAAAAGGTTCACAGCCTCCACAGAGACAGCTGACTCTGTTACCATGACACCCAACAGCTTCCGGTAACAAAGACAGACCGCACTTTAGCTCTTTTTTTCAGTAAAAAAAATGTAAAAGAATGTTGCTGGAAATATTAAAAGTAAAGGAGATGCACAGGTTTTTGCTCTGCTGCAGTAGTCACCCCGACAAAGCGCGGGTAATTGTGTCGAAAAAAGGCAGCCTTTGAAAGTCTCTGCTCTTGTTGGCCTGTTTCCTTCACCAAAGAGACCCGAGAGCACAGTTCACATGTACGGTTGATGAGCACATTGTCATAGCAGCAGACGAGCTCAGTGTTTTGTGTTTCTGTTTTAGCCGAGAGGCCTTAGCAGCCCTCTGAACTGAGAAGCTGAGCTGCTGAACCTTAAACATTCCGTCTGACCACGGAATTCTACCTAATTCACCGCACGGACCGCTCAACGCTCGGAAAAGAGCTGTGCAACCAATCTCAAACAACGTCCCTGCCGCAGAAACACACGTAAAGGCAAACTCTTCCTAAGTTCATCAAAAACATGTGCACACACTCGTCTACATATTCACCCAGTGACCCCTGACCTGTTGGTGTGTGTGTGTGTCATCTACTTCCTCGGCAACCCACTGACATTTTTGTGTCACTGTGTTTGTGTGTCTGTCTGTGAATCTGTGTGTGTGTGTGTGTGTGTGTGTGTGTGTGTGTGTGTTTGACAGGGCCCTGCTTCTGCTGAACTGACCCCATTCCACCCAGACTAGCAGGTGGCAAAATAAACAGAAGCAGGACAAAGGGGAAGCCATGGCGGAGCTCTTGCTGTCAAAACACTGCCTGGATCCATGGCAGGCTGCCATCGCCCAAGCCATCCATCCTTCCTTCTCACCATCCATCCAACCTTCCTTCCATCCATCCTGCTCGCTAACCGAGCGTCCGGCTGCCAGCACACCTTTCATCTGTCCATAAATCATCTTCTGCCTCCATCAATCTTGTACATTTCAACTGGAACTTTTACAGGAAGGTAAATGTCAACCTTTATTATTGTGAGGTAGGTCCCACATGGTCCTGTGGTCAGGAGACCTGTTCTTCAGTGTCAGCGGTGTCAGCCGCAAGCACATCAGTACCTGCCAAAATAACCCTGAGCTTAATATTTCACAGTTCGTTGCTCCCACAGCAACACACCTGCAGGCACCAAGGAGAGAAAGTGTCCTCCACTGCAGGCCGTGAACAGGTCTACGAATCCAAATGTTGATTTGCAGACAGAGGGGAAGTGTGGGAACGACTCCAGCTTCCCAAAATAGTTTGGAATTCAAAACAGACCTCAAAGAGGTCAAAGGAGGTGTCTCTGATCAGCAACCACACCGCTGTCACCTTTGGTTTTACCCATCTCATCTCATACCCATCAGTGTAGGAATCACATGGTTGGGTTTTTTGTTGGTTTTTTTTTTTACTCTGCTTAGCATACGAAAAAAACTTGTTAGTTACAAAAATAAATTATAAAATTTGTTTAGAAATTATATCAGCATAAATGTCTTAATCAACATCTCAATTTTTTGATCAGCATCCTATCTAGAGGTGCATGATAAAGACAAAAAAGTATATCTTGATATTTATGCTCAATATCTCGTGACCCTATAATAAAAATTCTGGAACCTAACTATAAATTCAATAAAACTGCAAAATACAAAAAGGACCTGGGCTGAATGTATTTCTTAGATATCTTAGACCAATAAACTAGTCAAGTGTGCCAAAACATGGACAATATTGCCCCCAAAACTATAAGAACTATTACTGAAATTAAAAAAACTAAAAAAAAGAACCTGAAGTTGTTCATTGGCTGTGCTGTACATGCTGGGATTCTAAAGAACTTGAAGCGTGTATTGTTTGCATCGTTGCCTTTGCGACATTCATATTCATATATGATAAGTATATTAGTCGTGCGGCCGTAATCTTATCTGGCAGTTTGTGTGAGCACAAATGTCTCGTTGGTCTGTTTCTCAATCTGAGTAAACCTCATATCTGATCAGTGCAGGAGGACCTCCCGGGGAACGAAGGGAGCTGGGAGGAATACAAACTGCCCAAGAGTGAAAGGAAGGAGGATCATTTCATGACCAAGTCTGACTGGAGAACCTGATGATGTCCCGAAGAGATCCAGCAATATCTGGTGGTGCAGGCTGACATAAAGGCCACATCTCTGCACTCTTGGCTGTGTTTGCCCAAACAAGTCCAGATTACACGTGAAAAGATGTCAGGAGGGCAATATACCTCCTTCTCAGCTTGGATGAGGAGATGAGGGCCTGATTTTACAGAAATCCTCAGGAGAACACATAAAAAGAGATACCAGTAGAAGAAAAAATACTGGAGGAATATGCTTTTTTCCACAAGAATCCTTACAAGATCTAGCACAAGTGGGCAGATGCAATAAAAAAGACTGCCAAGGTAAAACACAGTATTGTCTGTATAAAGTGATACTTAAGAAGAACATATCGGTTATGTTCAGGCAAAAAACTTTGTTGGGGAAATGGAAAGTTGAGCAAATGGCTGTGGAACACAGGTTTAAATGTCGTGTGCAACCCCATCCCTTTAACTACTTTGGCCACCTTCTCACTTTGAAACATATATCACACTACATCATCTGGCTAGGTCGTCTCGCAGAGGGCTTTACGACACAGGTACAATAAAGCTGTGACCGGGGGTAACGGTGCTGAGTTCGGAAAAACCTGGTTGCCATTCTCTCTGGTTTTATGCCACACTATTGCTTTTTTATCGCTATCCCTGTTGCTGTACCAGACAGAGCAGCTATTAAGAGATAAACACTTGGAAAATGTTGGAGAAATGTGTTTTTATTAATGAACCTCACATAAAAAAGCAAAAAACACTGAACTAAAAATATTCTGTTTGATTATACACACATGACAGTTGGGACTCTTTGCTCGTTTGCTGTGTCAGCAGATCTGCCCACACTAGCTGCTTTAGCAGCTGTGGCTGTGACGGTAATAACAGGAAATGTAGTCATCATGTAGCAGCGAGTGTGAGTGCGTTTCATACAAGCTACAGCTGTTAATACACAGTAACGTAACAGCACTGACTGCGCCTTAAACCAGGAACTGCAGTAACGGATCAGAGCTGATGGATTTATTCATCTACACACCGCTCTGGGAGCTGAGGCTACAGCAAGGCTGATATGGCCTTATTGAAGACTCCACGTTGGGTAATTAGAGAGAATCTACGCGGTGGGTGTAGACTGTATGTGCTCAAACTGGGAACCACCTGCTCACACTTGGGCGTGCTGCACTCAGTCAGTCATCAGTCTTTGAGTTCATTCTGAGACGCAGCCAGACCAGTGCTGAGGATGAAACCACTAATCACCACAACCTGCTGCAACTGCACACCAGTTGCAGCAGGTTCACCTTAAAGACAAATCAAAGTGAATTGCCAACGTGATGTATTGGATTAAAAGTGCCATAGCAATCATAAAACATGCCTCTTTTTCGTCTTCAAACATTAACCCATGACCTTTCAAGGCAATCAGTAAAAATGCAATATATAAGGAAAAACAGGGTTAAAAGACATTCCATCTTGTTGCTTTATTCTCTGGATTATACCAAACTGCTTTGAGCTAACGGTTTCTGTCAGGACAGAAGCCATCTTTAGCTTGTTTCTCTATAAATCGCAGCCTCTTTTCAGGTTTCCTACCATGGTATTATAAGGCAAATGAGTAAGTGCTTACATGCTGCTAAAGACCAGTGTTGAGCGGTGAGAAGCCCCAAGCTGGTGATTACTGAGTTCTGAGGCACATCTGTACTCCAGCCCAGTGGAGAATCACATGAACACAGTTTGTGGCGAGAGGGAGAAGCCATATGGGAGCACAGGGGCCCCTCGGCCAGCTAACGTCTTCAACAGAATCGCAATCTGAGTAATTACAGTTTGTTCTGAGTGAATAATGTGTATTTAAAATGGGATAAGAAATGGGTAGAGGAGAGACAGTTATTTTGGATGTTGGATCGGATGAAAGAGTGGAGCTGTGGGGACAGGAGTGTGCTTCTATACCTGCCCAAGGCCCCATTCTGAAAGGCTGCAAAAAGGCGGGTTCAAGTTGTATTTAACTGCAGAACAGGCTCTTTTAGTTATGTGACCACAAGCCTCTACACTCCTAAAAAAAAAAAGTTTAATTAATTGTTACTATGCTGTCATATTAAAAGCAAAGATGTCTCCCCCTCCCCTGTACATCCGATGCCTCACACACACACAAACAAACAAACACACACACACACACACACACACACACACCACACACCATCCGTGTTGTGTTTTACGGGTGCGATACGCTGGCTAACGTCAGCCCAATCTACATGATTTCTAAATAAACGTTATTTTAAGTCCCTTTTTCCTACTTTTCCTGCTCATAACATGCACATGGCCACTGCATTTTATAAAGTTTGGACATTATGGTGAACAAACATTAATGATTCTTTAGAAAAAGCATCTTGGTGGCCCAGGAATATGTTTTGAAAAGATGTGATAATATTTAGAAGGATTTGTTCGATTCCTTTCAGAGGAGCTTGTTGTTGAGCAAACTAAAACAGGATTAACCCCAACCTGCAACCACCTCACCCATGATAGACTTATTAGGTTCACAGTGTACCATTAGCCTGGGGCCATATAGTGTTTGTTTTGGCTCACTAATGGCCTCTGAACAAGCCTTAGTGACACCCTGTGAGCAGACACAACAGAGGTGAGCGCACGGTCAGAAAGGAGAAGAAAGAAACGTCCGATTCCTCTTTCATCACTTGCAGCCACTGGGCTCGCTCGGTCGTTATCCCGTGAGGACACAGCAGGGAACAGGACGACGACTCCCACAGCCGGCCATGCAAATGGAAATGTTCCCCATCGCAGCACCATCAGCTGCGCTCGAACGCAACCACAAACCGATCGCGGTGCACGTTTACACTCTCTGAGTCTGCAGTGTCCGGATCACCAAAGGCCTCAAGGCTTGATCTGCTTCCAGATGCACCTTCCACACGTACAGTGGGTTGGATCGCACATTTATCGCCTGGTTCACACTAAAATTACATTAGTAACAGAATGAACCAAATAATGAAAAGATTCCAAATAAAAGTACCTAAAAACAATAACAAAGTCTGATGAAATGCAGACACTGGCTGCATGTTTGATCCTGAAACCGCTGCTCTTCAAACTGTCCAGGTGTGCGCGGTTGATGAAATGCGCAGAGCTTCAAATGCTCCGTGAACCTTCTAATCTGCGTTCCTCCTGCTCCTGTCTCGGGAGGTGTGTTTGGGGTTTGTGCTGCTTGATCCTCCACATCGATGGAGGCAAGGTCAGATCAGGAGAATAAAGAAAGGAAACGGGGTTCCTATTTTAACGGGTTTAAGTCATCTTGAACACCAACATCTCTGTTTTCAAGTCAAATTCTTAGACTTGATTTTTATTCTATATTAGGAAATAATGTCACCGCTTATTCTAAAAACAGCTAAATGCTTCCAACACGATCGCAAGGAAAATTCTCTGGGTTTGATTAGCATAAATGTCATCATAATTTCATAAGTGTGACTAACACATCTTGCCCGGGGCCCCATTACTCGACACAGCTGTGAGCAAACAGTGAGCTAATTTTCATTTTTATCTGAGCCATTTCCTATGTCTGTTAAATGAAATGTACCTAATTAATTCCTATTTATCACATATTAGTTTTAGCACTACTTAATTAAAATGCTAATAGACTTACGGAAGATTAAATAACCTTCCTGGCAATAATAAATAAGAATCTGAACAAGGAGGAAGCCAGTGAAGTCTATTGTTCTCACAACAAATCCTCTCAAAAGACTCGAGATGGATAAACAGCTTTATGGGGAGGAGGAAATGGAGTTTCTTTCAGGACTCTTTGAGCAGGTTTTATTTAGGCCTGGACTCTCGAAGCACAGCCTCGGTGAATGTAGGGCAGCAACAACAGCAGCAGTTTGGGTTTGATGGACGAGCCCTGTTTGTAGAAGTTGTGGCATCCTCTTGAAGACTTCAACACCAGCCATTAGTCTTGTGTGAGAACCTCGCACAGAACAGAGGACATACAGCGCGCACACACAAACACACACACACACACAGTGGGCTTCGACATTTACACATTGACCCTGTTTTTTCTCTCTCCACACAACATCCCACAGGCATGCTGAGAGCCCTCCCCCGCTGGCATGTAAGAGTGGGCACTATATCACTGTCAGCATGGACCACCAGGGGAATGGCTTCAGGCCACTCCTGAGCTCCTCCGTGGCCCGGCCCCGTCCCTGAGTCACAGCCAGCGGTGGAGAGCCGCTCTGTTGTGGGGAAACGTTTCAATTTGTTGGCTCTGACAGAAAACAAGCAGGTAGAAATAGCTCAAATGTACTCTGGAAACTGTTCATTTAGGTGTTAACTGTGTAAAAACCAAAGAGGTTTGAGGTAGACACATTGCACTACATTTTCTTTCTTTTTTTGTGTTAAATTCTATGCAATCTATGCCTTACATGGATCTTTAAAGCAGCTAGCACAACAGACATGACAATCCATGCCAAACACAATGCAAAGCAAAGTGAACCAAATTTGAACAAAGCTTCCACACAAATCATTTTTATTGAAGCTTTTTAGTACTCAAATTACTCAAATTATTCAATGAAACATTTCAGCCTTACTCTAATGTAGCAGACATTTATTCAAACATTTGTCAGTTGCTAATAATCACATCAAGGTTAGGACCATTTTTCCAAAAAACTCTAGAGTCAAACACAACAAGCGAGGCGCTAAAAAGGCAAGAGAGGCTGTCAGGAGAAGAAAGGCTGCATCAAGCACCCAGAGGTCGGGAACGAACAAATGGCTTCTTCACACCACAGGGAATCATCCTAGAGACACAGAGGGGCTAACACACTCCCCCCTAACAACCCTCGCTGATGGTTGCCACAACAACACGGCGGCACCGTGTCAACGACGGCCACCAGACAGGTTTGATCTCAGGGACTTGAAAGGATAAAGGAAGCTACAGGAGAGGCTGGAGAGCGGATGTGTTTGGACACTTTGTCTGCTGTTTTTCTTCACTCAAACATGAGTGTGTGAAGACTTTCAGGGTAAAGCTCGGGTCCCCTGGGGATTGGGGGCCATTAGGTCAAAACCAAAACAAAGGCAGAAGTCTCCAGCGCTCATCTGAAAGCATGTGATCAACCAGTGCAGCCCACTGAGTAGCATGCCAAACCCTAACGACATGTTTGCATCTCTGCGGGATGAGCGCTCCCAGCCACGGGAGCTACTGTGTGGAATACTCAGACTGGAGACGGGAATTGACTGGGCGAAAAACACCCAGATGTTAAAGAATCTTTGATATCCAAAGTTACATCTCTGCATGCAAAGCACAGCCCTGGTGGACCATTATATTATCAATGCAAAACGTCGAGAAAACCTGAACGCGTCTAGTTGGGTTTAAGATGCAATAAACAGGTCGTTCTTGAACCTCTCCAGCTGATCATGAGGATGTACTCTTGACTCTTAGATTCACCACCTGAGCTGCTGTTTAGTGCATCAAAGGAGTTTCCTGATACCTCCACAAACACGCGGTCACTAAAAGGCCATTCTGAAAAGGTAAAAGCAAAAATGAAAATAAAGGCTTCTAAACCTGACATGAGAGGGAAAGATGCCTTACGAGACACTGTGTCAGAGCCTGATGCTGTCTGCAGAGCAGGCCGATGCAGGATGTCAGGAATGCAAGAAAGGCTCCGCACAGCCTGATCCGCGTCTGACCCCACCAACGAGGGCTTGAGAAAGGCCACAGCAAAGGTCAAGGTTGGCCCAGTCAACGTGAGGTAGGAGGCACGGGCCCAACCCTCAGTGGGTCAGTAATGACACGTTATTTTAGGCAGTTTTGCCGGCATCACGTGTCAATCACACCGACCATGCTAAAGCAATAGCAGGGTACGTCAATCCAGCCCTGATTTCATCCGCAAGTTTCCCATTTGGCTGCCGGGTTAACTGACAAAACAGAAATATGCAGACATCTGCAGAGAGTTTGGTAGAACGTTCAAGCTACAGACCCTGATGGAGGGAACACTCAGCACTTTGTATCATAAACCATTCCCCACATGCTAAAAGCGAACAAAAATGCAATGTTACATATACCGAGGCCAGAAACAATTAGTCACATAACTGATTTCATCCCCAGCCATTTATGAGAATTTTATTTGTCATTTGCCAAGCTTTTTTCCTTCCTAAGTCTCCCTCGTGGTTACTTGTTGCTTTTTGGATTTAAGTTTTGGAGGATAGCAATGCCAAATCCAAGACTTTCACGTCTTGAAAATGATTCTGTCACCTAAATTGCATATGGGCTTTCTAAAGCACACTGACAAATACGTCTACATCATTCTTTCAAAGGTTTCACTTCTGCTAAAACACTGGCGACGTTGAAATAGATGATGCTCTTATTTCACTAAGCTGCGTTTTAGCAGGTTGTTGCCGTCGTAACTCGACCAACTTTACGACAGGAGGCACTCTTTTTCTCACAGGCAGCGCGTGAGGCTCCACGACACGGTCAGAACGATCTTCATTCCAGAGAGAAGGACTCTGTCCTGAGAGGGAGCCGCAAAGACAGAGGAGCAGTAAATCACTGCTCTGCACTCACACGAGTCAGAGAGCAGCTCTGAACTTGCACTACAGAGCGAAAGAACCCCCGGGATGACACCCATCCGAGCATTCCCACCCTCCCACCCACCCACCCCCATTCACGGGAGCTGAGAGGATTGGGGTCAATCAGCAGAGCGGCCTCAAACGGGAAACCGTCAAAAGAAGAGAGGACACCTCTGTCCCTCCTTCCCTTTGCTCGTCTTACAAATAAGAGCGCCTACAATTGAAACGGCGCGTTTTCATCTCCAATGCAAATGAGTGACAGCTTCATCCTGCTCAGAAACATGGAGCGCCAAACCGCGCAACATTAAATCCTGTTCAACTCGTGTGGATTCACACCACGAAAATCCCCGTTTCCCATCATCCCTCCTTCCTTCCTGCCTGCCATCCCTCAATGCTCCTTTCAGCCTTCTCCGCGCCCTTGAAGTCAGGCCTGGCTGAATGTTTAAAACGGTCATCGCCAGCCTTGGAAAGTGTCGCCGATGGTGCACAGGATGCTCTCTTCTGCCAACACTCGTCCTCCTTCAGACGTCATCGCCGTCGCTCTCTGTGCTGAGAGCGTCTAAGCTCCCAACAACCACTTCACACTTGTCTCGTGAAATACTGTATCTCGCCTTTCGAGGTCTGGAAGGCGAGGCAGCTCATTTCTCTGTCGGTTTTCATCTTCTTGCATCC
Source organism: Tetraodon nigroviridis (assembly GCA_000180735.1). Taxonomy (NCBI): domain Eukaryota; kingdom Metazoa; phylum Chordata; class Actinopteri; order Tetraodontiformes; family Tetraodontidae; genus Tetraodon; species Tetraodon nigroviridis. The sequence continues at coordinate 91,792 of CAAE01014706.1, forward strand.
CTGGATTTCCCACCATCTTCCGGAGTTGAGAGCTGTTTTTAATCCCGACATAATCCATCCTTAGAGAAGCACTAGATTGTGGTCAAATGGATTCCTCCTAAATACAAACATTCTAGGGAGGGTTGGTGGAAAAACAGAAAACAATAGCCACACTAGTGGGTACGTGGATGGCTAATTTTTATTTACATTACACCCATGAAGACTCTTCACTGTCACGAGTCGTTTGGTGATAAGAAACGACAACAGTGTTTTGTTGGGTTTAATAAGTGGGTATGGGCACCAAGATGCGGAGACAAACTGCAAACACACCCAGTCTGTCGTCTGCAAGATCTTTTCACAAACTCTACATTACGCGTTTGAAACGAGAATGTAAATGTGGCCTCAGAAGGTTCACCTGCCGTTCTACCCTTTCAGTTTAAATAACAACAGCCTGCTTGTCCTCTGTCACACACTCCAGCGGGCGCCAGAGGCTCCCACCTTTGTTAACGTGCCTGTTAATTACACAATCGCAGAGGCAGAGTTCATGAAATTGTCCCAATATTAAACTGGGTTCTCAACATTTAGACCAGCATGTACGTAATATGAAGAAAGGGACGCAAAAGGTGAATGTGGGTGTTTAGTGCAGCTCGGCTTGCGGTTTGATGTTATAAAAATCCTCAACTGTAAAACCTGATACCAAAGCTAATGAGCTCCACACTGGTTTCCAGGTAAAAGAATGAGTGGTTTCCAGGAGGACAAGGACAGGGAGCCTCTTCTGACGCTCTTGTCTTTTTGCCGCTTCATTCATTTGCTGAAGTATTGTAGAACATTGTTGCTTGTCCACAGAATGAGTGAATACTCAGCCAACGATGCTCCAAGGTTGTACTTGGGAGAGGGACAAGAGAGGAGAAGTAGAAGCTTGAGAGGAGTTTCAAAAACAGATCAAAGTGATTATCTCGGTCCATTCAAATGCAATCACGGCCCTTTGACAGTGTGTTCTCTGAAGGCTTTTAAGAGAACGGGTCAGCGGCGGTTTATTGTGAGAGGCAGCTAGCCTAATGAAAGGAACAATGCGAAGATTAGCAGTGCTAGCCTGGTTTTAATTGCCGCAAACAAGGGCAAACGTAGAGGCAGGGCAAACAGAGGACAAAAGAGCAGGGCGGGCTCGCCGGGACCTCTGAGGAGCGACGATGGCTGATGGGTAGATGGTTTTTGGGGAAAGCAACGAGTCTATCTGCTGAAGGCTGGTGTAGAATGTGTGTCGAGGAATGTGTGTGACGCTCCAGGTACCTTGTAAAGCACAAGTGGATGCAGTGCATTGTAATTATAGAGTCTACGTTTTACAGAGAGTGAAGAGTTCACACAAGTCAGAGTCAGTGTGCCCCATCTTCATGTCCACAGCGGACGGCACAACTGTGCTACTGCACGTTTAACTGGTCAGCACAAAGATGGAGGTGAATAAACCCAATCGACCAACAAGCACCCAGCTCCGGTGCTGCATGTGCGAATCTGCAGTTTTAATTTGAAAAAATCCCGACTACTTCCTCCAGCAGCACTTGTGCGGACTGAGAGACGTGTCTGAGTTCAGGAGGCTTCAGCAGAAAGACCTAAAGAACAGAACACGCTGCCCTTCCTCCAGCCACGGCCAAAGCCCCGCCCACATCACGCAAACTTCTGTGATGGGAAGTGGAAATAACACAGAAGAACGTTTCTGTTAGCAGCGTTGCACAGTAGCAACACCGACACCCAGGAACGTGTGATGGAAACACGTTTGCGCAAGACAACCAACCAGAGAGCCATGCGATCAGTGCTGGGATGAACAGCTGGACTGGTGGACTGTTCGCTTCCATGGCTACGGCGGGCCAGGCTTTTCGTCCTTCTGTGGCTCCACCCCCTTTGACAACTTAACAAAGTCGTTTCCCCGCAGGCATCCATTTTGAAGTCATGTGACAGATCGAGGCAGGAAATCAGCCATTCCCTCGGAGACTTTGCTCTCAACACGCTGGCGCAACAATAAACACTTCAACTGAATTATGGCCCAAGTTTCCTCATTGGCTGCATCATGACTCTTCCCTTCATCTCTCAGTTTCTTCTTCATTTCTTTCTTTCTTTGAACTTGTGCCTATAAGACATCTCACATAATTCGATTCAGGAGCAGACGTAATTACTCTTTCCAAGAACTCGCAAGTTCTGAATTAGAACAATAAAGCCAAACTACATCCAATTTCTGTAAATTCTGTGCAGTGAAGCAAAATGAATATTCCTTCCAATTTGCGTGCAAATTTGACTATTTTTAGCAGAACATCCACGCACAACAAGCACATCTCACAATAAAAGACACAAATCAAAGCTAATGGTGGACCTCTTCTAAGACCGAGGAAGCAACTGCACTACAGAACGCACAGGCAAAGCACGGTGGCAACATCTACACACAAAAACACACACAAAAACACAACAAGAGACGCTGACGTTTGTCCACCTTGCTGTTAAAGACTGAATGTTTCTGTTCAGATAGATTCACACACTTACTAGTCCAGAGCAGGTGGACAGAGCAGCAGAGGAGGACGACAGGTTCCGGATAAATCCCTGATACAGGCAGCTGTGAAACCCTGCATCATCCGTCACCGTGGTGATGCCCTCCGACCCAAGAGACTGCACCGTGAAGCCCGGACCCACAACAGAAGAAGGATGCAGGTCCAGCTGCATGTCCCGTCCAAAGGCGGAGAGCCGGTAGTGCACGGAGGAGGAGAGGGACCTCTGAGTGCGATGGCGTCGTCCGCTGACATCGTGCGACAGGTAGCCTCCGTCGGAGCTCACCTCCACCGGGGTCACAAACACATAGTCTGAGGGGGGGTGAGAGGGACACACTTTTCAACGTCCTGCCTTCACTCTGTCAACACACGCACAGAAGAACGGCAATAATACACCTCTGTTCCTACAGGAGAACACGTTTAGAACACGTATCCTCTTTTTAGACGCCGACCTGTAGGCAAGCAGCCGTACCTCCCTTCAGATCCAAACATACTCACATCAAACTAGAGCTGCTGGACACATTTTATTAACTTTTCTACTGGAACGTTTCAGTGAAAAGAGAAGGTGATGCCAGAGTGAATCCCAGTTGCGATCAGCGGCATCTGAAGGCTTTCAGCACCGTCACTGAGAAACAGAAGCGTGAGTGAAAGGACGAGCTCGTGCTGTCGGCTCCTGGTCCCGGGGCCCTCATGTGGGTCGCAGATGGCTTTCCACAAACCCACCACCGGCGTCCAGTTAGGACACGGGCCAGAGCTTCAGAGCCAGCGGTCGTAAATATTACTGTGTTGAAAAACTTGAGCACTGGTCATGGTCCCTCGCCAGTAAATGTTCAGGTTTTTTACTTCTCCACCCGTCTTTAATGGTGGGATCTGACTTCCTGGATGTCAGCTATGGGATGCTTTCATCACCTAGTGCGCTGTCCCTTTAGTCCCACCAGCTGAGTCAGCACATCGGGGAGACCTAGACAAGTCTTTCTAAGAATGTACAGTCAATCAGCCATGTCCCAGAGCCTGCTGCCTCCGGCGGCAGGGGCCGGCTCCTGCTGCCTCCGGCTGCAGGGGCCGGCTCCGCGCCGCCGCGCCCGCCTGCTCCTCTGCAAACGCGCGTCCGGGCCAGCTGGAGGGAACCTCGAGAAACGTCCGAAAACAAGCACTCACCGTGGTTTAATCCGCGGCTCCCGCTGGAGGAGTAGCTGGCAGGGGCGGTGTGGGAGGTGTGGGAGGAGGAGGTGTGCAACGTCTGCAGAATACAACGGGAAAAAGGAATAAATACAGAGGGACAGGTAGCGGCAGGTAGAGAGAGAGGCACATGGAGATCTCCCTTTCCAAACGTGTTGCATCTTGAGAGGACAAGCGTTTGTCCTACTGTTTACTACGAATGTCTTGGGCTCCATCTGGCTCCTAAGCAGCTGCGGAGGAAAGTTTGTGCTTTGATCACGAACGTGCACATGCCTTGATGAGGCTCCAGGAAACGAGGGCGGCCAGGAGCCTGGGCGAGGCGCCGCTGGCCAGCGGGATGGGGAGAGTCCAGATCAGCAGAAACAGACAGTCCATGGCGCTGGCGGGCGCGTCTGCGCCGGTTACCTCCGACACGAGCGCAGAAGTGGACGCAAGCGGCGCGGTCGCGCGAGGCAGCGCGCGCGCATCGTTCAGTGTTGGAGGTCCTCGCGCAGCCCGTTCAGGTGAAGTCGGCGGGTCGCTGCAGCCGGTGTGGCGCACACACGCGACGCACACTCATGAGTGCATGTGCGTGTGTGTGAGAGAGAGAGAGAGAGTGTGTGTGTGTGTGTGCGCGTGTGTGTGTGTGAGAGTAGCGGATCGCTGAGTCGGGGATGACTGGAGGAGCGCTGACTGAGCACCGGGACCGGCTCGCGGAGAGGCGAGTGGGAGTCAGCCAATCAGCGCGCAGCATCACTCACCACGCGGAGGTTCCCCTCGCGGCAGCGGCAGGACGAACGCCGCCTTTAAGTGCCGCTCGTAATTTAGAACTTTTCAAGTTAAGAAGCTGGGAAACGGACTCCCTGGCGGACTTATTATAAGCTACACGATCAGTATTTTTTTAATATTGAAACAAACAATGACAAGAACAGAAAATAACTTTTTTTTTACCTGCGGCATAGCTGAGATGAATCAGCTGAGTCTAAAGAAAGCCAGTGTTGAGGAGTCCTGGCGTTAATCAGTCGGGACGATGACGCTGCGCTGTCCCGAGCTGGGCGCGCTTGAGCCCCCTCAGCAGGTGCTCTCTCCCTTCTAACAGCTTGCACAACACCTGGATAAGTTGCTGGAATGCACCGACTGACGCACAAGTGAAGCGCACAGTCAACTCCCAGATTCCCAACTCCCAGATTCCCAACTCCCAGATTCCCAACTCCCTGAGGATTTATCAACATCTGCACTGCTCAGCTGTGGCTGCACACAGCCACTTAGGGACAACACTTCTGCTATACTGGACGAAATAAAATGGCAATGAGTCAGGTGAGAGTGCACACTGTGACTATAGGACAGAACTGAACCAAGGTCAGATTATTAACCCTTGGATGATATAAGGAGATGCTTTAATGTCTCTTGGCCATACGCCTGACGTGCTGACGTTTGAAGAACAAAAGAAGCTATTGAAGCCCTGAAGATTGTTATGATTTAGTTTCTGTCATAGTCATTAAAGAACTGTAATTTTGCCAGTTTTATAGATAAATATAGCAGTTTTGGGAAGAGAAAATAATCAACTTGGTCAATGTGTTCTGGGAATATTCCCAAAAATCCCTCATTCTTTTTTCCCATGAGTGATTTGAGAGAATAACTGATGAAGATGAGCTCTGACTGAACATGTTGCTGTCAAAGCAATCTTGGAGCAAAGAAGCATGTAGCTGTCAGTTTGTGGAATGATTTACAGTTCTCTGGTTGGTGCGAAAACATACGCGAAATACGAAGAAAAGGGCCAAAAACCTCCCGATCTTACAGAGATTTACGAGCACATTTAAAGAGTCCCACCTTCTGAATGTTGTTGAGACGTTCCTGAAAGGCAGGAGTTGTGAGTTCTGTCTGCAGATCAGCAGAGGCTCTGTGACAGCGGTCAGGAGTCCCTCGGCTCCAGCACTAATGTCAAGATGGAGAAACGAGTGGGAAAAGTCCATGAAGCGTTGCTTTCTGCTCCCTGTTCTGCTCTGAACTCACAAGCGACACTAGTTGTGACTGCACTGTTACTCTCCTTGATTCCGAATAATCCAAAGTGAATCCTCTCATCACTTCATAGCGGTGCTGAAGCCAAGCTCCTCACCAAGCGTCCTTTGTCCAAGCTGCACCAGAACAGATGCTGATGAGGAAAGAAAATAGTAAAAAAAGCAGGCTGGGAAATGAAGCGCAGCATCAAGGTGTCTTCTCTTCTGATAGGATTTCCTTCATTAGGTGGAGGCAGATGGCAGGGTTGTGTGTTTAGGGACTGCCATTTGTTCTCCCTCATCCTAATGAAGTCGGAGCTCATTATAGCGGCTGTTTCGATTTAAAATGTAGGATGATGTTTCAGCGGCCCTAGGCTCTGCCGAATGACATAGAAATATTTACAATGAAATGGCTTTCACCTCCAGGTAAACAGATTCCAACAGATCACAAAATAATATCAAGTTCATATTTGTAATATTTGTTTTTTATGGATTTGTTTTAGATCAAACTATTTCAGTGAAAGTATTACACATGTGAGATTCACACAGTAAATCCACTTTAGACACTTTACCTGAGCATTTGTACTTTAGGTAACACACATGACATCTAACTATCAGACAGATTCATCACATTACAGGTTGTTTTCTTTCTTAGCATCTTTAATGCTAAGGAAAAAAGGAAAATCGTGTTTTTTCCCCCAATTCCTAAAGCATTTATTATGCCAAAACTACCATTTATACCAGTATTTTATCTGCACCCTGTGTATAATTAGGGGGCCTCGTAGATAGATCATTTTCATTTCTATAGTTTCAAAGGACAACATGTACTATCGAAAGAAAAGCCATTACCATGGAATGCTGAGAATGCACATACATTTCTGTTCAACATTCACAGCGTACAGCACAAAACTGTTAAACTCACCCGTAAATAGCTAATTTCCCAAAAGGCGTTTCAATAATATAGTAAACATGACCTGTGTTGTCTGCACGCTTTTTGTTACTCCAAAATGTTTTCAGTGGGCAGTATAGTTTGAGCAGAGGGTTAAAGACTGAAAACTTTGCCACCTTGAGGTTAAGTCCCTGCGATAAGGAAATTAAAAACGTGCTAGTTCCTTTGCTTTGCATTGACATGTTACAAGTATCTTTAGGAGACATTAGCGCCACCTTCACAACCAGCAAAGTGGTTGTTCTCTAAACGTTCGACATCACTGTGAGAAAAACACGAGGAAAGTAAATGAGATGTTGAGATTTTTGCCCTGCGAAGATGCTTGAAGCGGAGAAAAGATCGTCTGACCAGTTCTCAAACGCTCCCGTCTGTTCACAGACTTCGCCGGTCTGACGGCGTGGGACCGCCTAAAGATGACTGAAGGAATAAATAGTGTCAAAAACAGGGCTGGTTAAAGGTACAAAGTCACAATAGCAACATTAAAGCTTGAGTCTAAAAACTGGAGAAGTCCTAGGATGCAACGTTTGTTCATGGTGATCAGAATTAGGGACACGAATCAGCAGCTGCCAGAGGCAAGTTCTTCGAGCTGTGGACGAGCCCGGGGTTTCAGGTCCTTTCAACTGTCTCTGAAGCTTGCAGAGACACTTGCAGACTGTATTTATGTCTGTTAACTGAATAAGTCGGACACGTTTATCCTGGGGGAGGGCGAACGCCTGCACCTCCGCTGTCACCCGCCCTCCAGTTCAACAGCAAAGCTGCTGCAGACCTTTTTTCCCTCTTTAGTTCAGACCTCATCATTTCCCCTCTGCTGGTGTGTGTGTGTGTTTCCTTTTCAGCTCTGAGTAACTCTCTGCTGCAGCATATAGAAGAAAAGAGGCTCCGCTTGCACCCGTTGGAATTGCGATCCTCCTCCAGCTGGTCCTACAGAGGCCGTACAAGAACACGCGGCTTCCGAGCGTTCCCAGCGTTGCTCAGTGTTACTCACAACTCATCCGTGTCTTTCTGCGTAGCTGCTCGGACACAGATGGACAGAACCGCGCAGCTTACAGTCCAGTCAAACGTGGCCTCAGGTTTTAAGATTAGCAATAAGACTTTTTCCTTCTAGAGGAACGTGAACTATTTCACAATTTACAAACAAACCTTTAGAAATGCATTCCTAAAAATAGATAAATAAATGTTTTATTTTATTAGCAATAGTAAAGAATACACCTATGTGCAACTAACATGAATTTAGCTCGCATTTACTTTTTTTTATTAGATTTTTTTGAACTCATCTTGACTGAAACACTGGTTACCAGGTAATTAAATGCATCATGTTTCACTTAATGTGTCTGCAGACAGAAATCATGAGAGGCACCAAAAGATTTACTAAAAGGAAATTACAGCTACAATCCTCTCACACATTAGTGTGAGATCATTAGTTTCAAAGTGAGGTGTATGCACATTCATCCAGTGTGTGTGTGTGTGTGTGTGTGTGTGTGTGTGTGTGTGTGTGTGTGTGTGTGTGTGTGTGGGAGGTGGGATTCCCCCAACTTTCACTTTGAAGTCAAGGGGACGGTTACATGAAAAAGGAGATGTCATCAGTTGTCAGCCAGGTGCTTTTGGGAAGGGAGGAGCAGAACGACCATTTCCTGTCCCATCAGCACCTGGGGTGTCACTCTTTGATGACATCACATCCACGCGTGTCGCTGAGAGTGCTAACTGTCTGCTGTCTGTCTGGGGTGGTTGTCAAGTTGCTAGGTAGAAAAAACCTGCAGCGCCAATAAGATTAGATTGGATTCCGTCGTCACATTAGCATGAAAACCTGCTTGTAATTGCTCTCCTCCTGCTTTCAAGCGTGAAGTTCTTTGTGTAGGATATTTTTACAGTTCTTTCACGATCCGAGCTATCAGATTTTAATACCCGTCTGGTTGCCATAGGTTTTGTACAGGAAGGAGTGGATTTTTGGTGGTTCCTTTGGTAAATCCCAGACTGTGAAAAAAGAAGACATAATTCAGAGAAAGATCTCTCAGCAATTGTTGGATTGACATTTGGAAAAAAAAGGAAAACTCCTCTTTAGTACAGTAATAAAGACTGTAATCTGTTAAAAAAAACACTCCCTCTGGGAGGTATTAAACCGTCTCTGTCTTGGAGTTTACAGCTCCGCTGCGCCAGTATTGATCCAAGCCGTTTCTGCTATCCTGCTAATGATGCTGCTGGGAAGCGTATTTGTGCTAACGTTCTGACAGGTGCTCAATAAATGTAACAGGAATACAACCCATCATTTTCAGGGGGTTTCCTACCGCAAACATGTACATAATGGCCTAAATATAGGGAAAAAAAAAAACCAAACATTGATCACTGTCTTATTAGACATTTTAGCGATTCCAGTATCTTTCTGCATGTTCTGCCAAGACCATCATAGTCAGTAGTTTGTTTTAAACCTGGTAATCTAGTTTCCTTCTAGTACCCGTGCACAGTCGAGAGTGGCACTAACTCAAGATTTGGTCTGCTGCTCTTCAGTACAACACAAAGACCATCTTGAGTCTGCTGAAAGCTATAGTTTAATTTAAATAGCCACCATGTAACTGTTGGCGCTTTACTGGGCTCCAGTTTGACTGCTGGCTCCCCAAAAACGGTTGCATATCTGGTCAAATATGAGTGAACTTTAGCGGAACCGTTCACAGGGAGGCTGTCATTTTCTCCAGTCCTGGATTTACACAACGTGCACGGTCCGGAGCTCGGACTCCTTCACCGCTGGATTAGTCTCACAGTTTGAGCTTGTTTAGTAGAGATGAAAAAAAAAAAGTCTCAAACTGTTTTGGCAAGGCTGGTAGAAGAATGACTGGGTGATGTTTTAATACGCAGCCTAAATCCCATTAGACATGGTCTGGTGCTGCTTTGGGTTTCTTCCCCATGTGGCATGTTCCCACAAACACACACATGCACTCACACAGATCATTGTACTATCTTTGTGAGGATTTTCATAGATCTTACCATCCCAACTAAGCTCCTGACCCCAACCCTGACCCTAACACTAGCCTAAAACTGATTCTAGCCAACCCTAAAACCAAGTGTCAACCCTCAAATAAAAGTTCGAGGACCAAAAAATGGTCTAACTTTGCTGGCAGAATAAGTAATCTGGTACTCAGTATGTAGCCAGTGCAAGAATAAACAAACATATTATATAATAATATTACACTTCTCCTTAAAACTGGTGCAACTAATTAGATCAAGATTTGTTGAGAATATAAAATTAAGTCACTCCCTACAGCAAACCTTTTATTTTAGATTTATATGGAAAAGAGAAAATGAGTCATGACATGTTTGAAATTCACAGTAAGAATTTGGAAATGCTAAATAAGCATCCATTTGATTTAATGGCCAAGACAAAAGACGGGATCATTCATTTCAGAAGAACATTGTATAATTAACAGAGTCAGACCTCCAAAGGGAGCTGCTGAGACAGCACATGAACGTCTGCCGAACCCTCTGTCGTCCCAGAGGATGAGCGTAGAAGCGAACAGCTAAAGTTGAAAGATTGAAAAACACATCTGTGTTTTTAGAATGTCTTTTAAACGCCGTCTGTAACTGCTGCTGCAGTCACAGTGGTGAAGAACACATCCGATTTCACAGTGTGTGAAGAACACATCCGATTTTAAAGGTTGGTCAGAAAGTGTTCAGGAGCAGAACCCCTGCCGGTCCCGCTGCCTCGCAGAACACTTCCAGTGTCTGTAAAGACTCCAAGGCAGAGAAAAAATGCTGCTTGAAATAGGTCCAGACTCTTCAGCGCGCTCCCTCTCAGATCAACGCAAACACACAAACAGCAGGCCCAAACTCAGACAAGCGATGAGTCAGCAGAGCGCTCGGCCAACTATTGTGTCAGAAATGATGACAGAGAGGCTGTAAAGGATAAACTGTACAAATGACAGAAAATCCAAGCAGTTATCAAACACGACTGAAAAATGTAGCATCTTTAGCAAAACACAAATATTCACATAAGTCAAATCAGTAAATTCCAGATATAAATCAGCCTTTATTTTTGTTAATAAGCTTGGCCAGCCTAAAATACAATAAAATGAACACGGGTTTGCAGTTTAATAACCAGTTTTACTGAAATGGTAAATTTTGACCTCCCTGATGACTTTTTTTCTATCAAAGTTCTGCTTTTTGGCTCAAAATCCTGTTACGCTATAATGGATCCACCCAACTTCGATCCTTCTGCTTCTCCACTGGAACTTGCACCAAGTACCAGTACCAGTACCAGTTTGGCCAGTTGGATTTCTGATGACTCGGGGGGAGCTGCTACATGACCCTCTGCATATCTGTGTCTGACAGCCCCCTACAGCAGCCTGGCAGACAGATCTGAGGTTACCATGGCGCCTCCATCTCTGGTGCCGCCAGTGTTGTGGTGAAAGCAGGGGGAACGCTTACAGGCGATGTGCAACAGCTGGCTAGTCACGAATAATTGGAACTGCATCACATAGTAGGACGACGCAGACTTCCAGGTGAAAAAAGCTCCTTTTCCTTTATTAACTGATACCCAGTGAAACGTAGTTTGACCCTTTTCTAAAAGCCCCTGGTCCAAAGGCTCTGACTGCTGATTCTGTACTCTCTGGGTGTGACAGAAACCATTTCTACTGTATTTCTGCACGGGCTTGTATCATGTTAGCGGAGGAGCATTACCTCATTTCCCTCGGGAACTACAGGTAAGGAATAACAGAGGTGCCATTGTTTGGTGTTAGCCAGCGCCCCGGTGGCCTCAGATATCTGCTTAATGGCTTAAAAAGCACAAAGACAGACAGATATTCAGTTGACAGGTGGTTATAAAGAGCCAATGTGTAAAACTGCCCAGTCAGTAGCGCTCCTTTCACATCAAGGTCTTTTTACAACCTGTGAGGCTAAACTGTTTTTTTAAACTGCCCCTCTGGTCACGGTTGAGCCTCCACAGACAGATGACAGTTTATTGTGTGACACTGTGCCTCCCAGAGCGTCGGCTCCGATGTGACAAGGAGGAATATTCACAGTTGGAAATTAATATTAGGTGTGTATTTTGAAGTTATGAGGCGAAACACCGACGAGGTCACAGACTGAGTCAGTGCACACAGTTTTACAGAGACTGTATAAAGTCGGGTGCTGCATTTTCCAAAATATAAGTCACACTTTTTTTTTATATCTAGTTTGGCCGGCCCTGCGACTAACAGGTGGGACTTATACACACACATATTAAAACATGTTAATTGTGTGATTAAAAAAAACACTATTCTATTCTAAACCAGAAAAAATGACCCAAAAGAACAAAAGTCCAGTGAATCTGGGCTATGTCTGAACAGCTGATCAAAGATGAAAAACGACCATTTTGAGTCTTTCAGATGAAGACAAAGGACGCAGCTTAAGCAGGATGGAAGTAAAGCTGGTGACAGCAGCAGCGAGAGTCTGCCTCAGTGACTCATTTCAGAGCTGATGGAATAATGAGCTCTAACCAGACTTGTGGCTCTGATTTGTGTCCCTCCCTGCCACGAATGCAACGTGACAACTGGCAACACTCATCTTATTCCTCCCAGGCCGTCACGGCCAGCTCCTCTGCAGACTCATCTCAATCAACGCCCACTGTCTGTTGGACCACCGTCAATGCTGGACTTTTGCACCTTCATAGTTGGCCCTGGTGTCCCCGTTTATCCCCACAGTAGCACATCCACTCAAAGAGGTACGTGACAAAACTCACAGTCTGCTGCTGTAGGGGCTTATACTGCTGTAGGGGTTTATACTGCTGTAGGGGTTTATACTGCTGTAGGGGTTTATACTGCTGTAGGGGTTTATACTGCTTTCCATGGGCTGTTATCAAACAGTAAACGCGCTGATGGTTTCAACTGCTGCTTGCTAAAAGGGCTCACATCAACTGTGACTTGGTCAGCTCCAAACAAAACGATCATACAAAGAGACAGTAAAGGCAACATGTGTGCCTGATTTCCAGCTTTGTGTGTGGAAAATATTATAAAATCAGCAAAAAAGTCTTTGAGTCTGCTGCAGAGTCTCCAAAAAAAAGTCCAAAAATGTATGTTAAACCTTCAGTCATAAAAAAATCAAAACGGGTCAAAACCTACATTTGATTATCTGGAATTACTAAAATGTCCAGTAAATCATGTAACATTTTACATGCTCTGTTCTGCTGTGTTCCAGGAAAATATACCTTGTGGATTTAGGTGGAATGCCTGTGAGATAGACATGTTGGCAGAGCAGTCTTCAGCCTTTATGATAATCATTGGACGGTTTGGAAAAGTGCTGGTCGAACCTGCTGCTGGAATTCTCCGTCCCACATACAGGCTCCTAAAGAGCGGCAGCAGCGCGCTGGTGCTCTTCTTTTGCCACATCAGAGGTGACACATGTTGCCTGAGAGTTGCTGCCTCAGCCAGAAGAGAGGCTGCGCGAGCTCGGCCCAGTTTGTGCTAGTGGTCGCCAACCACAACCTCTTTCCTCCCAGGGAGACCAGCAGGCAGACACTGAGACAGATGGACAACCAAAATTACAGCCCAGCCGTCATTCGAAGGATAAACATCTCTTGTAAAAATACACCGAGCAACCAGGAGCAGGAAAAGAGAAGGTTCAGCAGGGTATGATGGGGAGAAGACATCCCGGACAGCTCTTTTTAGAACCTGTCCTCCTGGGATAAACTCGTCCTCAAAGCTCGGCTCAGAGATTCCAGTTTGCGGCTCGTCTGATAGATCTGCCCAGCTTTGATGTTCTTTTAAATAGGGACTGCTTGTATGTAAAATCAGCCACAAAGTAGAAGTACGCAGACAGCGCGAGGGGACTGCGGACGGCACGGAGGTCTTTTTTTTTCATGTGAGAGACGATCATGGAAAGAGAGCTCAAGAATTGGCTCATCAACTTGTGTGTTTGGGAAAATGTAGCGTCACTTTAAATAAAAGGAAACGGTATTTTGGGCCACCGAGTTGAGCCAACTTTGTTCACATCTGCAACGGCTCAGCTACAAGGTCAACGCACTTCACAAAATTTGAAACCGGACAAACCGCAGGAGCAACACATCTTCATCAAATCTGACAGCTGGTGGGCTGCAAACACACGCCACAGGCAAACAAGCAGGAAATAAACCCAGCGTGTGTCTGCGGCGGGGCCTGATTGGAGGCCACGCCCCTGGGCAGGTTTGGGTATCTGCCTGTGTCCATTGGAACTTCTTCTTCTTTGTTCTGCTGTTGCTACAAGGAGCTACTGAAGCCCCAGAACCAACCAGATTGGACAGTTTAGCTCCTGGTTCAGGAATCGCTTACTTCCATTTCAGTGGACCCCAGACCTGTTGGTGTCCCTGGTCTGGGATTCAGAAGCTAGCGCCAACATCTGTGAACGTTGATTTTCTCTGATACAGTGGACTGGGGACTGGGGACTGAGGACTGGGGACTGGGGACTGGGGACTGGGGACTGGGGACTGAGGACTGAGGACTGGGGACTGGGGACTGGGGACTGGGGACTGAGGACTGGGGACTGGGGACTGAGGACTGGGGACTGGGGACTGGGGACTGAGGACTGGGGACTGGGGACTGGGGACTGGGGACTGAGGACTGGGGACTGGGGACTGAGGACTGGGGACTGGGGACTGGGGACTGAGGACTGGGGACTGGGGACTGGGGACTGGGGACTGGGGACTGGGGACTGGGGACAGATGCTGAAAACCTCCCCTGACTCTGGCCTTAATCGCTGAACAGTGGGTGAAGACAAACTCCTGAAAAGCCAATCCCCTTGGAGAAGAATTGTTGCTGCCCTGTTGACTTTCCTATCTTTTCCTTTGTCACTGACTCTGTGTGTGTGTGTGTGTGTGTGTGTGTGTGTGTGTGTGTGTGTGACAAAGAAAGCTAGAGAGAGAAAGAGAGAGAGAGCAAATGTGCTTTTTTAATGAAAGGAAAAGCACAGGAGAATATACAGTGAGAGAAGGAGAAAAGATGGGGGTGACCTGAAGAGTGGTGAGATCATTTCAAATGGGGTCTCACACACACACACACACACACACACACACACACACACACACACACACACGCACCAGTTCCATTGTCCTACCGGCCCTACTCAGTGTACACAATGCATAGCAACCCTGCAGGCTTTTCACCATGTGGTCTCAAGCCTGCTGAGTTAACAAAAGTCAAATCACAAGAGGTTTCAAAGGATCTGCAAGCACAGAAAATTCTTTTGGAGTGAGATAAAGCAACATGAAATATAGGCAGGTGCAACACACACACACACACACACACACACACACACACACACACACACACTCTATCTCCCTCCATTTCTGCCTGTTGACCTTTGCTAACAGTGTGAATCAAACAGCAGGTCATAAAAGCAGGCACAGGCTCCTTCTCCTTCTTCTTCCTCTCCCCCTGCCTCCTTCTTCTCCTCCTCCTGTTTTGTGGGTCGATCCTACAGGACATAAATCTGAGGAGTTTGTCCATGTGTCAGTGAAACAATGAGAAGATCTGTTCCAAAAAGCAGAAAGCAGACAGCACCACTCGCCACAGGTCAGGAGAGCTTCTCGTGGAGGTCACACTGGAGACCGAACAAAATATGAGAACCGTTCTCCGTCTCCCATAGCTTAAAGGTGAATCTTTGCCCCGTCGTGACGTGACCGCTGTCACAGCCCTTCGAACGGACGCTTGATGCTTGCGTGGTGGGACAGCACCCTGATGAAGCCGAGCTGAGTCAGCAAAAGCGGAAAACCTGAGGCGCTGACACGTAGGACATGATGTTCACCCATCACCAACCTGAATGAATGGCACCAAAACAAAGCAGTAACTGTTAGGCCGCCATCCGCGTGGTCAACACTGACGGACAGGCGGTTTTCCATCAGCCTCTTGGTGGCTCCAACTCAAGTGGAAAGCTCCATGACCTGCTCTGACTTTGATCTCCGTTTTTGCTGCTCTGGCAAGCCTTTGTGGCAGCGAAGCTGAATCAGCTTCTCGCACGTCATACTACAACCCCAACCTTAAACTATGGTTTGGAAAACTCTTTGTCTAAAAGCCAAAGATAAGACTTTTTCATGAAAGTTTTCCTCTTTGACAAGGTGTTTTTTAGTGAGTTTATGGATGCTAACAGAAGCAGCAGATCCAAATAAATAATGTCAGATTGGGCAAACTGGTGTGCTTAAGACACCAGGCACCTAAGAAAGTATAAATATGGGCTGATCTCAAGTTACATAAAACCAAAACAAACGGGACTTCTTTTCATTTTCTACACAAAAACCCACCATTAGTTTGTGTTGTTGGTTGAGGTTCCTACCAGGACTACCTCCAGCTGGTTGATCTGGGTTCCTCTCCCACTACCTGGACGGTGGAGACGCAGACAGGGACCCCCAGGTGTCCAGGTTGCTGTTACTGGTCTGGGACATTAGAAGTGGACTAAATGGTTCTTTTGAGGGGTCTGAAGTCATTCTGTAATGTGCTATTAGTCAGCATTTGGATTGTGATCTCAGGGAATGAGGACCAGATGGATTCAGCAGGCCCGTGACCTGTTGAGCTCGCTTGTGGTGCTTTTGCTCTGGTTTTTGTTACCTCTTTTTGCTTTAGGAAAAGTAAAAGAGACCAAATTTACCCATTAAAGACAGAAAGTGTGAGTAGAGTCCAAAGGAGTGGGCGCCATGCGGGCCAGGAGAGCTTACTGGTCTCTGTTTGTTTGTACCAAAGTGTGTAAAAACAGAGGGTTCTCCAGTCTGGGAAGTATTTAAGGGTTATTCTTCCTCTTCTTTTCTCCACGGGTCCAGGTAAGGAACACCTGTAGGTGTGCTCATGGGGTCAGTGGCTGCATGATAACGTAGCAGACACACATATTCACGCTCTGACTGGAGGGAAGGATCGCTGTGGGGTGTCAGGTCTTTACTGAAAGATAGAAATACCACAGCATGGGCAGCTCTCTTTGGTGAGATCTGCTGTCATTCATCGAGCTGATGAAAAGTATGATAACATGAACTCATTTAAACTGCTTTGATTTTTTTAGAGAGTCAGAGCATCTTAGTTCTGGGAGCTGTCAGCTGATTTATTATTTATTTATGCTTGTTGTAAGATGAACCCGGGACGGGAGGCGGAACCACAGCAATCTAATCGCTAGCTTTTGAGTTATAGATGTGACATTTATGCAGCAGAAGGCGATGGTTGCCTGGTCCTGGCCTCCGTCGCTGCTTTGAAATACAGCTTTTAGAGCGCAGCCACAGGGTTTGATAATGTGACGCATCATTTTGCAATTTTGTCCAAATGTGATTAAAGTGTCGAGGCTAAAAGCAGATGTTTTACCTCCATCCGGCTTCCAGTGAAAGGAGGCTCCAAACACACCGATGATTCTCAGCCTCTCCGTTTGCAGCTAGCTCACCTTGGCTGCCGCCAGTGGATGCAAACCATGAAAAAATGATTACAGCTGAGATGATTAGATGACTAGATTCTCTAACAGTCCATTTTTACAATATGTACATCGATGAATATCCACAAAGGGTTTGCTAGAAGACTCAACATGATCTAAAAACATGCTATTCTGGACAGATGTGCACTTTTCCCCCTTTACTGATGGGGACCACAGGTGGGCAAACCAAGGCCCGGGGGCCTCATGTGGCCCGCTAAACTATTTATTCTGCCCACAGGGCCTTGGCAATCATTTCTCCAACAGACAACATGGGAAGGTTGTCACCTAGCATGCTATCATGTCCTCTCAAGGAGATGGAGCCAAACATCATTTGGAGCTTCATCCATCTCTAGTTGGCGTATTTTTTTGCACCACCTGGCCGGCTCGTTCGTCAAGATCTAAATCCCAACGTGGCCCCTCAGGCTAAATCATTACCCACCCCTGATAGAGGAGAAAGTTCTGTGCGTATTCTGAGGTATCCTGCGTTAAACTGAGCAGTAACTGATATTTAGTGTTGATTCTCCAGACAAACCCTCTATTTGGCCTCCGTCCACCAGGAAGCTGCATGTCAGCAGAACCAAACATTAGCAACAGTAAAATGACAACAAGAGAAACTGCCACACACATGAGCTCATCCTTTCAACAGGCCCCGCCCACACTACAATGGAGTGGCGGGGAGCTTCGGAGTGGTGACACAGCTCCTGGTCATCTGTCACAACGATGGCTCGACGCGTTTCATCTGATCCCACGACCACTTTCAACTGCTGCCAACACCACAGGAAGCCCACCACTGTGCATGTTTGCTTTTGAAAGTGTGTGTGTGTGCGTGTGTGTGTGCGTGTGCAAAGTGGAGGTCCAGCAGGGAACGGGCTCTCTTGTCTCCCAATTTTCCGCCCTGATTGGTGTGAATGAGTCCGTTCTGTTGCTCAGCTGAAGCTCTCCATCCCTCCGCTGCCAGCGGACAGTGACACAGCCTCGCATGTGACATCACCACCGTTTGGATGCTTGTTACCATGCCAACGATGCTCCCCACGACAGGCCGTTTGCCTCTGGATAACAGAGAAAATCCTGCATGTTTTGATGCCCGTATTGGGGTGTGTAGCAGCGCGTCTGCGGGTGAGGGTTGGCTTAAAGACCGATTTTCCTCACTAAACGTCTCCTCAGATCCGTGCAAAGCGAGCAGCCACGTTAGCTGGAGGAAGTAGCTGTTTTCTCTGTTTTACAGTGGTTTTTTTTACAATCAATCTGTTCAGAGGCAGGGTGGATCCCAGACTGGTCTCCTTCGCCTCAGGCCTGCGCTAATTCTGCTCCGTTAGAGATCGGATGCGATTAGAAGCCCTTGGAAGTCTTTGGCTGGAGTGTGTTGCCATCAGATAAATACTGTGTGTAAACGTGCAGCCAAAGTCGGAGCGCCGAGCACGGAGAGGTCACATGGACTGAGGCTGCTCTGGCAAGCGTTCCGCCTCACATCCTCCCACACACCAGCAGCAAGCACCTAAGCATGCTTTTTTCATCGTCTGTAACACAAACACACACGGGCTGGTGTTCCTGTCTGTTTACTCCTCCACCCCGTGGACGTTTGACGGCCCAGAAGAGGAAGACAAAGACACACGTGAGCCTCAGGATGAGGATCTGGGTCCGCTCCTGTACGACCTCTGACCTCTGACCCCTGTGACCGAGCAAGGCAGCATGTCTAACCGACAGCGTCGCTCCGAGCTGCTTCAGGGAGAAACGTCCAGGATGCAGAGATCATCTGCTCGTCCATCCGTCCATCCATCCATCCATTCATTCATCTATCTGCCCATCCGTTTGTCTATCTATCCATCCATCCACCAATCCAATCATCTTTCTGCCCCATCCAATCATCTATCCATCCATCCATCTGCCCATCCAATCATCTATCATCCATCCATCTGCCCATCCAATCATCTATCATCCATCCATCTGTCCATCCATTTATCTATCCCTTCACCTGTATGTACATCCCTTCAGCAGTTCATCCATCCAGTGTTTTCCTCCCTGTCACACAGACTGGGAGCTCTCCACCTCCATCAGGACCACCCCTCCACCCCCCTCAGCAGGTGATCCCTCGTTACCTCCAGTGAGACTGGGATGGACCCTGGCCCCCGCACACGCGTCAGCCCCCACAAACCTTGAGCGAGAGTCCACATCGCCGCACAGGCGGGAAAAGCTGACACGCAGGCGTCATGGAAACGAGACCGGAGCAGCTGCCGCAGCCGTCCGGGCTCGTGCTCACACACTTTCTTGGCCTTCGGGAGTGAAAGCAGCTGCCAGACTCAGACACTTGGCTGTGACAGCTACCATTGCTAACATTTGGATTGTTTATTGTCCATTGCACTTAAGAGGTGTGCTACTTTTCACCAAGGAATGTTGATCACGCAAAACTCACACACACACACACACAGTAGGCATGAGCACTTACTGTACCTAGTCACCTAGTACTGTCACCTAGGGTGACAGCAGCACCCTCCGACTCCTCTTTATGGTGTTGGAACGTTTGTGCGTTTGGAGGAGCTGATGCAGCTGAACACAGCTGGCCTCTTTAATCAGGTATTCAGGGCGCCTGTGCTGCCTGGAGGCCACAGCTATGGGCAAACATCGCTTGGCAAAGCAACAAATTGCACTGCGAAGACGTCGAGTATAATGAAGCCATTATTAGAGCGTGTGCACACGGCGACTACGCTCTCGATACGCATTAAAGAACCAATTAGCAACGCACAATCCTCATGGTGCACAGGACCAGGAAATGAAAGCACTTAAAACGTTCAGGCGGGCATGAATGCAAATGCGGCTCCTTTTCTCAGGCGCTGTATTCTCTGCAGAGCAGAGTTAGAGCTTATTAGACTTTCAGCACAAGAATATTGAAAAAAAGCCCCATTTTGCTTTCATCCATCCATCCATCTGTCCATCCATTTATCTATCCCTTCACCTGTATGTACATCCTTTCAGCATCCTTTCAGAGCTCTCCACCTCCATCAGGACCACCCCTCCACCCCCCTCAGCAGGTGATCCCTCGTTACCTCCAGTGAGACTGGGATGGACCCTGGCCCCCGCACACGCGTCAGCCCCCACAAACCTTGAGCGAGAGTCACATCGCCGCACAGGCGGAAAAGCTGACACGCAGGCGTCATGGAAACGAGACCGGAGCAGCTGCCGCAGCCGTCCGGGCTCGTGCTCACACACTTTCTTGGCATTCGGGAGTGAAAGCAGCTGCCAGACTCAGACACTTGGCTGTGACAGCTACCATTGCTAACATTTGGATTATTTATTGTCCATTGCACTTAAGAGGTGTGCTACTTTTCACCAAGGAATGTTGATCACGCAAAACTCACACACACTCACACACACACACACACACACACACTCACACACACACACACACAGTAGGCATGAGCACTTACTGTACCTAAACCAGGCAAAAATATTTGCCCGCGTTAGAACTGGAGGCTTCTGCTGGAATCAGCTGTAACGTTTGGTTAGCACCTAAAAAGAAGACTAAAATCAAATTTTAGAGGAGATGCCCCAGACAGGCGTTCTGACCAGTTTAGCCTTCAGTCCCTTGCTCAAGGGAACCTGGGCAGTGCTCAGAAGGTGTCCTGGCACCTAGGGTGACAGCAGCACCCTCCGACTCCTCTTTATGGTGTTGGAACGTTTGTGCGTTTGGAGGAGCTGATGCAGCTGAACACAGCTGGCCTCTTTAATCAGGTATTCAGGGCGCCTGTGCTGCCTGGAGGCCACAGCTATGGGCAAACATCGCTTGGCAAAGCAACAAATTGCACTGCGAAGACGTCGAGTATAATGAAGCCATTATTAGAGCGTGTGCACACGGCGACTACGCTCTCGATACGCATTAAAGAACCAATTAGCAACGCACAATCCTCATGGTGCACAGGACCAGGAAATGAAAGCACTTAAAACGTTCAGGCGGGCATGAATGCAAATGCGGCTCCTTTTCTCAGGCGCTGTATTCTCTGCAGAGCAGAGTTAGAGCTTATTAGACTTTCAGCACAAGAATATTGAAAAAAAAGCCCATTTTGCTTTTACTGTGCGGCTAATTTCTGAACTTTGCTGTGATTATGTGTCCTTGGTGACCATGTAATGAGATCTAAGTTCTTCCCATAACATTCAAATTAGTAGCTCCCCATCAAGTGTAACCTTGGGGGAATTTAGAAATAAAACCCAAATAATTATGTAGCTGTGACAAATAATATTTCCGTCTTTGAATATTTCTTAGAATATTCAGTAACGCACCTGAGCGAGGCGATTAAGGGAATCGGGGGACTTTTTACTCCGATCCTGAAGAAACAGCTCAGTTTATTACAAATTAGATTGTTTCTGACTTTGTCCCTGTTAAAGTGGTATTTGAGCGGCTGATTAAACCCATAACTATTAGAAAAATGATGCATTAATATCAGTGTTGATTCTTTCTTTTGTATTAACACACTGTAGCCTCCTATACATCTGACTAGAAAGAAAATTATCACACACTCGGAACACTTGGATAAACACATGAACTTTGTAGACTGCATGCTTGAATAATGAGTTAAACAACAGATAAGAGCAACCGAACTGTGTCACTCAGCTAAAGTCTTGACATGTCAGGAAAAGAAGATTTTCATGCGTGATCTTTGGTGCCTTAACCCAACCCTGGAGCAGGTAAGCGCAACAAATGATTTTAAGAGCTGACAAAGCATTTATGTTTGGGCCTCTTTCAGGTGAATGGTCCTAATGCACAAACGGTACAACTATATTAAAATTGTACCAATTTATTACTAGAAAGGTGACGTTAAGGCGGCGGTTTCAGGGCGTCGGTCCGTTAGTGACAGCTCTTTTCTTGTCCTCTGTCTCCATCTAGTGGCGGATGTTGAGGTGAGGCCCTGGAGCCAAACATCTGCTGTAGCCGTGTGTGTGTGTGTGTGTGTGTGTGTGTGTGTGTGTGTGTGTGTGTGTGTGTGTGTGTGATACTGGAACAAACCTATTTAGGGTGAAGAAAAGATTTGCTCCTGTTTAAGGCAGAGTGCGAGGCTTGAACTTTGACCTGACATGAGCGCTTCTCTGAAAGCCTGGTAGGAAGTCGCCCTTTGGCAAGGTCGGCACGCCCACGTCCAGCCGGGGGGCCTCTGAAGGGGGGCCGGTTTCTGCCTGCCGGGTCCCTGACTGGCTGGTTTCTGCCTGCCCCACCTCTGGGCCTGGACCCCTCAGACCCAGCAGGGGGTGGGACGAGTGAGAGATTCTCTTTCCTGTCATGCTGCAGATCTGTCCATATCTCCTCCTATAGATCCCTAACCTTTTTCCTTTCCCCTCTTTTATGCCTTTAAAGGATTAACCTTTACCTGAATGGGAATGTTCACAGTGGAAACAAACACTATTTTCCAAACTTCCAGACTGAAGTCTGCTGCTGAGGGAGAAATAATAAACGTGACGTTTCTATCAGATAAATCAGCTGATCTGTGCAGTATTTATTGCTGAGATGACACCCTGGAAAGGCTGTGTAGACGTGCAGGTTCCCCACACAGACGCCCTCATCAGTGGGTGATTCCTCCAAAGAAATAAGGTGGCGTTTTAACAAAGCGTGGGGGGAAACCATGCAAATTGAAGAAGGGATCATTCTGTTTTTCCACTGCTGTTTCCAGCTGTGCTGCTCTCCTCCTTCCCAGCAACAGCGGGACATGCTCTCAGGGTCTGTGAGCTCTGCTCCGCCTGTTGGGAGTCAAGCCTTCCTCCAAACAGCAGAAGCTCACACAGACCTGCCAGAGAAGGTGCCGGGGCTTTCTCCGGCTTCCATCTGCACGTTAACCTTCAGAACTTCACTTTAAGGGAAAGACATTTTTAAAAAAGCCTCTTTGGTTTGATTTTCTGCACTCTGCTGCACCCTAGTGGAAGCTTTCCTGAAGTGCAACCACGAGGGCTTTAAAACGATGTCAGGTGACTTAACTCTCACCGCAATGAAGAACTCACATTTTTGTTTTTTTGTTTTTTTTAACGGTAACTAACCCTTTTTATTACGACTTCACATGTCATCAGCTTCTTAAGGAAGAAACGTGCAAAAAGGATAAACCACAAATAGGTGGATGCAATCAAGCGGTTCTGGTTGCATGTGAAGCGACAGGCAGCATGTTGTTTGACAAGTGTGAGTGAGTGTGTGTGTGTGTGTGTGTGTGTGTGTGTTGATTGGAATATATGGAGTGAAGCGGAGCTGCTTCCTCATCTCCTCAGGCTCTCGCCCACCTCCTCCTGTCAGTCAGCGCGTCAGCGATGCAGAGCTCGCAGACGCGCTGGCCGGATGCAGACGGGTAGGTAGATCAGAGAGAGGAGTGTGTGTAACCGGGCTGCCAAACACAGAAATCAGAAATCACAGAAATCACTCCGATTCCGTTGGACCTCCAGCTTCCACAGAACCTGGAGGTGATCACCAGCGGTTCATTGTTTGTTTGGGTTTGTTCCCAGGGAGGA
Organism: Tetraodon nigroviridis; assembly: GCA_000180735.1. Taxonomy (NCBI): domain Eukaryota; kingdom Metazoa; phylum Chordata; class Actinopteri; order Tetraodontiformes; family Tetraodontidae; genus Tetraodon; species Tetraodon nigroviridis. The sequence continues at coordinate 115,251 of CAAE01014706.1, forward strand.
AGGTTGGGTCTTTGTTTGTTTGTTTGTTTGTTTGTTTGTTTGCTTTGAATGAAGTCCAACAGCGGTCACCAACACACATCGAGTGGCCGTGCATGGAGATCCAGAGAAGCACGCTTTATTAGTCAAAGCAAGACTTTAGTCACGTCTATCTAAATATGTCAACAGGCTTTTCCGGTTCCCATGGCAACGGTTTGAGCAGCAGGCCACTCGTGCGGAGCTGGACGACCCCGCTCAGGTCCACGTGGGCACAGTTTGGTGTTTAACGGACTCCACCCAGGCTCCTGGAACCAGCGGTTTCTCTGCTCTCTTCAGATTTGCAGACTTGATAAATATGTTTGCTAACCGTTTGTGAGCAACACCGAGGGACTGAGCTCATAAATAGCATCTTCTTACGTGTGTTAAATATGTGAAACAGGACTGAATTCTGACAATGGTGCACATACAGTACGTCTGCTCCCCCTGCCTCCTAACGTCATTCAAAAATAACACAGTTGTGACGATATGAGCTTGTTTTGTGGCCACAGGTGCAACCAAACTTCATCTATTTTAGGATTGCTTTTGTGTTGTTTTTTTTTTAAAAAGAAACTACTACATAACCTTGCACACATGCCGACATGCTGCTGGTCCAGGAAGAAGCTCCGGGGCTGGCTGCAGAGGCCACTGGTCAACACGGGGGTGGATCCTCTGCAGCAGGACGGGGCGCGTCTAGCTAACGGAGCATGGGTCATCCTTGCAGGGCTTGACGTCACCTGCCAGCAGCTGGATCATTACAGCCTTGGTGAGGTAGCTGGAGGTGCCTCTTTTCCCCGTCGGTGGTGTGTTGTAGAAAGCCTCCATGACATCCTAGCAAAGGAACCAACGTGAGCCACCTCAGCTCTTTCAGCAGGAGCACCACGCAGGAGCACCACGCAGGAGCACCACGCAGGAGCACCACGCAGGAGCACCACGCAGTCGCGCTACCTGTTTCTCGATGCCCTCAAAGCGACTTCGATCCCTCTGGAAGTCGTTAAAGGCTTCCTTCACCAGACCATCCAGATCCACCTTGTCGCTGAACTCCAGCTCTGGGTTCCTCTCCAGGACGATGGACACCACCATCAGTAGCTGCGCAGACAGCAGAAGAAGAGAAAAGGCTATCAGGAAGCCATACACACTTAGCGATTTAGCTTAGCGCTGCCACTGTCTTGTGTCTGCACTGGTGCTGCTGGCGAGGGGGCTTCTTGCCTCCACGATGACCTGTCTGTACTCGGGCAGGACGATGTTCTTCAGCGTGTCCTCCACCAGCAGGGAGAAGTTCATCTCGTACATGGTCATGTCAGAGAGCGTCGGTTGCTGCAGGACGACAGGAAGTAGAGACGAGGGTTTGTCCATGGTTGCTCCAGATTAGCAGCAGGCTTATTTTAAAGCCCATCAGATCATCAGATAAAAGTTTTATTTAGGCAGATAAACAGAAAAACTGCACAAACTTGTCCCGTCAGCTTGTTTTGACTGACCTGACCACACAATTAAAAACAGAAAAGTATAAAAACAAACAGGAAAATCGTCAACCCGAGTTGTTTCTTTAGCAAAAACTCTTGGTTTAAAAACACACAGCGGCTAAGAAAACAGCTAAGGGGGGGCCGATCTTCACCTGTGGGAGGTGCGTTCCTGCCACCACAATACCGTTGGAGGTCCTCTCCAGGATCTGCCACACGCGGTCGTAGAAGCCCAGCGGGGTTCTGTTCAGCGAGCCATCAATCTGTCTCCGGTTCAGCCAAGACCTGCGGCCAGACGTTCCAAAAGTGTTGGAAGCAGTTTAGAAGAGAGGAACTCAAGTGCCGACAGGACGTGAGCTCCAGGGAACAGTCTGAGTTCGTTATTAGATCAGATGAGATTAGATCGGCTTTAATCATTTCAGTGGGGAAATAGGTTGATGTAGAAGCAGATAATGTGTGACGGCATGAACAAAGAACAAAGCCCAGACTAGCGCTCTGAAGGACCCGTGTCTGGAGCACCTGCCGGTGTGCTGCGGCTGCAGCACATCCAGCAGCAGCTGCTTGATGTCGCTTGGAGACAGTTGGTGGATGTCCTGTGGGGGCATGTCCCCAGCCCGGATTTTCAGTTCATGTTTCATGGCCTGGACGATCCACCTGGAGGCACACACACACACACACACACACACACACGCACACACACGCACATTTATGTTCCTTATCCACAAGGGATACGCCAGAGGTGCGCAAACTGAGGCCCGGGGGCCACACGTGGTCCAATGAACCATTTAGTCCGGCCCGCAGAGACTTTGCGATAATTTCCGGCCCGTTTATCAAGATCTAAAGCCAACGTGGCCCTCCAGGCTAAACAGTGGCCCACCCTGGTTGACTCTGTTCTTTCCTGGGTCATTAGAGCAGCACCAGACGCGTCTCACCCGACTCTGATCTTGAGCATGCCGCTGAACAGCTCCGGGTTGTTGGAGATAATCCAGCCGATATGGATGACCAGCTCCTGCTGGAGAACAGCCTCCCGCTCTGCTCCCTGGGCTGAACACTTGCTGTAGATGATGCCCTGGATCACCCCCGGCGACAGCGGGTTGGAGATCACCTCCTCTTGCTGCCCAAACAGGCCCAGAGTCACCTGGCAAAGACAGGAATTAGCACGGAGCGCTGCTCATGTTTCATTAACATGCAGTTAATAAAACATCACCGTGTCAACCCTTAGCTGTTGTCAGAGTGCAAACACGTCCGTGTGTGTGCGCGTGTGTGTGTGTGTGTGTGTGTGTGTGGCATTGGTATTCAACTATTCGAGATCCAAACACGGTGTGTATTTTTGTCCCACCGGCCCGAAACCGCTTCGCTCTCCCAGGAATCACATGACAGATCTCTGATTCTTTTCTCTTTCTCCTCTTTCTGAGAGCCGTCTGGTAAAAGTTCTCCGTGGCGGGAGGAGGCTTTTGTCCTCGCGTCTGCATCCTGACATCTGAACTGATTCCAACTGAAGGTGGAAATAAGTGCAGACAAGGAGGGGGACACGCTTTTGCACTTCATCTCAGACAAGGAGTGTAATCCAGGCCGAGGCAGAACCGGAGCGAGCTGGCTCGGCGTTCCGGAGCGCTGCCTCCTCACATCTTAAATCAGCTTTTGGAGCGCTCCCTCTGGTGAGCAATCTATATGCAGATTCGCACCTTCAGCTACTTCAGCATAATGAAATGCCTAAAACAGTTCAGAGGAGGAAAACGAGGCGAGATAACTGACAATCTCGAGAGCAGGCTAAACTCTGAACAACAGCAAATGGAGAATGATGCTGCAGCTGAACGCCGACGTGAGGCTCTTACAGCACAGAGGCACACGCATGACGGATGAGCGGTGAGGTCACACACATGCCACCAGCCCGTTCCCATAGGATAACAGCGTGAGGAGCGTCTAATGGGACGTCCAATCGGGTTGCTTTGAATTAGTGAACATTAAAATGCCGGTCCTGACACGCCATTCCCCTCCAGAGGAGCCAAACTCGTCTGTCTGTGTGTCCCACTTACCCTGCTTAGCCATCGCACTAAAACACTAGTCAATAACTGCTGGGGGGCAACGGCTGTCCACTCAGCTCTACGTTAACACGACATGGCACACACGGCGGACAACAGACCTAGTGGGTAAAAAGACACAAGAACAGTCTTGACATCGAGGCCAACTCAATCTCATTCTACGGCAAATTCTGAAATAGAAATGACATGGTCTTGGAATCGGAGTGAAACTCAATTCAGAGTGTAGAAAATATACAACACTTCTACGCAAACTACGGTTTCTGTGTGTCATGTACACCAAAGAATTAGAATTTTCTCTAAAATTGTCATTCTCATATATTATCAACCAAACATCAACATTTCTAAGCCAGTTTAACATTGGAATCAACAAATGGAAGCAAAACCAAGCCCCAAAACTAGATTTTTGAAACTACTGATGTTAAAAACGGTCAATTTGACACTTCAGCGAAGAGCCCTGCTAACTGAAACCGATTGAGGCTCCTGAAAGTGCGAATCAAAAGTGGGCCTCAGAGATGATTTTAATGTTCACTCATTTCTCAGTCCGTTACTCGCTACAGTGGGTGTGCGTCCTCTTGTCTGTGGGAATCCTATGAGAAAAAAGCACGGTGGTTAACTTCACGGTGGTTTGCGGCAGGAACTGCGTGAACACACAAGAAGTTGACGCCACCATTAAAGAAAAGTGTTTGAGTGGAGCCGTTTCATCAGCAGGCGCCAATAGGTCCGTCTTAAACACACCTCGGTGTTTGATGGGAACACCCGGTGTGTGTGTGTGTGTGTGTGTGTGTGTGTGTGTGTACACGTATTGAGTGTTTAAACCTGCTGAAACATTTTGAGCACAAAGCCTGAATGTGGAGGTGCGGTGTGGTGTCCAGGCTCCGTGAGAACCCATTTTCAAGCTCCGCTTCCTGGCTCATGTTAGGGAAATGAGAAAGTAAATTGAACTGAGGACTGATGCCATTTCAGCCTGCCAGTTTTTCAGCAGGCTTCATTATTAGGGCTCGTTTCGTGATTCTTTTCTTCTGTGAATTCAAGGCATAGTCAAATTCTTCTGTGTTAAAATCAAATTAATAGTAAAACGGCAATCGCTGAAGCCACCATGTCACTGGATAATGGAAGCTGAACACACTGGGCACCAGAGAGGAGAACACACACGGTTAGCTGCAAGAACGCGTGAATGCGCTGCGAGTCGGGCCAGCACCACACTACAAGACCAGAACTCAGGTAGCTTCCGGGTCAAGCCAAAAGGCAGATGTGTCAGATCTACGGGATCTACGAGCTCGTTATATTAATTCTGCATTTTCATGTGCCCACATATGTTTTTTTTACCCCCTTATGATGCATTTTTTGACAGATGCAACTTTTACCCCAAAGTGGGTAAAGTCCAAAAATCAGGCTCAACCTTACAGAACTAGCGGTGTGTACATCGCTCATGGTGGAACCATCCAGCACCTTTATCGTGGAAATGGCCTGAAAAAACACCTGAAAACAGAGGGATTTTGGACAGCATATCCGTGGAATTCTACTTCAGCTCAAGTAGAAGGATGATGGGCCTTTGAGGATGACAATGTGAGAACAGCCATGAGTCCGCCTGTTGTCATGGTTACTGGAGCGACGACAAGCAATGAAAGCATGCTCTGGCTGGCCTGCTCGCCTGGCTCAGCCAGTTCCACCAAAGTCCCTACTGTGTGAGCGTTAGCCATCCTAAACGGAAATAAACCTGATAGAATAAACCTGATCAGGGTGGTGACCAATCAGCAGTCAGAGGGTGAGATGAAGGGGTGAGTTAGAACTCCTTCTGTCTCACAGCTGTTTGATGGATCCACAACATCCGAAAACCCCACCTTTAGGCTGATCCAAACCCTGATCTGGTATTAATTAACCACCACACACATGTGGATAGTAAAATAATGGGAACCCTTGAATCACACATCCCCAAAACTTTCTAGAGTAATTTTCCAATAACATCGTAGTGTAATAATAGTAGAATAGTGAATCCATTAATGGAGTCAGGCTCCAGTCTATCAGGACCAATGAGACCAGCGGTAAATATGGCCTCCGTGTGTCGGCGTGGGCTCCTGCCTACATCTGGGTCTGATCCTGGGACCATCCCGACCATCACGGACCCCCAACCGCAGCAGAATCTTGCCCACAGCATCACCAGACTCTGTCAGTGTGAACTCTTAGCTACAATTAGCGCTAAGAGAAAACAGAAGTAGCCAAGAATCTGAGAGGAAGAACGCTCGGTGGCTACCACCGAAGTGGTCCTCTAATTGCGTTCCCTTGTCACCTGATTCTCGGTCACACGGCAACCTCACCGGACGGGTTCATATCTGGAGGTGTGAGCACCTGCAGGTACCCTGGGATGGTTGTGGGTTCCCTTTATTTTCCTGAGCAGTGTATCATGTAAAACCATATCACAGCTGTGCTCTTTGAATGAGACGGCTAAAGAAAAGCACCAATATTATTCGAATTGTTGCCGTTTAACCTTGATAAGGTTCAGAATGTCCTTTTTACTCGAAGCTGGTTACGTCTACTCCCAAACATGAGGCTGGCTCATCCTCACACAGCGGCCAAATGAACGTGGCTAACGGGCAGGCTAGGTGGGCGTCGGCATGCAGAGCCTGGCCTCCAGCCCTGCGGGAAGGTTACCTGTTTCCCGTGCACCAGTATGGTGGTGATGTGAGGGGCTATAGAGCTGGCAAACTTCTCGAGAACGACAGCAGCTTGGCGCACAGCCAGCCTGCAGTTTGTCCAGATTAGATAACAGTTATTCAAACAAGGGTCAACGTCGGCCCAGCGTGGGTGGGGACGACCACAGGGTCTCGTTAACCCCACCTTCTTTTAAACATCACACCATTATCTTCAAAAACAAAAGAAAAGCTGTTAATGACGGACCGAACTTCCAAACGGTGAAGAATTCCAGAATAAAACTGGTCCTTGGACAGGCAGTAAGAAATGGGGAACAGATGAAATAAGCAAGTGTGTGTGAATGTGTGTGAATGTCAGACCAAAGTTTTCTGCTGCCAGCTCTTCTGTAGATTCTCTCCAGTTCATCCTTCATGGTTTCTGGAATCGCAGATGACAGAAAATGAAAGCAAATCCAGAAAGCATCGTGGGTGTGTCCGCCGGGGGCAGCTTCTGAGCCGTTTACCGTCTCTGGACAGGAACTGTGGACCTTCTCTTCTCAGAAGGATGCCGGCAAGCTGAGCCTGGCTGGCCAAGCAGGCGCAGTCCTGGACACACACACACACATTCTTTCAGTTCACAAATCACACTTGTCTCTAAAATCACATGTGGATGAAATTCTGTCTGTAGTTTTGGGTTTTGCTGTCCTGGAGCTGGAGGTCTGCCTGTCACATCAGCGTTGAGGCTGATGAAGAAGCTCAGGAGCGTCTGGACTCACGTGGAACTTCTGGATGATCTCCTGGGTGGGTTTGTGCAGCCACTCCTCCTCACTGATCTCTGGCTGCTGCTCCAGGTCCGAGGCGTTGGGGGTACTCATCTGTCTCTTCACTTTGGAGTGTTTTGGCAGTTCCAACTCTTCAAAGCTCTTAAACTCTGGGATCCTTAAAACACACACACACACACACACACACACACACTGCACCATTTTTCCTGTTTGTAAGTAGAAAACTGGTCCAGTTACTGCCTGGTTGTTAAAAAAACTCATTGTTTTAAGTTTTGTTGGTAAAGGAGCTCCTTCACTCAGCATTCAGCATCCTCTACAGCAGACACACACACACACAAACACACACACACACCTACGCCCTCATTAAATTCCCTGCTCTCTCCCATCTTTAAACAAATGACGCTTAATTTGACTTGTTTCGATTTGATTGGAAAGGTGAACAATGTTTTTATTTCCGAACGTCTGCGTTAAAGTTTCCGTGGAGATTGTTGTCGGCGCCTGGAAGACATCCCAGCAGACGTCCCGTCCTGACTTTGCCTGTATTTGCTCACGGTCCCACCAGTGAAAGACGAACCTGTCACCGACACCACAAGCGGAGAGAGAAAATTCTTACTCTGCCTCGTTGACACGCAGGAAGTCCAGCTGCTCCACGACTGCTCCAGATATCAAGGTCTAAAAAACGAAAAAGACACCAGAAAAAAGCAACGTGAATAAGCCAAAAACAGTGGATTCAACTCATATCTGCAGCAACGTTTCGATCAGGGGTTTGAGGCCCTGATTTCACTGAAAACTGTTTAAGACGCTAGCGTGACGTTCAGTTCTAACGTGCAGATAAAGTTCAGAGGTTCAACATTTACAAATGTGTGCAGAGTGACAACTGGCTGTTTCAGAAGGAAAGTTTTGTAAAGTATTTAAAAAGCCGCTCGACTTCTGCAGTCTAAGAGGCAGATTAACCACCCCAACCAGTTAGCCTGAAATCAAAAGTAAGCAGCGTAGGGAAGGAGCAGCGCTGCTTCCCATAATAATGAAATGATGAAGAGGCCAGGAATTTCAAAGCTGTAGAGTTTGCTGTGAAGTGCACGGCAACTGAGGCAAAGACGAACTTTAAAGAGAAACAGGATTATCTGAGGAGGTCTCTGCTGAATATACGATCACACTGGAAGCCTCGTCGTGAGCTCGACAAAAGACCTGGGTAGAGCTGGCACTTCCTCAAGAATTCTAGCATCGCCGCGCCCGTGTTTTACAGATTCTAACCACACGTTTATATAACCTAAATAAATATCTGTCAATTTCAGAGATGGTCTCCGCAAATATGCAGAAACAGCAGATGGAGTTGAACCAGTTTGAACCAGTGGAGCCAATATTTGCCCCTGGAAGAGAGTGATCCGCTCACACAGGGTGTATGGGGTTGGATTTCCCCCTGTGTGATTATAAATACCTTCATTTACAAACCGCATTGAGTGTTTACTTGTGTTATATTGGTCAAATGTTTAATGTTGATTTTCCCAAACCTGAAGCCTGTCGACATGAACTTTGACCCCCCCGACGTTGCCTTTCTTGAAGGAGGCGAGCATGTCCAGCACCGGGTTGAAGCGGCTCCCTCTGGGACACAGAAGGTGGAGTCATTCAGTCAATTCCAAGAAAATAAATCGAATCTGCTGTGACAGCTTGTGCAGACTCACACAGAGAGAGAGAGAGAGAGAGAGAGAGGGGGGGGATAAATGATGTGAGCGTGTTATCAGAGAGGAAGACTGAGAGAGCGATTACTGGAGGTGTATATTACTTGATGTTATCCTCACGGATGAGAACCAGGAAGAGTGGACGTCCCTGCATCTTCCAGCACTGTTTGATGAACTGCAACGCATTCTACACACACACACACACACACATACATACACACACACACACACACACACACACTTTTAACATTTTAACCTTAGCGTTATTTTTTTTTATCACTTTTGCTGCTCTAAAGTGATCTAAAGCCAAATTCAACAGTTATGAAAGACTTTAGGACTAAGAGCAGATTTTACAGGAATGGAGCGTTTAGGAATCTAAAATAAGTGTGGTTGCTTCTGAATGAACCTTTTCTGAGGAGAATCCAGGAAAATGATCATGTTCCCAAATCAAACTGACTCATATGGAGGCTTTTCCCATAACAGATTCCAGCCAGGATTCCCTGAGTCGGCTGTACACGGACTGGGTGTCAGTTACTCTTTAAGACCTCAAAGCGGGTGGAGGGAGAAATGAATTCATGGCGGTGATAAGTGCCGCGCACGTGAGCCTACTTACCTTAATATCATCAATCAGAAGCATAACATCTTGGGACAAGTAGAAGTCACTTAGATCAAACACTATTGGATAGCACACCACCGTTTTTCCCAGGATACGATAAATCTGGAAAGACACATACGCACACACGGACACACACACACACACACACACACACGGACACACACACACACACACACACACACACACACACACACGTAGTGCTGTGTCAGAAGATAAATGACTTCCAGGTTGCCACGTATATTTTATTCTGTGTAGTTTATAAAAGCACACATCAATCTGGGGCAGCAGGAACACACACACACACACACACAGACTAGAAGTTGCACACTGCTGGTGCAAATCTGAATGTCACAGGAACACACACCAGACACAAACACACACTGATGAAGATGCCGTTGCCCTCTGGCAGACTGCTTTTCTCCCCATATATCTTCCATTATTATACTGGCGAGATTCATTTGTCTTTGTGGGACATAAACACACACCTGTCCTGTGTGTCTGTGTGTTGTGTGTACAAGTCTTGTGTGTGTTAGTGTAGTTACTCTTTAGCTACCTTGCAGGTCCCGATGCAGCCCACTGGTCTCTCTGGACGTCCACTTAATCCCAGTTTCTTATTGACGGCGAGGAAGCGGTATGCCTGCAGAGGACAGGAGCACCAGCACATGCACGTACCTCGTTACTGAGCACTTCCAGACACTTCCCATCATCCTATCAGCACTGACATGATTTTCAAACCCCCGATTGATTCAAATTGTCGCGCAGCCCAGTGGCATTCAAGACCTGAGAGTGAGTCCATGGCTGGACTGTCCCACAGAGACATTTCTGGTGTTAGGAGTCATAAAGAGAAATGACCACCGTATGACAGAAGCACCTACTGATATTAGCGCTCGGTAAAGTTATGAGGCATGGCGATAATAAAAGCTCCCCGTGCTGCCATTAGCGGAGTGCTAAGTGAACCCGAGTGCAGCAGTGGGCAGCGGTGCGGCTAAAGCTGCGCTACCGGGATCCAAGCGGCCATAAAGAGAGAAAGTAAGACAATACTGAACGCCGTTCCTACAAAATAAGTAAAAAGAATAAAATAAAAAGGTTTGACAGAGGTAAATATTTTCACTACTTGTTGAATATGACATAAATAACATTAATTTAGGAAAACTTGCAGCAAGTTTGGAATCAGAATTTGGATTTCATAGAAACCAACTCAGAGGCCACGCCTACTAGCCTAGACTAGCCTAGCCTAGCCTAGCATCCCCGTTTCAGGTCAGAAACACAGAGTCCAAACACCCCAAACACGGCAGCAGAAACGCATATTATCCAGTGGACAAACACTGCTCAAGATTGCTCCCCACTTCACTCCTCCTCCTTACTGATGGAAAACACTTCTGAGTGTAGCAGCGGTGCACGTGTGAGCCTAAAGGGCACAGAGAAGATCTGTGGGGTCAGACGAGGCGGTCAGTGTGTGTCTTCCTAACTGTGTCCATAAATGATTCCACTTCTTGCACTCACAAATGCGTTGATGCAAAGATAATGTAAAAAAAAAAAAAAGGTTATCGACCTTTTGCGCTACACGTTGTCAAAGTGTGAATTGCATTTTGGATGTGTCAGACTGTTACACCTCGGCAAGAAATCCACTTGTCATTCTGTCGACGCTCTTTGCAGAAAAAAGGAAATGTCCTTTTTCGAAACCTGCTGCAGCGTCCTGCCTCAAACCTTCTGCAGTTCTTCGTTTCCACCAGTAGGTGGTGCTCTGCTACTCCAGTGCGCTTCCTGGGTGTTAGCGTGTGAGTGGAACACCACCCGAAAAAACATAACACAAAACAGCAGAAAGGAAGTAAAGGACATGTCGCTGACAACACAAAGACCGCTGATAATGACGGATTAGGTCGCCCTGCGAAACACTGGGCCAAGCCGAGGATCAGACCTGCAGGAGAAAAGCCACGAGACGCTGCAGGAACCTCTGCACCCATGACTTTCTGCATGCAGAATACCAATGAAGAACAGCAACACACACGCACACGCACACGCAGACTATCAAAGAGTCCTTTCACTCCCTCACATTTCCACTAAGCGCAGCATAAACAGCGAGCCTGACAGGTGGTGCAGATAATGAAAAGCTGCAGTTCAGAGGTCTATTTTACACTTCTGCCCTGTTTATGAGGGCCGCGAAATTGCCTTTTAGCCAGCAAAGTCACTGCGGGATGTAGCTGCATCATGTGGACTCATCTTTGGAGATAAACGTCTGTTTAGGTCCAGATGATTTCCAATCAGATGTGTCCCTTCGGGATCTCAATATGTGCATGTTAGAAATGTAGACAGAGAAAAACGATGTCCATGCGGACTATTAGAGAGGGAAAGTCGGAGGCAGGTGTTTGGTAGGAAGCCGAGGCCGTTAGAGGGAGCCGTTTCAGGTGCAGGGCCAGACTGGCACACGTCTAAATCTAATTGCTGCTCTCCCACCATAAGGCAGCTCTTGTAAACATAATCAAACGGTTGCGAGGGACAAGGTGGGGTGCGCCGCTGCAGCCCGCAGCGCCGGGGAAGGTGGCCGCTCGGAGATAAACAGATTCGGTCTGGCTCGGATTCAGATTTAATATTCTCCACAGAGCACGCTCCGACTTCCAGCGGCATATCCATCCACGAGACGGAGCGGCACGGTCAGAAGAGGCAGGGAGAGAGAGAGGGAGAGAGGGAGAGGAAGGAATCCTTCCAGGTATGACAGTTCAAAGGCAGACGGCGGGCTGCGGGGCTGGTTGGTGCAACAGGGACGGAGGCAGAGCGGCGCCTGGGGGGATAACGAGGTGAGAGAACGGCTCTGACAGATTTAGCAGCAGATGACAGATGGTGGAAAGGCTGCAAGGGAAGAGCGCAGCCCGTAGAGATGGCATGATAGGACAAATTGTTTGTTTATTCAAGGTGGCGTGAAGAATAGACACCACATGACGAAGATGACAGATGAAGAGCGGCGAGGAGACCACGGTTGCACCGACGGGACTGATGGAGGCGGGACTTCAAAAGAAGCACGTGCAGATGAGCCGGTGGCCGGAGGGGAGGCCACCGTTTGGGGCGTCATCAGCTGAGGATGAGAGGAGCAGCCTGGGCACGGTGGGCTGGAAGCCATCCTCACCAAAGGGAGCCAGTCTCCCGGCAACAAGACCAGCTCGGGTCAGAATCAAGTCCTGGTTGTGATGGGGGGACTTTGAAACCTCAAACGGCACAACTCAACTAGCACGTACCGCTCAGGGAACCAAAACCAGGGCAAATCGGGCCCTCGGGTCTTTGATTATCTCAGGAATAACATTTGCTCAATCAGAACATTTCATATAGGGAAAGTCAGAGGTCTCAGGAAAAGGTTTCTATTCTGTTCATCCAGCCGCAGCGTCCAGCTGGTTTCTATTCTGTTCATCCAGCCGCAGCGTCCAGCTGGTTTCTATTCAGCGGAGAAGCGGATCGCCCTGAGCGCACCACCATCCGCTTGCTCTGACCTCCAAATATTCAAATGGAGGAGAGGAGGAGTGAGGTTGGAGCCAAAGAGCCCACTCCAGCATTTACTTAACGCAGCCCTCCCAAAGTACATCTGGCATCCCCTCGCCCACGCACATCTCCGGATTGGAAAAGCGCCGCCGCCACCGTTCCACCAGCGCCCCGATCAATGGCTGTGAATAATCGCCGTTGGCTCAATCAGCCCATCCGCGGCTCCGCTGTGCCTGATGGGAAAATCAATTGGAAAATGTTGAAAGCAGAAAAGCGCGGACTGACAAGTGGCTAAACCAGCTGAGCCAATTACGACCGGGCCGCTGCGAGCTACGGTAACGGTACCGCAGAAAGGTGATCAGAGACCTTTCCATTAAAGCCTAGATGCGATTTCTGCGTCAAACAGAGCCTAGCGACAGTAGCTAGGCAGGGCTGGGCCAACAGGCCGTGGGCCACGTTGGCTTTTAGATCTTGGAGAAAGAGGTCACATGATGAACTGAGAAAACATGTTGAAAGAGCCTGTAAATGGGTCCAGCTAGAGATGGATGATGAAGCTCCAAATGATGTTTGGCCCCACATTCTGGAGGAGACATGTTAGCATGCTAGCTAAAGGAGGGTCAGAACCTTTTTCTAACCAATCAAGCTGACAACCTTCTCCATTTGGCTATTGGAGGAATGATTGTAAAAGGCTCTGTGGGCCAGATTAAGTAGTTTCCCGGGTGCCTGGTGGCCCCCAGGCCTGTTTGCCCACCTTGGGCCATGTATTGACACTGTGAGGTCCTTTTTAAAGTAAAACCAGCATGTTCGACTGTACTTTCCAACAGTAAACATTGGCTCCAGCCCTCCAGCCATCTTATGGAGAGACTCGTGGAGGATTACATGCGTGATCGACAGTTGCGTTACCTTAACCAGCTCCTTCTGAGGCCAGATCTGGATGGGCTCAACCTGCTGGGGGGTCTGAGTCTGAATGCCATAGGTGTTCAAAAAGACTTGCAGTCTAGAGAGAGGGAGAAAGAGAGGGAGAAAGAGGGTAAAATACATTTAAAGGTAAAAAAAGTCTAAAATGCTGTTAGTTGAACCCAAATGATTTTACAAATCTGGTTTAAAAGAAAAGAAAAAGAAAAACAAAACCATTATGTTGAAAACCTAAAAATAAATTCCCAAAGCTGCTAGGTTGAGACGTGACTCCAGTATCGATTTGCTAAATGTGCCATCTTGACCAAAACCGCCCACCAGCTTCACGTCAAAGCTGTAAACACACTTCTTATCAGAACTGCCGCAGTTCTTGTAGATTTTTTGATCTCCGAGTTGAAATGTGTTTAATTGACACAGAAAAGCCCTCATTCAAATTCTCCACTACCAGCAGCAACAAAGCATCCACAGACAACTCTGCTCGTATTTATGCTAACCAGAGCTTTTGGAGTTGTCAGGGTAAAAGTTCACTACTTCTCATCTTAACTTGCTCTTAATTAGCATTTAAGCTGCGTATTCTGTAAAGGAGAACTTTGAAGTTAATTCCGGTTTTAATCCTTGGCAGGAGTGTAGCGTGTATCAGTTTAGTGTGCTGGAAACGACGCTGACACACACCAACTGTGCACGATTAGTTAAAACAACAGCTTAACAAGCTCGCTAATAACATTTGACCCTGATATGCAAACAGAAAAGGCAGTGCATAAATGCGCACGGGCGCTAACAAACATGATTAAAAGACACAACCAGCGGAGAAGATGAGCAAAGGAAACACAACCCAGGAAAAGAGGAAAGCACATATTACCTCTGACTTTCCGCTATTAGAGCCACGTGGATCATGACATCATTCTCTATGGGACCCTGTGAGACAAAGAGAACAGAGATTAATGCACAGTCGCCATGGAAACGATGGCGTCAGGCTTCATCTCCCTCCAGAACATCCTTCTCTAAAGTACTGAAAGCATACAGGGAAAAATAATGATGTGGAGATGACACAAGTTTGGATGCTTCCCAATCCAGTCTGGACCCAACATTACAACCACAATGTGTCGGCATGGAGAAAATACAGTAAAATTCTTCAGTAAAGTTAATAAACTGCTGTTTACTTCATGCAATTATTCCCAAAATACACTAAAATGGTCTTGTTTTACGTTTACAGTTACAGTTGTGTCCGATCTGGGTAATTCTGATCTCTATAATTAGAAGATTTGTTCTTATGTGTCTTCAAAATGAAACTAACGCATTCAAGGCAGAGATAAAACACACACAAGGCTTTCCACACACTCCGTGACTCACTTGGCAGGAAAACTCCAGAGATGGAAAACAGACAAATAGATTTTAAGGAAACAGAAATGTGGCAACTTTAAAATCAGGCCAAAAGCCCGAAACATCACTGAGCATTTAAATGGTCAGTATGAAATATGAAATGATTCTCTTCGTTTGCTCATCAGCGTTTGGAGATTTACCACTTTAACCCTCTAATGTGCTGCATGGAGCCACGGTTTAACCCCGGAATGATTCGACAGCACACACACACACACACACACACACAGGGGCACACACAGATATGAATTCAACATATATACAAAAAATGTATGTACGTATCCACTGGAAACCAAGCGCGAGAGAGAAACAGAAAGAGACAGACAGTTTGCTCTGTTGATAAGCGCTGGTTTTAGCCAACTAGCTCATTAGCATAAATCAGGAAGCTAAAGGAGAGAGATGGGACTCGCTGAGTAAGAGAAACAGACGTCTGAACACAAACGTCTCCTGATGAATGTGGAGCAGTGGCTTCTAAAAAGCTGCAATGAAACTCCCTCATTAGCGACGCTCCATGAGCGGACAAAGGACTCATTTGGCAAAGGACAAGATATGGAAATGCATAACGGAGAAATGTGTTCCCATCTAGCTTCCCTTGCACTCCAAGTGAACTTGTGCAGCACCACGGGGTACATTTAAAAGAGGCCGAGAGGAAGCTTCCTCAAAGACGCTTTCACCGACACCCAGAAACATCAACTTATCAATGCTAAAGCTAAAAGCAGCTTAGCAAACCCTCTTAAAATGGTTCTGGTAATTAAAAATGGAACTGTGGAACAGCTTAAAGACCTTTTCCTTCTTAGAAACCCTAAAGAGTTTCACAGTAATACAAATACGCAAGAGGAGCTGCTGGAACAATTAGGCTGCAACTGAAGAGACACAGGTGAGGTTACAGAAATAGCCTAGCTGCCGTGTCCAAACTCACTCAGTGGTCGCTAATGTGCTAGATAGGGGGCAGAGTTCAGTGCTCCCCTTCGTGCACTCACGCATGGAGTGCTTTAAACATCATAGTCAGCATTGGTTGAGTAATTTTATTTAATTTTTAATACAAATAATACACTCAGTGCTCGTTTATTTGTTAACGTACTACTACGTTATTAATGATTAACGTACATTGAGTTTCTTGAGCGTGAATGCAATGGATGATGGGACTTACAGCTTGGTCAGGGACCACTGGTTCACAATGCATTATGGGATACACTAAGTATGACAAAAAGGGTACAACAATCAACATTCGGACATCCTTACAAATGGTGGACACCCCAGTTAGCGCACTCTGTAGACAACAGGGAGCGATTTTGGACACAGCCAATCATGTATTATGCAAGAATTCGGGCAGGTTGATTCAGATGGACAGGAAATGAATGTAAAGCACATTATCTCAAAAACGTAAGTCATTTATTTCTATGTTTTTATGTCTGTGTGAAGACACCCAAACCTGCGACTCTCACCTCTCCACATGCACTTTTACTCATTCTTATTGTTGCTTATCATGTAAACAATCTATTCCAGTTGAACTGAGTAGAACACAGTTCTACTCAGTTTTATAGTGTTCTACCCACTTCTACCCACTTTTATAGTGTGACTGTCGTCACACTATAAAATCCTAAAGGCTCTTCTCTTTTACTTTGTTTTTAATTATTGTAGGCGGTTATTATTTGTTTAGCTATTGTGCTGCTTAACTGTGCACTTTAAATTGTTCCTTGGAGACAAATAATGTTTTATTGAATTGAACCATATATGGCATAATTTATGAAGTGACTGCTTATCTAAATTGAAAAGTAATCCAGCCATTTTTAATGGAAATGCTCCATGCATATTGTTTTTCTCTATTTAAAAATTAAATAATGGAAAATAAGGTTATTTGAGCTGAATATTCAGGCTGAATTTGCAAATAGATACCGTATTTAACTACATATAATTTATGGTTACCACTTAGAGTTTGAGTATGTATCATTAACTGAAGCTTTGGAGCCGAATGATAGCAAATACTGGACTACTGGATAAATCCAGCTTTTTAAGCATTGAATCCACTGAGCCAGTCAACGGCAGCACTGCGCTGACTGAAACATGAACGTGTAGAGAGAATCTTTGAAAGGGAACATAGTCCCAGCTGGCTCTGACCCCAAATAACCCTTTCACAGTTATTATTCTGTACGGTACCGCCACACTCGGAGCACCAGGTTATTTCCATGTGATGCTGAACTGAATACTGAAGACATAAGCGCCAGAGGGAATCCCAGCTCCCCAGACAAGAACAATGCAACAGGAGATGGTTACACCAGAAGGAGCTCAGCTCAGCTGCACATTCAGACCAAGAACGACGCTCGCTCTGCTAGCAACAGGCTTACTGCAAGAGTGTCAAATACAATAGCAGAAACACACAATGAATAAGAAGAAAACAGCCAACAGGCAGAAGTTCTAGGAACAAAAATATGACTGGGTCAAAAATAGTTGGGAGTTACAGTGAGAATGGTGAACAGAACGAGTGTTACTGGCAGCAGTAATAATTTCTCCAAAAGCCAAATGAAGATGATGCTAGCGCCATAGATGAGGCAAAGACATCACTTTGGAGTTCGCCATCTATCTCTAGTTGGACTCTTCCAAATATCTCAGTCAGTCGTCCATCAAGCAGGATTTTTGGCTAATCTTCATACCTTATTTAGGGGGTTAGCTTCCTGCACTACCTGACCAGCCTGTTTATCAAAATCTAAACACCAATGTGACCCTTCAAGCAGAACGTTTACAGTTCAAAACATAATCAGTTTATTTCAACAACAACGCTAGAATTTGCTGGAGGACGGCCTCCACAAGCCTCAGGACGCATGTCCCTGCAGCAGACCAGAGTGGCTAACAACCGATCACTGGCTAACATCATCATGAAGGTAAAGGGCATACGTGTAAACAGGCAGTCAAATGGTTTAGCTGTACAACTACAGCACAACCTGCCTTTGGAGGAGAGTTACACTTTCTGTCAACTCTTGCATGACTTCAGCTGAGGCCATCTGCCGTTCCCACGGCGCTGAAACCTGGCCTCAACAAAAGAGTGGCCAGCTCCCGCCACGCAGCCTCGGGCGAGCTGCACTCTCGTGACCTGCCCGTCACCTCAGCCTGGTTTTGTTTCAGACAGGAGGAGCCAGAGAGGAGCAACACTGGGAGAAAGAACTTGGAAACCTGGAGTTGGGCAGACGTGGAGGCCAACTTAGTTGCTTTTGTCTGACAAGAATGTTCACTGTTAACAGCAGTGTGGAGGAAACCATGGGGTCGTAGCATCTCTGCTTTCATCTCTCATCTCTGCTTTATACACACACAATTACTAGGTAACAACAAGACTGAAATACCTTAACGCCAAAAGTCTGAACTACTCCAGACCATCAGACCATTTCTTGTTTTTTTTAATCTTTTTCACTTCTTTCTCTCTCCACCTGCTTTTGCTCCGCCCACTTTCACACCAATGTGTGTTTCACAGGTCAGAAGTAAATCATCCACAAGCGCGTCGTTTTTCACCAGGACAGCTCTCAGACAGTCCTGTCAACATGGCGAGGGCAGCAAAATCAGTCAGCCCCCGACTCACTCTGATGGAGGACGGGAAAAAGAACCCAAGTAGCTTTATTTACGGACGCGGCAGCAAATCAGCAGCTGACAAAGCATCAAGCTCTGATTAATCCTGTAACGTGAAACAGGGTCTTCATGATTGGGCAGGGAAACTAACGAGTGATCCGGCTGGCACTAGGCTGCCTCTGCCCACACGGATCCAGTTCTATCAGCCACCAGAACCAGCTCGGCTTCATGAAACACTCTTGATCACTGGACTTCAGCAGCTTTTTCATCTTTTTTTTGCATCTCCTTCACATTTCTCAAGGATGTTTTGGAACATTTGCTCCTTTTGGAAGACATCTTCATCCACTGGGGTCGGTTTCTCTTCCGGCTACGCCAGAGGAAAGGTGGCTGATGCTGGTTTTAGGAACTTTAGGACTCTTTCATTGTAAAAGAGGAAAGCTGTGTTAGTGACACTTATTTTAGTTATTTGCCTACATATTCAAGAATTTTCTAAAAAATGAAAACGTGGCGTGTCAAGGTCGGTGTTTGCTGGCCAGAGAGGCTTCAAAACGAGTAAAACATTCAGTCTTAGAGAGCAAAAGAGAAAATTGAAGAATTTACACACCATGAAAAAAGCCAAACTTTTTCAATGAAGTATAATCCCTTCTTCTCATGCTCTGAAAAGATGAGGGACTCGGGGCTGAGTCGTCCTCAGCACGCTGGCCTGTTGGGCTCTGAGATTCAGATTGTGATGAGGGGGTTTGAATACATCAGGAGCTTAGTACCAACAGTTTGCGTGGAGGGGAAAACATGAAAGGAACGCTGTCTTTTTAAATCCAGGGTGCGAAAAAGGAAAAAGTCTTATGTGTATTTTTAAAGGTGAATCTTTTCAAAATGTCATGCGGTAATAACAACGAGACGGAGACAAGAATCGCTCACAGCTTGAAAGCAGCTGGAGGAGGCAGCCAAGGCGATGAGGCAAGAGTTTTGATTTTGGAAAATGTTTCCGACTTGACAACAAGGAAGGGAAGAAGGGCAAAATCACCGCAGCAGAGAACAAAGTGAAGGATTGGTGTGCACACCAGCGGTTGGACTGAGAAAGTGATGCATGGTTCTCCAGAGTCAGCTTAGACATCCTCTGCAGAGTGTGTCTCTGTGAACACAATATTTTAAAAGAAGGAGAAGAAGGTGGTGAGATAGGGTGTGAGCTATAGCAGCCTTGTTTTACGAGGCCAGAAGAAGAGCTGCTGCTCCGGCAGTGCTGGCTATGAATAATTAAAAACAAGGACATGCAGACAACTGCCAATCCAATACTCAGAAAAGCAGAGCTGGGCAAACTGAGGCCCGGGGGCCACATGTGGCCCGATGAACTATTTTATTCGGCCTACGGAGCCTTCACAATCATTTCTCCAAAAGCCAAATGAACAGGGTTGTCAGCTAGATTGGTTAGAGACAGGTTCAGGCCCACCTCTTCAGCTAGCATGCTAACATGGCCTCTCAAAAAGGTGGAACCAAACGCCATCTGGAGCTTCATCATCCATCTCTAGTTGGACCCCTTTACAGACTCTTCCACAGATTTTCTCAGTCAATCGAGTAGGAGTCTTAGCTAAACTCTGATCTTCATCTGGAGGGTTAGCTTCCTGCACCACCTGACCGGCCCCGTCATCAAGATCTAAAACCCAACATGGCCGTTCAGGCTGAATTTCTGCCCACCCCTGCTCTACACGATATCAATCATTGTTAGCCGCTTTGCTGCGTCAGCTCTGTGCTGTGTGAGCAGTGTGTGCGTGTCAGCTGTTTTAATTGAATATTTGGAAATCACAGAGGAGAGGAGGATGATTGACAGCAGCAGCCTGCTCACAGTTGAGTAGGCTGATGTTTGAACATCAGCTCCACAGCCTGATAACCGCAACACAGATCCTGTCCCAACACAGATGAGGCGTCCATACAGCACAAACATGATCGTGTACGAGAACAGATGGGCGTCGTGGTTCTAAGACTGATGCTGGCTTCTAAACACCAACCAAATCTACGTCCAATCCATACATTCAGCCTGACGGATGCAGCTTCTTTCTGCCCTGCACCAACAATACAGGCTTGATATTTTCCTCCAGAATGTTGGTGACTGACTGGTGATTAGTCCCAAGTGGCAACAGTTGCGATTGCTGATCACAGGTTAGCATTAAATTCAGAATCCTGTTTTAAAAACACGGCAACCCTTTTTTGAGATATACCACATCCTTATCAGCAGCAGGACGGATGGAACTGGGCTGGGAGGCCAGGCCGTAAAGGCCAATTATGGAGGAAAAATAAAACTGATGGATTGTGTGTGTTAGGCCACAGTAAAGAGGGACACGTGTACAAAATATCACGTGTCCCTAGTTTAGCTGTTGATAACGCAACCACAGGTCTACAAGGATGACGCTCACAGATAAAGCTAGAGGGACTGGGGAAAAAACAGAGGGGAAGTAAGCAACCCACACAGCTCCAAGGAGCAAATGAATTCTCAGCTTTCCTTTGTCAAAAGGTAAATAATTCAACGTAGAAGGAAGAAATGCAGAGAACGTTTTGATGTAGATTGTAATCCAAACCATGGTGGTGAAAGCCTTCAGCCTCCAGCCAGATTCAACATCCTCCTTCTGCTTTAGGGCTACACGTTTATAATAAAATACCAGTAGCCAGACATATTCACAAGTCCTAATAAGTGTAATCAGTTATTGGTAAAAGTCGAGCACAAAGCAGCAAAGAAGATCCAGTCAGTTAAAAGGTGAAAAAGTAAGAAAATGATCTGGCAGAAAGCACGCTTCAATCGAATCTAAATGTAGTTCTCTCAGGCTGTGTAATAACCTCAGGAATGTGGGTCCGTGTCTGAGAGTCATATTAGGACGAGAGTATTTTCAAGGTAATATACAGGAGATGCTGCGATAGCTGTTAGCCAGATATCACCGCTGAAATGCAATTATTCTGAACTGCACAGCCCGACTTCCGCTGCTGTATGTTGCAATATATATTTCTACATTTTTATGTATACTGAAGCTTATTTTGGGCTTCAAATCATCCTCTGCCTGTCTGCTTTTTGTGATTATTGTGATCATGCGGAAAAATGAAAAGCAGCACTTCTTTTTTTGGGTGCAGCGGTACCATTCCGGACGGGAATTCTAATTAGGTAAGTCCATCGGATCATTTCAAATGAATAAAGCAACTACCAGGAGGGCAAGTGTTTCCACCACATCAGCTTTTTTTTTTAACCACCTATAGGTGAAGGTGTGGGTGAATTAAGTGTGTCATGGTCAAACATGCCACCTCTCTTCTGCTGGTTTGCCACCCATAGCTGCGTGTGTGTCCTGGCAGCTTCCTTTCATGGGGATGTATCTGCACAAAGCAATACTGTGAGCCTCAGCGGACAGAGAGATAGAAGAAACAGAAAGAAGACATTTCTAATGGGATCCGTAGCCAAAGGAGAGGCTTGTTACAGCGTGTTACAGTTACTGCATGTAAAAAGTGTGACGGTGGCTGACAGATGTGCATCCACCTGCAGGTTACGGGCAGACTCATCCCTGCGACACCCTCTCAGTTTTAAAGGTGAGGCTTTAAACCTGGTGTCATTCTAAAGCTACACTCATAGCGTAGATATGCTAATGCAGACGGTTAAACACAGCTTTACCCAACGTCTGGCTTCCTCACACTGCTGACATGGTTTCATGTCTATGGTTCCTCCAGCTTTTCTTCTGTGGTATCCTTGTCCCCTTCTTCTCCTTTACCTGGCAAGCCTTCGGTTTTCCTCAAGGTCTTCTCCTCCTGTTAAAGTCGTTTTTTGGAACGGCTCTCCCGCTCGGTCAGGCTCCAGCCTGGAGACAGTCGTGCGTGTGACCTGTCCTGACAGGAGCTGAACCTGTGCTTGTGTTGAAACAGAGATGAAAACCTAGAGCTTAGCCTCCCCATCGGTGGCGCTAACACAAGTTACTTGTGTAACAAAAGATGCCACAGAAGAGTTTTCAGCTTGTTATCCTCAGGGTCACTTTGCTCTTCAATGATTTCCAGGAGCTTTAATCTGCGATCTGCCGCACAGATCAAAATTGGATAATAACATCATTTTACAAGTCTCTGTATGGCACAATTTAGCAACATGGCTAGGACAACGACTTCTGTCATCACAGATGTCAAATTACAGTGCGCTGATTTACTGAGACAGAAAAAACAGCTTTTAGAGGAACTACTTTTCACAATGTAGTTCACATAAGTCAAGACAAGA
The DNA here is from genome assembly GCA_000180735.1 of Tetraodon nigroviridis. Taxonomy (NCBI): domain Eukaryota; kingdom Metazoa; phylum Chordata; class Actinopteri; order Tetraodontiformes; family Tetraodontidae; genus Tetraodon; species Tetraodon nigroviridis. Next base: position 138,015 of record CAAE01014706.1, read on the forward strand.
TTTCAAATGGACCTGAAGCTAATGGACTGGAAATCAATGCAGGCGTCATGGAGAAAGAGCTCCCCGCTCCGCCAGGTATGTTAAAATACCTCACGCACATCAATCATACCACCATGGGGCAATAACGTTTCACTGCAGTCATCAAACAATCAAAGGCTGCTCTGGTCATCTCAGTGAGAATGCTGCGACGAGGCGTGTTCCTTCCATGCGCCTTTTCTCTAACTGAAGACTGACAGCTTTAACAACGCACAATTTCCATTAACCTTTCTCTAAAATAGCGCATTCTTGCAAAAGAAAAAAGGCTCCTACAGGGTTGGACAATGGCTGAGTTAAGTGGTGTGCTGCTTAGTTTGAAATGCACGTTAGTTTCAGCGTGCGCCCGGGTTCACCATTAAGTAAAATAAGACTCAAAGAGACAGACTGAAAACAAAATGTGCTAGAAGAGACAAAATTAGGCACTGCTGAATAGCTAAGTAAATTAAGGGTGTAACATTAAAAGACATCGTGTGACTTATCCCACTAATGCACTTTAACATCCTTTCACCGCCGCTCTGATGCAGCTGGTTGCGATGCCTGCTGCGTATTATTGCGTGTTTGTCAGTGGGATGTCACGCCACGCTCCCTGGGGTGCGCTTGATCTGAATCACCCGCGCAGCCCCGCGAGCGTGTTACTGTCCCTCATGCAGAAAATAAAAATAAAAAAAAAACAACAACTGAGAAATAAAAAAACAGCACCGACAACTGCTGGGCTCTTCCAGTTGCTGCACAGCAAAGAAACAACATTAGTGTTTCAAAAAAAGAAAGATAGAGCAATGCACTCGAGCTGATTATCCACCTCTTCCACTTTGAAGAGAACATGAAGGAGGAGATGACCAGGAGCATCACGGCCACAGAGGCAGTGAAGAAGGTCCATCAGAAGCTTCATTCACCGTTCCCATCCAACCTTCGTATATCCTTTTCCTCCACACCAGCCAACGTCTGCCCTCTTTCACTGCATCCACTCGTCTCTCTGCCATCTCGAAGGCCAAAAACCCAGATGAACACCACCCACCCTCGACACAAGTGGCTCCTGCCAGAGGGACTGTAGAAGAGCCTAGAAGACGAGCACTAATGGACCTCAGAGCAGCTTCGTCACACCGCAGCACAAGCTACAAGCGCCAATAAAAAGAAAACCAAGCTGCCAACGAAGCATCTGTGCTTTAGTGGAAGAGACGCTTGTGAGGCTTTCATCTTGGGTATTTATTGTATTTTATACTTTTAAGCTTCCTTTTTTACTACATTGTAAGAGTGCACTTAGTTCTAGAGTACCTTTTACAATTCTTTTCATTCTTTTCAGGAACTTTATGACACATCTTTTAAGATATTAAAATAAGATATAAATGTTTTGTTTGTTGTATTTGTTTAATGTTGGTGAATCTGTATTTTCATACTCCTGATATCTTGGCAGGAAACACAGACGTGGAGGTAAGCAAATAAATAAATACAAGAAAATGGCTATTTATGGTGACATTTAGGATGAAGAACCATTTAAAACCCCGAATAAATGACTGGGTATTAAAAAAAATTAAAGTGCACCTAAATTAGGCTGAAATGGAGCCACAACCACAGTGCAGATTTTCCCTGGAACCAGTTTCCAGCAGCTGGTTTAATCTCAGACCTCACATGAACCAAGCCCAGCAGGTTAGCTTAGCAGGTCATTGATTCAACATTGTGGGGAATCCTATTTCCTCCAGCCACAGAAAGAGTTCATGAAATATGAAGAAGATGGGGCAGAAAATATGAAACGTCAGAAATTGCAGACAAAACATTGGTCTTTACCTGTGCACCCAGATAATTCTCCCATCCCACAAAAATACAACAACACAACTTTGAGACCCAAAAATGTGCATGACCACAGACAAATAGATAGAGGCAGAAGTTCTTCTTCGACAGGGCTCAACAGGCATATTAACACAGTTAATATACAATTTTCACATATGAATGGTGCATGAAGACGTTCCGAAGCTTCAGAAGAGCTGGAGGCAGCAGCACGGAGCTACAATAACTGCACTGCATCGGCAGAAAGAAATGATTCAACATCTGCCCAAATTTCACACACGGCCTCCCCGTGGGTTCCCGAACTATTGTTCCATCGGTGTGAAATTCCATCGATGTATCTGCGCTTTTCATTATCACAACAAAGAGATGGAAGCCCGGACAAGCTCAGAAACACTTCGCCTCTGGTCACGAGGACGTGGAAGCACAGCTGAATGTGTTCACAGCAAAGAAACGACTCAATGTCAGGGGGAAACAGCGTGAAACTGCGGGAGGGAAAAAAGCAGAGGTGAGAGAAACTACAGGATGGAGGGAATAAAGAATAAAATCCACAATTTGTGTAGCTGTTTGACCCTGCGAGGCAATCGGCTCAGCAGCAGCCGCATGAATAATCCAACAAGTGAAAGGGTTTTGTGGTGTGTGTGGCTCAGGGCAGGATTTGCTGCATTTCTGTCTTTCAGAAAAGTGAAATTATTTTTCACTTGTGCTTTCGGGAACTTGGAAACAAAAGAAATTATTGCAGTACAGATTGAAAAAAGACGGTTGTGCTCAAAGTTGTACCTTCCCTTCAAACGTTCCTATTGAGCTTTTTTGGGAAAAAAAAAAACAAGTGAAAATATTCCTAGTAGGGGAGGGATGAGGCATCCGGGGGTATTTAAACAAAGTCATGTCAAGGGTCTGAGTTGTATCATAGGGTTGAAAAAAAACCTCTAAAAACTCCACTTGTCTACACCAAAGATGAGGAAATGTGAATTATTTATGTTAGCATAACCAACCTACACATAAAATCTAAATATTCATATTTATCTGAGTTCCCCTGACTTGAACGGTTAATATTTGACTTTGGCTTCTCTCCACCACCCAAACACGCTGCCTGCTTACAAACGGAGCGCGCTCTGTAACCTCCACAGCTTGCATCAACCTAATAATTCTTCAGTCCCTTAATGGCTTCGCTAATGTGTTTTGGCAACTCCAAATTATATTTTAAACGGTCTTGTGATGTCTGTGTACGATCAACCAACGAGACTTTCAATATGGAAGACGAGGCAAAAAGACTCTCGTGTGTTTGAGCCGCATGTGGGTGAAATCATCAAAGTAAAAGCGGTGTGCTCGTTCTGATGGGTTTGGCATCAAGCGGTGGCTGCAGCCATCAGAGGCTGGGGTTCACAGCGTGCTGATTCACTGCCTACACATCCACTTCCAACAAAGCGCTATTGTGAGAAAAGTCATCTCAACTGAATTTGCCGGCTGCCTGAGGGGAAGCAGAGTTTGGGAACACACCGTCGCTTTGAGACTGAATTTATAACAGCAGCCGCTTGTGTTCTTCCTGTTTCCCCTCAACAAAACTTGACAAAGCAAACAAAAGCAGAGCAAAATACCTAAACCTGCCCAGCTCGTCATAATCGTAGCATAACCATTTTTTCCCAGCTTGCAGACTCAACCAGACAGATACCTGGAAATCCACACCTGTCAAAACAAAACCCACTGCTCCCAGCCGTCATTCCACCAGTCTGGTGTCCTCGGTGTTCTTCATCTTCAGGTTGGTTTGCGTGTACGGTTCTCCAGAGGAAACAAACCCTCCCACCGATCCTTCATCCCGCTTTCGCATAGTTGCAAGTTTCATCAACATCACTCTTGCCACATTAGACTGCTTTCTTTTTGACACAGTTCTGACATCGCGGGTCCAGGATGTGGATCTATGACCCGAACATCTCAGTAACTTTTCTCATGGTCTGCCTAGATGAACTGGAATACTTGATATACTTATCAGTTTTCCAATGTCAATAGAGGGCTTCTTTCTGGTTCTGATAAGCTGCATCTTTTTAAATTTGCTATGTAAAACACAAACAAAGAAAGCCTAAAAAGACCAGAGAGTCAGTCCTGATCACAGAAAAACCAATTACTGACTTGTGTTGATCTCCAGTCTCAGCCCCTCCATTAATTTGTGGGTTCTTGTTGGGGTTTTTTGTGTATTTTCCCATCACTCTGCAGACTAACTCTGCATTCATTAAACCACAGACCTAGGCCTCCTGGGCTTGGTCCACCGCCGGTTTATCAGCCAAGATCGACAAAAAACAAAGAAAAAAAAGGTAAGCTACAAACAAGAGCAGAGAGATTACAACGTGTACTATGAGGAAAAGAAAATGACAACAGACACCTGTAGACATATCGGTGAGCTTCATTAGAGAATTATCAGAAGAGCCAGCTAGAAGACTCTGATAAGAGCGACCACGGGGATGCTCCGCATTCAGAGAGGTGTCTGCAGGAGGAATGGACGGCTGGAATCGGAATGACTGGCCCTCGGCAAGGAAAACCAAAGGTGAGCAAGATCCAATAACCACGTGTGCCGAGACAAACAAGTGATAAGTAACATTTCCACACAGAAGCGATCTGGAACTTTTACATCCTCGCTCCTGTCTCATTAACAATCAGGCTAGTCACGTCAAAAACCACCCAGATGTAGATGTTGACAGTGAAAATCCAGCGGTAGTATACAAATAGATTTGCACATATATAATAGGAAGTAACAGGATGCTTGTAAATGTATTTTCCTACTCAGTCACATTCTTGGACTCCCCCAACATTCTCTTGACCAGCTAAGCAGATTTATTTTCACAGCAACACGTTCGTTGACCTCAACTAAGTCACGTTTTGATTTTCTGACCAATTCCGGTGTGAAATACAGAACTTGTAAGTGTCACGATTTCCTGACAGTAAAAGTGGCCCTGCTAAAGGTGTTGATTCGGATCACTTTCCCCGCTGAAGTGATTGGTGCAGCGAATTCCACTAACCAGCTTACCTGGTTGGAGTATCGCATGCTGACATTGCGCTGGTCCTGGCGCGGCACGTAGCGGTGAACGGGATCAATATCTTTAGGGCTGATCAACTCATCCACTACAAGGTTGGAATCAACACACAAAAGTTGGAACAATAAATAAATATGCACACAAAATATTAAGTTATAAAACAGTCAGAAGTCAGAAAAGAGTGACAATTCAATACCCCTGCATACAAGCAGAACAATAAACATGAAGCTTCTCATACATACATACATACATACACAGAGACAATACATACACATATATTAAGGTATGTTATTTCACACTGACGGACATGACCAAGGAGCAAATATTAGCTACAGCCATGAGAGGACGCTCTAGGTTTGTGCCTACTGGTGTGTGCTACTCCTGTACCACCGAAAATGAATTTAAACATCCACTTAAAAACAGCTTAGCAAGACCAAACACAAATGTCCCCAAAACAAAATCTTCTTCACCGAGGAGGAAGAATTCAGTGGATTCAGTGACGTGGAACGAGAAGATTTCGCTAAACTTGCTAACCAGTAGCTAGCTCGTTGGAGCCGAGAGCTCGTTATGTTAATTCTGCCTTTTAGGCCTCCTGTGTATGTTCTTTGTGCCATTTTGTAGCTGAATAACTGCTATTGTGTTACATCATCATACCTGACACCTGTTCAGCCTGTTATTTTATTTCTGTTGTTATTATTATAACCTGCCTTTTCAGTTGAAATGTCTTTCTTGGTTTTTGTAAAATATATTTTCCAGAAAAATGTGATTTATAGTCCACTGTGATTATATGTCCCCGCGACACCACTGGGTATTAAGCGGGTAGGATAATGGATGGATGGATGGATGTGATTATATATGTTTTTTCTCCTTCATGACGCATGTTTGAACTGACGCCACCGATAGTCCTAAAAAATAATTTCTGTAATAATTAAGAATAAATGTGTTAACGAGAATAACTGGAATGTTTCCGTTTTCAGAACAGTGCAGCACACACACACACACACACACACACACACACACACACACACACACACACGTGTGTATGGAGCATACCCAGCAGCTTTGCAAGGTTGTAGAGAGCTTGACCCCAAAGGAAGATGTTTCCATCATGACCAGAGTTGCTAGGGAAACGCTTCTGGCTTCCATGTTTGCTCTGCTCCGCCTCGACAAAATCAGCTGGTACATAGTAGTATTTGGGGATGATGGCATGACCTGAAATAAAAAAAACAAAAGGACCATGAATATTTTGCTACAGTTGTTACATTAAAACTCTAACAATCTAGGGACACACCTATTTTAAAATCAAGGGATTACTGTTGCAAAAGCAGAGAAGTCAGGTAAATGTTAAAAAGCGGGGTCTGTACCTTGCTCAAGGGTTAGGGTTAGGGTTAGGGTTAGGTACCTCAGTGGTGCTCCGAAGGTGTCCTGGCACCAGAACACCTTCCAGCTGTCATCTGCAACTGGAGCTGAACCAACAACCTTGTGCTGCCTAGCCTAGCTTAGCTCAGCCCCACCAGACTGAGCTAGCACCACCCATTCAAATGTTTCACATTTTTACTCACACCAGATAAAATCCTCTAGATAAAAACACAGATGAGCATTTACTTACTTGCTCTGTCTAATTATAATTGTCAAATGTAGGAGTCAAGCTAAAGCGTAGGCTATAGCAGCGTCCACCGACTGCCCTAAATATTCCAGAAGACTTTCGAAGGCAGGTAGTAAAAGATTCATACCTCCCTCAGCAACCACACGGTTGCTCCATCACTACCAGATCAGTATATATGAATACTCAGCTTAAAAAAACACAAGTATGCAGTTAAAAGCAATTAAAACTTGGCAATAATTAAGTTGACGCCAACTAGACATTCTGTCAGGGTTTATTATTTTAGTGGATTTACTCTCTCTGGCAGACAGATTAAATCTTCTCCTGACACCAAAAAGCTTGTGAATAGCTGATGTTAACTTCCAGATATGTAGTTTGTAACAAATAAACATTTGTGGTTATATTCAGCACATTAGGTCACTGGTATCACTGCTAAAAGGAAAGTAATATTCACTCGGCTTCCCAAAGTCCATTTCAGTTTAAAACCAATGAAAAATATCAAAAGAAAACTGCTTCTCTTTCAACAAAGACCAAATAAGAGCCCATAATTGAGTATTACTATCAGTATAAACATAATGATACCTTTGATCAGTGTAGAAGAGAGGAGTTCAAATAGCGCTGCAAAATTTGCAATTCTGCTGTCCCTCCTGATTCGGTTCCAGCAGAAAATATCAGCAAATTATAGGAGGGCATGAAACATGAAACGTGTAGAGGCTGCAACCGTGTATCGATAGAGGCCTGCATGGCAACAACAGCGAGAGCAACGAGCGCACGTAGACCACAGCGCAGCCACTCCTGGAGGAGCCAGAGCTCCTCAGATCAGCACCTCCTCTCCGAGAAGAGCACGAGGTGAAAACAGAAACCCAACTTTACTCATGAGGAGCTGACGTTGATACAACTCTGCGTTGGGCTCCAGTCGCACAAGGTGAAGGACAAATGTGGATGCAGCATTTAATAAGAGGAGGTTTTACATTGCCAGAGGGAAAGAGACAAGAAAACTCAAATTCAGAAGCTCTGAATCGAAACATATTGAAATGCTAATTCTGATTAGATCACGTGTGTGTGTGTGTGTGTGTGTGTGTGTGTGTGTGTGTGTATGTGTGCGTGTGCGTAAGTCGTTGTTGCAAATACTTACCCTCGTAGGACTGGAAGATTATTGGCTCAAGGAGGTCCTGGTATTCTTTGACCTGAGCTTTATTTCCTCTGAACACACCCTGTCACTGTGAGAGATATACAGAGAGATGAGAGATACACACACACACACACACACACACATTCAAATAATGCAATTTCATAATAACCTATACATCTTTTAAAACAGATGCAAAATTTTAGTATATAAGATCTGATATCCAATCCTTCCAGGCTAAATGTATTTATATTATTGTATAAATTATCACATGAGTGTGTATAATATTAAACTTTATTTATACAGGGAATCAGTTAATACACACAAAGCTGACGGCTCAGCTAGCCTAGCCTAGCCTAGCCTAGCCAACAGCGCACTTTTGACCCAAACAGACATGGAGAGAAAATGTAAACTCAACACAGAAAGGCCTGTTAGAACTGGGGATTGAACCCACAACCTTCTTTATGTGATATGTGACTAGTGCTAACCACCATGCCCACCTTTTTTTTTTTTTTTAATTAGTGTCTACAATGACTTTTGGCATCTTACCAGTTGTTACCTTCACTCACATTTTTAGTAAAGATGACAAACCTGCAAGAGCAAACCGGTGCCTATAGTAGATCTACCTACAAATTCAGAGAAATGCATGTTTAATGCACGTCCATCTGCCCAGTGTCCTCTTTCCCTCCTCTCTGTGATGTTCTGCATCAGTCCCTGAGGGAACCATCTGGGGGTTTCTTGTCTGGACATGCACCATTCTGTTCAGCGGGTGGCTGCTGGTTTGTTCAGGCATTTGCTGCCGGACAGGTAACACGCTCAGCTGAGCGCTGACTCCACAGTTCTGCCTATATTAGTCACATATTCTACTCAACTTTACAATATTCTTATTTCACTCTGACAGAAAGCTCCTTCTGACCCGTGTGAGTGCCGAGGTGTGTATTTTATTCATGTGTTACAACGTGTTAACCAAATTACTAGTGATTAAAGTAGGCCTGCATTCAGTCTTTTTAAAACTGCAGTCCTTTTTTTATTCTAGGCTGTTTAAAAGTTCCTAAAAAATGCATTTCTTATCAAATGCTGCATCCTGTCATCTGTTTTTCCAATGGCCTCTTTGAGGTACGGTCATAAAGAGGCGTAGAGGAGAACAGGACTCACCATCAATCATCATGTAGATGAAAAATATGGGAAACTCGCACTCGATGCCATCAAAAAGCTGGAAAGACAAAGAGAAAGAAAGAGAAAGTTATTGTTTTTCAGCTTTAGAGAGCAAAGAGGATCGATTGGAAGGTTGCAGAGGGGTGAAGTCAGTCGCTCAGAAGAAAGCCGCGGATGGACAGCATGAGGAAAATACACCTACAGTCCTTTTTCACCAATTCAACTTGCATTCTTCGTTTTTAAGAAGGATGTGTGTGGCGACTACATGTCAATGACAGACTCACAGCTGCAGACGCGCATAGAAAAAGGACCAAGCGTGAGCTGTGTTCTCACTTTCTGGTTTCCATTTCCAGCATCTCAACTCGCATCTCAACGCAACTGAACGACGCCGTCTTTGGGCTGCGGTGATACTTGATATTGCAAATCCAGTGCTCGTCAGGGACACGACTAGCCCATTTATGGAGCAAATTTATTCCCAGCATTCCCAAAAACTTTTTTTCTTTTACAGAAGATTTAGAATAGAACAGAATTTTTAAAAATGTATTTTATTATTCCATAATGGAATAATAATGCAGTGTTCCAGCAGAAGCATACAAAAATTATGTTCTAAAATAAATAATTATTTATTACAAATTATTTACATTTTAAATTATACAATTACAAAATTAAATAAATAATATAATAAACATTAGTAATATAAAAAAACCTAACGACACAAAATCAGTAAAGTGAACAATGCAGCCTCAGAAATCGGCCTTGAAACGATTCAACTCATTTGATTCCCCTGAGCCAACAGGGTTACAGGTGTTTGAATATATCCACAGGTATGAGCGGTCACATGATGTCAGGAGATTCCCAACATAACCCAGGAAGTGTCAGCAATAGACTGACGGATGGCGAAACTTTCTTTAAGCTTTTTAAAAACGGATCAGCTGAAAAGTTTGGATGAAAAGAGGAACCATTAGTTGTAGGGAGTGCTTCGTGTTCCAGACAGCTACGGCCTCGCTAACACCAACAACCAACCCGTCGTTCTCATTAATACTGCAACTCCAGTCCAGAACTGCATCTGAGCTGCAGCAGAGCCAAAGAGGAAAACTAAGAGGCTGTGAAACAATGAGGTTGCTTGTGAATTTTACATAGGGAGGACGGCTGGGAGGCAGAATGGGGGGGGGGCAGACCCAGCCAGGGGAGAACCCGGCACAGCTGTTACCTGTTGACTAATGACGCTCCAGCGCTCACTCGCTCGCTGTCCCCGTGCAGTCGCAGGAGGACGGAGCTTTGTGGCGCTATTGTTGGACCAACTAAGCCAGAGGGGGGAAGTGGGGGGGGTGTGCTCAGGGGATTGGCCGGTTATTTAACAGGACAGCGATTGCTGCGACGCGCCGCAGATGCGCTCCTGGCTCTGTCTGCTGTGATTGCCACTGAGCTGACTTGGATCTACCTCCTGCCCAGAACGTGAACACCAGCCATCGCTTTAAGTGCCTGGTAGGAGTGGAAAACCTCAACGCCCAGCAAAGTCTGAAGATGCGGAGAGGCATTTGAGATTGTTGCAGCCTCCAGTTGAGTTTAGGCGGATGAAAACCAGCCTTTTCCGCCAGCCTGTCAGGATGATGAACTTGCTCGTCTCTCCCTCACCTCTGCCCCTCAGACCTGGACCTTCACACCAACACCACCCACCTCCACAGACCTTCTGGGCCCTCGCCAACCAATGTGTGTGCGCGCACGTGTGCGTGTGTGTGTGTTTGACAGTATAACATCAGCCTTTCAGAGAAAAAAAACAAGAGGTTTTAAAACAAAGAGGTTGTGTCCGTTAAGATTTTATGTATATTTACATGTATTTCAGCACGATGTGGGGAAGTTGAGAAATAGCATTTCAGTCTCAGTTTAAAGCTCACACACAAAGTTTTAGATCAAAGAGTCAAATCCTGGTGCTGTCTTTTTTTGCAGTTTGTATTTAAAAGAGAACGTTCTCTTCTCCTCCGTGCCGGGGCCTCAGCAGAGCACCGAGGCCACCCAGGCTGCATGTCCAGGGATGCTACTCTCCAAAGCAAATGTAAGTTCAAGCACGAAGCAAACATGAGAACTGACACTGGACTAGTCAAAGCATCAAAAAAGCTGAAGAGTTTTGTTTTGACCACTCTACCTCAAGAAGAACAGACAATAATGAGCGCTATCTGTGTGGTATCTGCGTTTGCTTCTTCTTTTATACAGAATCCGCCCCAGGTGTGCTACCTATGTTGGACTGGCTCCGTTTGATGGGCCTGCTGAGATTTCCAGCATGTGCATCATCAGTTGTTTGAGTCTCCAAACTAAATCCTATTAAACTGCGGGTTGTGCCACGCCTTTGTAGTCACACACGCACGTAAAAAGACCCAAACCCAGGCAGAGAAGATAGCCGCGTACACGCCAGCATTACCAAATCCGGTAATTCCATCCCGTCTTCTTCACGCTTGCCTAAAGAGGATCAACGGAGGCAAACAGTGATAACTGCCGTTTTCCCCACCATAAACCATTTTTGTCAGTGAAATTTCATTAAGCTCTGAAATAGATGAGAAGGGCAGCATAAACCAAGTCAATGCAAAAAACACGCGTGTGCTTGAGCATGTGATACAGCGCATGAGCGCGCCACTCCTAAATATCCCAAGATGTCATTATCATGGCCCATATCTGATCTAGAGAAGATGAAATTCTTATCAAGCAGAGCCGTGTCAGTCACCGAGCATCCTCATCTTCTTCGTCTCTCTGCTGCCTCTAACTTGTTTATATCTGCAGGGTTTGATGGCTTCAAACTCGGAGCCTCAGCAGGCGCGAGAACCCATAATAATGAGAAGCGATAATGACGGTAATGACAGGAAGATCAATGCCAGGGAAGGCGCCTCCACAGACGGGATCAGAGCGGTGGGCGGCTGGGCCAGCCTCTCATGGTGACGGCTGCTTTCTGCCCTGTTGTGACTGAGCAGCGTCCTTTCCCTGGTGGTTTGGTTTGTGCTGGAGCAGCTGGACTGATTGGTGAGGCCGTCCGTCACACGCAGCGCGGCTCTGTCTCTGGCAAACAATCCGGGAGCATCCATGTCCTCCCTGCTGGGAAATTCCTCAGCGTCTTCTGCTGGCCGACCAGCGAGAAGACAACCAGCACGCTTGGCCCCACGCTGCTTGTTATTTCCCTGCTTTGTGTTTACTCCCTCGAGGAAACAACATTCAAGTTATTACCGCTGCCGTGCATGGATTCTATCCTCTGTCGGCGAGTCAGAACAAGTTTTCAAATATTGTTTTTAGTATTTTCCAACCTTTTTAGTTCAAACACACCGACTGAAGTTTTCCTTGTAAATTTCTGTCATTTATTTCACCCGCAACTGTTGCTTCTCCTGATACAAATAAACCCGATACACCGACAAAATGGGGATCGAGGCATTGTTTCGATGTTTGATGAAAACAACTAAATAAAATGTCCAAAATCATCAAAGTTTTCTGCCTTTTAACCAATTAACATGTACCATAAGCATGACTGTGGTATAGTTACAGTAGTTGAAACTGCCAGAAATATTTACATTTGCTAACTGCTGTGCTTTTTCTCTCACTCAATAAATCTCTATGAATAAATATTTTACTTGAAAGATTGTTGTTGTCCTGTCATTTCTACTGAACGACAGGACAAATGTCACCTCGTGTGAACAGCTACCAGAGAACCAGGCCGTACAGGCTCAAATTCAGATTTGAAGAAGGTCATTTTTCCATGACAACCTCTTTTCCAACCCTAACCCTGACCCTGACCCTAATAAATGCCAGTGCATACCAAAAACACATACAGTAGGAAAAAAAAACAGATATTGCCTGAAGGTAAAAAAGCATGAGCAGGGTGAGCAGGGTTGTACTGCTCCTGCTCCTGCTGATATGGATGCCTTGGATACATTGTTCCACATTATAAATGACCTTGAAGAGCATGAAATGTCAACAGAATGATCTCATCCTGGAAATCTTTGGTGGAAATCCACACTTTTCTGTGAAAAGGATGCTCCCTACACAAATTAACCATGCGCTCGGAGTGTGAGGTGGGAAACATCACCTCGGATGTGTTTCAGATCTCCACCCTGCTGCCCAGCAGCCTCTCAGACCTCATTAATGCTGTACGGTTACCTCCCAACCTCTCGTCTTCTGCTCACTGATGTTGGCTCCAAACTGAATGCGCTGTCATCTCCACCATGATCACAGGGGAGTCCATCATGCGCAGATATTCATATGCTTATATATGCAAGCGCACAGCGATGTTAACGCACGCACAACACAAGAGGAAAGCTCAGACACAAACAGACTTCTGAGGCATAAACAGAGATTACAGATTTATAAAAGACACGGTAGATTTAGATTCTTCAGGGTTTAGGCCAGAGGGGGGCAAACTGAGGCCCGGGGGCCACATGTGGACCGAAGAACTGCTTATTCAGGCCCACAACCTTTACATTCATTACTCCAAAAGGCAAATGGAGAAGGTTGTCAGAGTGATAGGTTAGACAAAGGTTTACAGCAGTTGACCTAGCATGCAAACATCTCCTGGGGCTAAAAATCATTTAGAGATTCATCTTCCATCTCTAGTTGGACCAATTTACAGGCTTTTCTAAATAGTTTCTCAGTCAATAGTCCATCAAGCAGGATTTTTAGCTAACCCAGCTGATCCTATTTAGGGGGTCAGGGTTAGGGTTCGTCTTTTATTCCACCACCTGGCCCACTCAATCGCCTTGGTTCTATTCACCTCTTTTTAAAATTTGGATCAACTTTTGTTGCAAAAGCATCGCCCTGCAGGTCTGTTGCTTGTGTTCATCTCCCAGAGAAAGTTCTCATCTTCAAAACCAGCTGGTCTCTGTGTTGGATTTGATAAAATGCCCAAAATTTCAGAAGAACTCTAAAGTTTTAAAGAAAGAAAATAACCCTTCACAAGAAAAAAAAAATGAAATGGCTTTATTTTTACAGCACCCACCTTCATCTCAGCAGGCTTGTAGTAGCGACGATTTTTGTCCTCATTAGTCGTTCGGTAGCCGTCGCGGAGGAAGCGCTTGAAGCCGTACTTGCCCCGCAGCTTTCGCACGATCTTGTCGAGGGTCTGACTGTAGAGGGCGTCGTCGTCCACAGCAAAGGCGGGATAGCTGATGGTGGGAAGCAAGGCTGCGTCTGTGTTCTGCCAGAGGCCAAATGTTCACGTTACACAACCAACAAGCTGTTTGCCAATCTGAATCCTAAATGAAGCTGTTTACCAAAACCGATTTAAGATCCCGTTTCCAGCTCATCATGGTGGGCTCAGAGTGGACGCTCTGGTGCAATTTGAGGGGACTCACATGCCAATTGGAAGTAAAATTCAGGAATTATCAACCACCTCTTTGAGTCATGTGATTCAAAAAGCTACAAAGAGACTGCATAAAAAGGATTTCAAGGGATTTTTCTGTTCAAGGCCTTGAATTAAACTCGGAGGTCTGCACTCTAAAAGCGTCTCAGTCGTTTCTGTGACCGTGACCATTTTTACTTGTAAACATCAATGACCCACTGGATCACTGATGGATTCCAGAGCCTGACGAGATCAGCTCTTGCAGAGAATCACAGTTCTGCTTCTCTCCCCCTGCAGCTTCGTGAATCTCTCCTCCCTCAGTCACCTTTTTAATTTCGACGATTCAAACAAAAAGGAGTATACGGAGCTCACTATTAAATGGAGAGTGTGAAGGACTCACATGCGAGCGTGACTCTCTGGGCAGGAGGGAGGACAGGGTTTGTCTGTTCCTGTTGTGGGCATCCAGATCCACAAAGATGACTGACCAGGAGCAGCCCTGCAGAGCAGAAACACAGTGGAAAAATGAGCCATTCTTGGATGTACAGATTCAACTCGAAAGCCTTCTGTCCGATCGTTTTCTGTCTGAACAACAGTCAGGTGAGAGTCCTTCCGCCTCCCGTCAAACATTTCCAACGAGGCAGCTACAGCGCAGCAGTCCACAGCACTCGGACACCTCCAGGCGGGTGCGGAGGGGGCCGCCGCTGCTCTCACGTAGCTGTGGAAGCGGTCGGAGCTCTCTGGCCCTGAAAAGTTGTTCCACTCCGCTTCCCCCATCCATCAGCAGTAGCGACGTGAAACTGGCTTAGTCACTTCTGCAACCTGCAAAGCCATTTCTAATGCAAGCCCCATGCATTATGCATGAACAACGCTGGAGTATTTTTTCCCCTTCCAAACACAAGTCTGGCCGATGCTTTTAGTCAGATCGGCAAGCTGTCCTGTCGCAATTTGCAGTCTAGTGAGTCCTGAGCAACAACATCACAGCTGCGTGTCACAGAAAGGCCACTTTCCTGCTTCTGAAGCAGCAATGATGAGCAAAGCCGAGTGTAAGATGGAGAGTTCACATGTGACCAATACGTTCTATGCATTTTCCTGATCCTCTTTCATGAATCCCCAGAGAATTAATGACACCGATCCAAACAGCTCAAATAAACAGTAATTTTAGCAATCAAGTCAGTCAAAAGGTTAATCACAGACTGGGGCTGATGATGAGCTGTGATAACTACCAACATAATGGTCTAATCAGGAATAATGCAGACAAAAATGTGTCTTTGCAAAACAAATTTGTTTTTTTTTTTAAAAAAAAAAAAAAACCCACTACTGTGAGATGGCTCATTCACTGAGATTCAGCTCAGGAGAAATACTGAGAAAATTCAGGGGTTCCACAGACAGCATTCACTAGTACTTTTGGATAATATGGGACCTTTAAAACATGATGGGGGTAGAGCGCCTGTGTTTTACTTCTCTGACGAACAATTAATCGCTTCTATAGCCCTTCCTCTATGTCACAGTAAAACCTCAGCATGTACTCACTCCATCACTGTCAGGCCCTCATTAAAGAAAGACTTATGTTCTCCGCTTTGTTGCAGCAACCATGTAGCTAGCATGGCCCATTATGGTTTCCTGCACGTCCATTATTAAAGACTCTGAACGAGTTAAACATTGTAAAACTTTCCGTTTCTTGATCTATTTTCATCTTGGAGGAGAGAGCATTTCGCTCCAAATGTCAGCGTCTGCTCCACTTGAGCTTTGCTCTCTCTGCCTGTGGATTGTGTGAAAATGCCCAGAAAATGGCTGGAACCTCCTGGGATTGTGCCGAACAGCCGTGTGACGAGCACTCAGTGAACTCAAGGATCCTTGTGGTTTGTGATCAATTTACTTCACAATGCTCAGGTGAAATAATGACAAAAAAGAAAGGACTGAGAGAGAGTTCTTTTACCTCACCAAAAGGCTAAGTGTGAGACACGAGCCGCAGTCAGGCTACAATCAAAGCGATGGGGGCGCAAAGGTGTTGCAGAGCCGAGAGTCAGCTGGGAAATCAAGATTGATAGAGATCATTAATAAGTAACTGGCTGGCCTGTAGAAGTTCCATTGCCACAGGGGAACAAGCGAGGAACGGTTCACAAACACACACACACACTTACAGAGACAACACACCGCATGGATCATAAAGCAGCCATCCCCATTAATGGAGTCTTTCAGCAAGCGAGCGCCATAGTAAAAATCCATCGTGTGAGAGCGATTTGACCACCCATTATGCATCTGATCAGCAGAGCAAACTGACTTTAATACACGCTCATCCTCACAGCCGATCACAAGTGCTCCAGGTGCAAACAGGAATGAGAACGGAGGGAGGATCAAATCGCATGGCAGCGGATTGCTACCAGGTTGCATTTTGAGCAGT
The DNA here is from genome assembly GCA_000180735.1 of Tetraodon nigroviridis. Taxonomy (NCBI): domain Eukaryota; kingdom Metazoa; phylum Chordata; class Actinopteri; order Tetraodontiformes; family Tetraodontidae; genus Tetraodon; species Tetraodon nigroviridis. The sequence continues at coordinate 154,455 of CAAE01014706.1, forward strand.
TTTACGTATGCCCAAGCTCTTCACGCTGGGGAGGATTCAAACGTGATCATTAGGAGATATTTACAAGCAAATTCAAAGCAAGTATCAAGTGTACTGAACAATCAATCAGCGTGAACACTTTGGATCTCTCAGCAGGCTAATCGAGCAGCATCATTGACGTCAGTCGTTCGATCGCCCTGGCCTTTATTTTAGCATTTACTTCAGTGGCTCCACGCAGCAGCTTCCTCTGGTGGAAACCTACACTCTGTGGAATCTTCTGACATTAGCAAACAAGAGGAAGACGCACAAGTGAATGTTCGTACCTGGTTTCCAAAGAGGTTGAATCCGTTGATAGCTTCCAGAGCCGCTTTAGCCAGACCCACTGAGCTACAGGGATGAGAACATTTCCACATTACACAATATTCTACCAAGAATGAGGCATTGCAGAAAAAGTGATTTAGTGCACTCGTATTTTTGTGATGTAGACAATGATGCGTCCACACACACAAAACCGGTCCAGGTTTAAATTAAACTTGAAAGTTCTGAATCACTTTAATAAGGATGAAAAAACTTGTCATTGGGCAGCCACTGTTATTTTAGTAAAGACTTAGAGTGAAACAATTTCGTTTTATTTCTCTTTCCAATCTGCCAGATTTTCCAAGAAAAGAATTCAAATGGGTGAAATAGTTGACAGTAGTGCCACGACGGCTGGCTGCGGATCTGCTGACAGGTCTAAACGTGCTCAATTCCATTAGTGAAGCCTGAGCTGATGCTTCAAATTTACCGCACGGTTGGCTTAACAACCTGAAGACGACTCCTGCTTAAAATAGTTGAATAAAATGCACAAAATACCCATCAGTAGGACCATCTCTCTTCACTTTACATGACGATGGCAATGCGGAAAGTGATGTGGGAGATATATTTGAGGGAAGATACAACCTCAACACTCCACCTTTGTTGTGTTATTTACTATTTAAATATAAATGTACAAACCACATAAAACAATGGTTTACCAAGAAGGAATCTATTTCAAATAAATTCCTGTCACTTGCCACCAACATAGACATAATAAAAGCTTATTTCGTGTAAATATGAAAACAGTGTATTTGCTTCTCTAGTGACAGATGATATCCGCTTCAAAAAGAATTTATTTTTACACACTCATACTGTCAGGTTGGTTTTCTCGCGTCTTTTACAAGAAGAATCTGATACGTTAAATAAAATGTCTCTTGTCAACAGAGGTTACTATAACGAGTTGCCTGATTTGATTTGGATCCATAAATAGCTACATAAAAATGAAAAGATCGGTTCCTGCTGATCCCCACAGGAACATTTCAGCCCACAGGCATGCTGGGAGTTGATATGTTCAGCTTGATGATTTACACGGCTCCAGCCCCACTTCCTTTTTTGTTCAGCATGTTAATTGGTTACCGTGTGTATAAGCCCCTTTGCTAAAAGTGGAAAACCAAAGCATGACCTTGAGGGGGGGAGCTGCAAGAAGCGCAACAAAAACAGAGCTCCTTCACGTCTTCAGATCGTATTTGCTATCGTTTCCTTAGGATATCTTGGTAAGATGCTACCAATAATCTCGTGTTGTGAGGCACGAGAATACTTTGCAGAGATTAGCTCTGAAAAGCTCAGAAGCTTGAATCTTTACCGAGACGTTCAGAAGGGTTAGGGAGGCCAGATCAACCCTGGATCAAGAAATTAGTAAGGACGTAAGGCTTTAAAAAAACAACAACAAAAAAATGTTAAATGCATCTGAATTCAGTGGCTATGACAGTCCCAAATCCTAATATTCAGAATATACTGACATAATAAGTGATAGAAGTTTATATCTTGATTCTTAGATAGAAAATTATTGCAACGATTTGGTCTGTGCTTCACTCAACTGTGTGGAACCTCTTATATCGCATTTTGCCCCCATTTGAACATAATAAAAAGGTTGTCAGGCAGCACCAGGCTTGATTCGTGACAGAAAATGGTTCTGCCTTTACAGGTTCTTTGTCTCTCATAATGATCAGGCAATTAATTTCCACTTTAAGTGCAGTAGCATGTTTAAAATTCCATGCAGGTGTGCCTCGGCCTCAACTTGATTGCAATCTTCTTCTTTGATGGCAATTAGTTCTAAAATGGATCATAAGGCAGGTTTTTAATGCCTTTATCATCTATTTGATTATAGGCTGGCTGTGTCAATAGGAAAAGTTGGAGAAAGATTTGTTTGCGACCCTGCTAACGGCAGCCCCCTAACCCTGGGCCAGGGACCGGTACTGGTCCGTGGGTCATTTGTTACCGGGTCGCACATAAAGAATAACTTACATTACCGTACTTTTTTATTATTATCTAAAACTGAAAAATGGTTTATTTAGAAAAATGATCAGATTCTCTTCATTATATCTGTCTATGGCTCACTATTATTATAATTTTAAAAAACCCACAGTTGTCACAACAGTCATTTAATGATGTTTTGTTGTATTTATTCCCTAAATCCCTGAAACTACTGTCTGACTCTAAACCAGTCTGCCCATCTATAAGACTTCATGTGGATGTTTAGATGTGCAAGAAAAAGAGCAAAAGTTGGTTTCCGGCAGACAAAACGCAGCTTTATCTGACAAAAGTCCTAATGTACTGTAGTGTGGAAAGGGGCTCTGTTGGCAGCAGCGATAAAGACGCAACTCCCGAGATTATTAGAAGGCAAATGAAGCCGGAAAAGTCCATTATTAGCAAGTTGCTGTGTTTCGGTCGGACCT
>CAAE01014706.1:157860-197664 GCA_000180735.1 Tetraodon nigroviridis
GTGTGTGTGTGTGTGTGTGTGTGTGTGTGTGTGTGTGTGTGTGTGTGTGCGTGTGTGTGCGGGTGGGAGGGGCTTCCTTTTCTTTCCTCATTTGGGGTTTTATGAGTTGAATGATTAACGAGGGGAACTTTTAGTATCTTAATAGTATCTTAATGAATTTTAGTGCCCAGCAGCCAAACTGAGCCTCTCTCTCCTGGCTGCTGGACAGCAACTTTGCCTTCCAATTTTGTTTCCATCTGTTTTGTTTGCATACATGTGCAGATTTGCAGACATGCCAGTTAAAAAACAACATGAGTTTTAAAAAAAAAAAAAAAAAATTCTGAAATATAAAATTCCATGAGACCATTATTCTACTAATATTACTTGTGAATGTGCCTGGTGTTAGCATACCTCCAGTCTGGCAAAAAGGGTAGATGTTTGGAGGTGTGGGCTACTTTGACTGATAAAAACCCCTCAAATGATCGGTTTGCTTCCTAAAAGATGCTTATGTGATCTGTGCTTTGCCAAAACGAGATGTCGCAGCATCTAACGCAGAGGTGAGCAAACTAAGGCCCGGGGGCCACATGTGGCCGACAAACAAATTTAATCAGGCCCACAGAGCCTCCACAATAGGAACATAAAGAATTTTTGACTTCCACAAAGGTGCAGAGAGCTCCAAACTGATGTCAAAGACTTCAGAGTAGGCGCCCGGTCAGAAAACCCTCACATAGCCTTATCAGTGAGATACGAAAAAGGGCTACTTCTACAAATCATCAACAAGTTTACAAAAGTGATTTGTTTTTTGTCCAAGGGGAAAGCTGAAGCAAACATCTGTTATGAACTGAGCAGACGTAAAGAATGTATTTTGGGACAGCTTTAACAAATTCTTTCCAAAAACAAAACAAAAAAAAACCGAGAGAAAAGTGTTTTGTGGGAGAGACTGTGGACATTCAAGAACCGAGAAACCTGCATGCTTATTATATGGAATTGTTTTTGGAATATTTGTCTGCGTTGGTCTGTTTACATCAAGTTTTTTTATAGGAGAAACATTGCCTATTACTTTCCTGAAATGTGTGTGTGCCAAAACCACACACACACACACACACACACACACACACATTACAGGGCGTGCTAATGATGCACTAATGAGACACTCCATTTCATGCAGCATGAAAGTGAAAATGGCATCAGAGCGGGGGGTCGATAAAGCAGCTTCTCAGAGGCTACGCCGCAACCTTTCCGTCACACCTCCAGAATGAAAAATAAAGAAATAAATACTGCAAAGCAGCTCCCGGCTCAGTCCAGTAAATGCCAAGATGCTTCATAAATATTAATGCAAACAGCAATCTAAATGTAATCAAACAGAGCACCTTCCCAATATTTTGCAGGTAAATAGACACATTAGCGCTTTTGTTGAATTTCTGTTACTGTTTCATCTTTAATAATGCAGCAACGCAATGAGCAGGTTTTAAACTAGCAAAAACCACCGCTGCAAATAAATTAGGACTGTCTGGCTCTAGCTACTTAGTGGAAACAGAGCATGTGTGTGATTTATTGTATCTTCATTCAGAAAATTTTGGTGAAACGTTCCTTTTTTTAAACCAGCAGCAGAACTCAATCTATGTGTGTCAGTGAGTAAAGCTTTCAAAGAACAAAAACTAACAGAATTAATGAAGTTCCAGTGGCTCCGCCGGGGCGCACAACACACAGAGTGTGTGAACGTAGCCAAGTGGCGATGTTGTTTTAAAGGACAGAGGACAGAGCCAGGGAAGGCCAGCCAAAGCAGTCGTTCGCCGCCACTCTGGATGGACGCGCAGCTGAAGAAGAACTTCCTGTTCGCTCCGCAGCAGGACGTTTAAGCTTCTACTGTGAAATCATCTTTATGTTTAAACACAAGGGGCTGCGCTCTAAAAGTGACAGAATGTCCCCCCGTCCTGCAGCCGTGCCAGCCGGATGTATTTGTGGAGGAGAATAGATGAATAGAAGAATAACTGGCTTGAGAACGTCTTTGTTCTCACCATGCCTCATAATGGGGCGCAACTCAAAAAGTCCCATTTGAACAAGAGGACCAACTACAGCGACCTCTGACCTGACCCTAGTCACAACAGCAACGTTCCATCCTCCCACATGAAGGTGTCATTTCGCAGGGTCATGTGCAGAGATATTGCTGTTGTTTTACTGACATTAAAATGTTGAAGAAGGCTCGTCTAACAACGAATGAAGGCAGGAGGACTAAATCTCTGCACATGACCTTCTATGGTGAAACAGGACATCTAATTCTGAGAGTGTTGGTGGCAGACATTCTCAGGCATCACAGTTTCAGTCATGGCGTCTCGTACGCGTGCACACACACACACATACACACACGCAGGACATGGGCTTGGTGACAACATCAGAAACATCAACATGAGCGTGATTGCATGGATGATTAAAGCGGTGGAGGTGTGGGAGGAACCTCCTGGCTGAGTGGAACCAACTTCCAGCTAATTATCAGAGAAAAGATTTTGTGTTCTCGGATAACTATGACCTGGATGACTGAGAACCTACACAGACTTCCAGCTAATTACCACAAAGAACCAGTGAAGCGACGACTTTAAGGTCTTTTCCTCACAACCCACTGATGAGGTAAGGCCGATAAGCTCGGGGACCATTTGACTTGACGATGACAAACTGTTTGGGATTTACCGACTGATGCTGGATCAGGAAGCCGAGCGTCGGATAAACAAGACAGCACCCGAATCCCTTAAATTGATCCCACTGAGAGCCGCCGAGGCGTCCGGTTTACCTCGTCCGTGTTATAAATGATCTGCAGGCCCGAGCAGATCATCTCCACCAGGTACAGCAGGAACAGCGAGACAGCGTCAATCTGCAGCAACGACAGAGAAGGACAGAGTGAGAGATTTAACCCCTGTTTGATTACTGACTTAGTGCCCTGCCTGGCTCTTGGCTGTTTTTAAAGTACAGTTGTTTTTATTTCCTCCATATCATGCAGTTTATTAGCTAATAAACTTTTAATACAGGTGGCATTAAGCGGTTATTTGACTGTAATGTCAAAGAGATAAAATGCATTGATTTACTGTCGGACATGGCTACATCTTTGATTAGCTGAGACTTTATCATTTTAATAAGCACTTTTTGTTGATTCCCTACCAGGCCTGACTGATGTATCGGAAACCTTTCTGAACAAAAGAAACAACATCCATCTAAGAATTACAAAAGCTATCAATACCATTGGCAGGAGGATAAAATGTTTGAGTGTCAACCATTCAATGCACATCCATCACTCCATTCACACACAGGATTTTCCACATCATTTTACTATCATCCTATAAACAACCATCAAGGTAAACAAGAGCAGGGAGGAGGGATCGATGCTTTTCTTTTGTTCACTTCTTTTTACTAAGGTCAGTCAATCAAAAATGCTCCTTCAGGATTGTTAGTCGTTTAAGGCCGCAGCCTTGGATTCCTTGGAACATCCGGATCCCATGTTCGTTGCTCTCATACTGTCACGACCTTCTGACGGCAAAGAGAAAAAAGCTTTCTGTGTTAGAACACGGTCAGATTGCTGCGATAAGACAAACCGTGCAACCCCGCTGAGGTCGAACAGACGCTATTTATTTATTTAAAGATTCCGATTGTTATCATCGGGTCAGTCTTTTGGACCGTCCTGCATGTTCTCCTGATCTAAATCCTCCGGAGAACATTTGCAGATGGATGTCAGGGGAGCAAAACATATCTGAACGTGTTTTGATTATGGTCTGGCCCAGGTGGTCAAACCGAGGGCCGGGGGCCACCCGTGGCCCGGTGAATTTGGATTTAACCATTTACAGGTTTTGATCCTCATTTGGGGGTTAGCTTCCTGCACCACCTGGCTGTTCCGTTTATTAAATCTAAAACCCGGTGTGGGCCTTCAGGCTGAAATATCGCCCACCTTTGGCCTAGTGACTCATTACTGACTACTTTTTTGAGCCTTTTTTTCTTTTTGCACTTTAAGCTCTGCTTAGAACTTTGTCGAGATCCAACAACGCCAAAAACAATGCAAAATATTGCAGCTAGTTTTACGACTCTGCATGTACACTCATGCATTGTTTAAACTGTTGACGGCTAATTCAAGCGCAGGGACTGACCTGCAGGTGGTGGTAGTCCTTGTAGGCGTGGACCTCGTCCCCAGTGTCCACATTGAACACCGAGTGCAGACACTTGGTGGGGCTGGGGTCCTGTTTAAACTGCTCCACCTGCACACAGATAAGCAATAAAAGCAACGAAGAAAGAGCGAGGTCAAGGGCAACTCGGAGATGGAGGGAGAATTCATTCCCTCCCAGAGGTCCTGCAGCAGCCTCGGTCATAACTGAGCCCTGATGTCGTTTATATCATATCTCCCTATTGCTGCTCAGTTGCTACTTCATCCCCCGTTATCTCACCTCCTGTAATATTTCATATTTACCGTATATTTTTATCTTGAAAAGTTCCACTTGCATGAGAGTAAACCCTCTCTGCCAACTGAATTTTGTTTCAGCTGCCACCCCATCGCTCCTAATCACACTTGTGCTTTCAGTAGCTAATCTGGGTAAATTGATTTCTTGTTTGAAAAGCCTCTTAATCATTTCATGTCAGATTTTCAAAGCCACAGTCTCCACGTCTCACTTAAATCCATTCCAATATTCCACAAAAAAGTGAAATTATTCCATTCTCAAGTACTCTTCACTCTATTATTATTATTATTATCATTATTATAGTTTTTAACTAAATAACAAATTACAAACTATTCTAGTGCTTTTCACACAGACACCAAAATTAAAAGATAAATGTTCCTTTTTTATGTAAATGATAACGGTTAAGTCAAATGTTACTACACTATTTTCATGTAGTATGCCAATAAAACTAAATAAAAGAAACAAAATGTAAAACAAAGTGTAGGAATCTGTTAGACAGAAAAGAGAAAAAAAATATTAAATAAAATACAAAAGTCAAAATATTCCTCTGCAAAAAAACCCCAAAGTGATAATGGTTAATAGTTTGAACACGGGCACAATTCTCCATTAATGTGACACTATTACCACACGTTTGTAGCATTTTGGTAGCACTAATGTTTCAGGGTGTGTGTGTGTGTGTGTGTTGACTACAAACCCATTTCAAAGTGGACCACAAGGCCCAGTCATAAATAGTTGCCCCTTTTCTCCTCGTTTTTCTTTTATTCATTTCCATTCAAAGTACATCTTGTGCCAACTCGCTCTCCCTCCATCATTTAACCTCCTCGTCTGTCTCCAGCCTTCTTTCCTCTATTTTCACTCTCTCCTGCTGACAGGCTGGCATGTGCTAGCCCTCTCCTGATTCCTCTTTTCCTCAGGTTGTAGTGGAGATATTCTATCCCACTGGTATTAAATTGCTCCACTTTAAGGTCCCACAGGGTGTGTGGTGTGTGTGTGTGTATGACTGTGTTTGAAATCTTCCTCTGTCTCTGGCCAACCATCGGTATCTGTGTTCCATTTTCCAAACCCCTACTTGCGTGTACACCAGAAATGCTTCTGACTGTCGCTCCAACTGAGCGACAAGGTCAAGTAGCTCCATTCTTGAGGCCATTGAGACCCCCTGCGGCTGGTTTAATCCCAAAACTGCTGCAGCGTCCCAACACCAGTTATAAGGCAGCCAATAAAGGTTTGAATGGTGGTAGCCCAACGCCAGTTCAGCATTTAGTTTCCTACTTGTGTGATGCTGAATCCATTTTTTAGACATAATTTCTAGCTAAAGATTACAGTCGCTGCACTGACTGCTTCATCTTACATCTTTAAACCTGCATAGTTTTCCAAACATGTTTCAGACTGAACAACTTATTTCAGCTTTTTATATTTTTAATGTGCTAAAAGTTGTCCATCTGGTGTAATGAGAGCGCAACAGGTCAAATTTTCACTTATCTGCTCTCCTCACAGCAGGTCGGACCTTGTGTACGCAAATTTGATTCAGTGTAGATTAAAAAAAACCCCAAAAAACTCAAAAATAATAATCAAACCAACCCTCAAACTGGTCATTAAGCACAGGCAGCCACACATTTAATAAAAATGCAAATAAAAAGTAAATAAATACAATTAAATAAAATAAATTGTCTAACTGCCTGTTTTTTCACAGAAGTATATGGCAGTCACTTAAAAATAACAGTTTCCTTAGTTATCCCCGTTATTTAGTCTCATTATTCCTTTTCGTATTTCTTAAGTGCTTTCTTTTGCTTCATTTGTTTCTTTATTTGCCTTTAGTGGGCAGAGCCTCTGAATCTACATATTTAGGGGCATAACAAGTTAAAGACAATCGTTTTCAGTCTGCCGCATTCATCGACACCTGCTCGTTCATACGCTGGGATCGGTCATATGGGAGGATCTGCGCTTGTATCTAAGAATGATAAACGAGGGCCAATGGGAACAGGGAAGTTAGCATCCTGCCGCTACCATAGATGATGGATTCTGGAGAGTCGGGTGTTCGCTTCCGCTGGTTTAGTCCATTTTTAGACAGAACTGATTTACACTGCTGTTACTTAGGGCGGCTAATTAGAGTAGGCTAACTGCTAGCTGTCGGGCGTTTCTCTTTGCAGCTTTACAGTATAATCAAGCAGCAGTTCTGGATGAAGACAGTCTCGAACTGCTCATTGCTTCCACTAATTTTGTGGAAGCAATGAGCAGTTTTGAAGCCCGTAGGCGACCTCGGACCCACACACTTTTTTATTGTATCTGTCAGTGGGCTGAAGACAGCAAAAATGACTGTTTTGATCAAACAGAAATCCATTAATTTTGACAACCAACAAAGTAGCAGGCGTATAAATCGTCATTTTAATTTGATATTAATACATTTTTTTAAAAAAAAGCAAAGCGCAAAACCCAAGACTTTAAGTCTAGGTTTAAGACTTTGAATCTACAGTTTAAGACTGTAGATTCAAAGTCGGTTCATCGTCATCCTCTGGGGCACTAAATGGGTGTGGGATCGCAGACCATGAAATCCACATCTGACCTGTGACATCTTTAATTTAGTGTAACAGAAATCAATTTACCATCAACTAATGCCAACCCAGAGATGCTAACAGCTGACTGACACCATTCAAGTTAACCCACCTATAGATTTTATCAGTCTTGCTTGTTTGCATATCAGCCACATCACAGGTTCTTTCAGTCAATTACAAAAAAAAAGTACAAAAGGACATAAAAACAGTGGAGCTCAGCTGCTGGAGGGGCTTGGTGGTGTTCGCCCAGCAGGTGTGCTGAGACAGCCAAGAGGAATGCTCCTCTGTGTAATCACCTGCATAAATGCACTTTTGTAATTAACATTGGACCTTGAACAGCAAATCTTTCCTCCAATCAGGCTGTCAAGGTCAAAGCAGGTGAAACAAACAGCCTGAGCACACGCATCCACAGTGGAGAAGCAGGCAGTATGACGTTGCTAATTCAATGATATTTTTAGAGATCTTGTAACTTTTATTGTTATGTAACATTCTTTCTTAGCCTGAATATCCACTATTCCTCCAATTGCTACGATTTAACGATGTGAAGACGCAAGTCTTTAAAAATTAGCGGCTGTTATGCCCGGAGGACCGCAGCAATGGGTTTGCACTGTCATTAGCTACGACAGGAAAGAGAAAATCCAAGTTTTTAATGTTTCAGAAACACAGATGAGTGTTGTGGTGCAGAGGGGTCTGTGTGCACTGGAACTCACCGTATCAGCCTGCCTCATGTAGCAGTAGAGGATTCCCCTCATGCACTTGACTGCAGAATGCTCCAGCTCGTGATTCCGGCCCATGTCGTCATCAATGCGCCTAGAGAAGAGTGGAAACGTGACTGGGTGATGCGCCCAGATAAAGGCCTCCACAAGAGTACAGAAGAACTGGACAGAGCAGTTGTATCTGCTTTTAAAAGGTTGATTGACTTATAAAATATCTGAAGTTACAACTGCAGAAAAAAAAAACAAAACAAAAAAAACGGCCAGGTCAAATAGTTCATCGGGCCACGTGTGGCCCCCGGGCCTTAGTTTGCCCACCTCTGCTCTAAAGGCAGCATCAGTTATAACTTGCGATGATTCCACTGGAGAAAAGATAGATCTTGTTGGAATTTCACAAGGAGAGGTCGCATTAATCACCCTGTCTTTCAGACGCGACCCATCAGACCTCGTCGCCGGCAGAAAATACAGCGGGCACTTTTCATCAAGCCGTGTCTTGTTTTAAAGTACTTGACTGGAAAGTCATTAACAGGCAGCGTGTTCTCCACCATGTTTTATGAATGAGGCGATCTGGCAATGATCGAGGGTCACACGAAGAAACGCAGCTCTTTTGTTTTAATTCATTAAAAGCTACATGTATTCTATTAGGAAAAGGCAATGGGTTAAACAATGTGTTAATAACAAAAGCCTTCTCATAACAGGAGCCATATGTAAAATGTCAAAGATGAGCAGTTTCATTTGGCGGTTTTATTCGCACAGCACCTGATGGATTCTTTTTTTAACCCTTGTTTGCCACACATGCATTACAAAACCCTTTTGTCCCCTACATTTTGTCTTTTGCTTCATCAATTAATTAACGTAGACATTAGGATTGAAGAAACTTCAGTATCTGAGATCTGAATCAGGAAGTACAGCATTTGTCTGCCTGCTCTTCCTGTCCTGGCTGACTGGTTCTCCCTGCCTGTCCATCCTGCCTGAAATGAGTTGATCATTATCAGGCTGCTGTATGGTTGGATTATCTGGGGAGATAATGAGGCCCTTGTTTGACTCGGGTGTGACAGAGAGGGCAGCAGTCAGTCGGACAGTGAAGGATGTCGCCTCCTCGGAGCCTGGTGAGGTACCAGTGTTTCAGCTGACCCGCGGCTTGAAATCACGCTTTCACCCAGTGGCCCTCATTTATTAACCATACGTACAGCAGAAAACTGTGTGCATGGTCATATTGGTGAATTAAATATAAATTAAATGAAAAAATAACAAATAAACAAACTGATCATTAAGCATAGGCAGCCACATATTACAAATTAAAAAGGCAGCGGAAATCAATGAATAAAATAAATATATCTCTTTTTTTTTCTAAAGTGTTCTCTATTCACCTGATAGAAACCTAATACATTTTCTAGCAACAAATTCACGTTTAAGTTGTTTCTTGGTGTAAATATTTCTGCTTTTCTGACTTAATTTTGTTTTTTCTGCGTCTTCTTATCAGATGACTCCTCCATGCAGATCTGCACAGGTTTCTATGCAAGACTGATAAATAAAGGCCAGTAATCTCAGCCCTATATTGACCTTGTTGACTATTATAACCACTTCTGGCGCGGCGGACGCACAGACACAATGACTTCTAGCTAATTGTAAAGCTTGGAGGTACCTTTATGCTCACTAGCCAAGTAACAAAAGTCCCAGTGACCTTGACCACTTGACTCAAAATCTCCAGAATCTGAGCAGTTTATTTGTGATTTCATCACAATAATGATGATCCAACCATAAAGCTAAATCCATGATCAGAACCAGTCGAAATTCTGGAAAAGTGCGTGTGTTTGTTTGTGTGTTTGTGTGTGTGTGTGTGAGTCATCTCAGACATGCTCACGGAACTGGCTGGTACTTGAAGTCATGACAGAAACAGCAGCTGCCTGTGAGGTAAGTAATGGTAGCGGCCAAGCCTGTCAGATGAGAATTGTCTTAATTCAATCCCAGTGACAATTCTAATAGGAGGCAGCCATGACTGATGACTGGGATGTGCCGCTGGTCACATCACTGCAGTACTCTATTTTTACCCTCCTGCTTCTCCTTTCTATCTCACTTTGTCATTCCATCTTCATTTCAGTTTTGTGCTTCATCATGTCTTCCTCGTTCACTCCTTCATCCTGCAGGATCTGCTCTTCTCCGCACCTCCGTCTGCTCTCCTTCATTCCCTCTGTCCTATTACAGGCTCATTTTTGTGGAAGATCTCTTTTACGCGGAAAGTAATCACCGGGGATCGCTCATGTCAGAGGCTGATGTAGGACTGTTGGCCAGTACTGGGGAATCAGCAATTACTGTCAGAAGAGGTGAAACCAGAGAACAGTTGCACAGCCCACAAACGTCTCATCGAAGAGCACTAAACATTGATAACCTTCCAACCACAGCCCCAAAAAAAGAAAAAAAACAAAAAAAACAAAAAAAAAAACCAAAATCACACGTAAATATCAGCACTGACATTTTAAGGCATCATACAGCTAAACCTGCTGACCTTTAAAGTTCAAATCATTTTCATGGGATCGATACACCTAGAACTGAGTGTTTGATCCGTGTTTTCTGTTAAGTTAAAATACAGTAGAACAATTCGAGCGAGAGCTACTGCCTCTGGATCTGTTATCGTCCGCGTTAGTCACAGTAGGACAAAAGTTTTAGTTTTATCTAATCTGTGCATCTGTAATTTCCCAGAAAGGGCGATGTATCAACAGTCTGCATTTTTATGAGGCATTTTAGGAAGTATAGCTAATTAATTTAGCAGGTTAACCTCTCATAAATGTGATTTATTCAACTCAAAGTCAAAAGCTAATAAGTGCAGCGTAAACGCTGCAGCACCGTGTTGAGTTGACCCTGGCCCGGGTCAGAATCATATTAATTATTGCTGGAGTGCCATGGTGACAGTGAAACACTCCTGGCATAGCTGATTTGTGGCGTTGTGATGTAATTGGTACTAACCGGTAGGCCATGGCCAGGGCCCAGGCGCTGGCAGCACAGTACAGCGAGTCCCGGACCTTGGCTTCCTTGCAGGTGGAACATGTTTTGACAGGGAAGAGGCCGGTGGTTGGACTCTGGTAGTTCAAGATTGTGGTCTTGACTAAATAAAGACAGACAGAAAGACAGAAGTGATGAAGCATTTATATTTAATGTAAAAGAAACAAAAAGATCTAATCATAACCAAGCCAATCGAAGCTCAGAGGAGATTACATGTGTAATAAACTGGATTAGTGCAGCACTTTTAGGCTGTTGGGTACTAACTAAAGTCAATATTATTCAACACTACTGACATCACACCTTCAGTCAGTTGAGAAGATGTATTTAGATACACTGGTGAAGCCATTTGTCCAGCATTAAAGTCACAAACTCTTTAACAGTCAGCAGCTCATGAGTTACAAATGTGGCATTTTCTCTACATCCCACTGTGGAACGCATTTCCAGAACCTTGAAATGTGATACATGTCCGGCTCCTCAGTCTGGCCCACAGCCCTGCAACCTTCAGACTGATTAGCCATTACTACCAACTCCTTCTGTCCTTTCATCTGGACTCCGTGTATGCATTCTGAACATCCAATAAATTACGCAAAAATCACATTAAATTAGGCTCAGTTCAATTTTGTAATGGGCTGAGAAATTTGGCAGACATGTCCGCAGTGACGAAGGCAAAAAGCTAATGAAATATAGAGCTCTTGCACTAACAATGCAGATGCAGCAAGAGCGTGAGGCATGTTTTTTAGGTCACGCCAGGTCTGCGTGCTGACAGAGGAATCATTTTTGTAACAGTGGAAACCTGGGCTAGTGCTTTGATGGACACTGAAGAGTCTAAACCAGAGGAGGGCAAACTGAGGCCCGGGGGCCACGTGTGGCCCGGTGAACTGTTTAATCTGGCCCACAAAGCTTTCACAATGACTTCTCCAAAAACCAAATGAAGAGGGTTGTCAGCAGACGCATGTCACATGTAAGAACCAAGATTTAAAACCATAAATAGCAAAGAGTTCATGTTTTTATAGGTAAGTAGAACGTCTCGAGGGCATGAGGAGAACATGCAAACCACACGGAAGTAACCGCGTTGGGCTTAAAACATACACCGAGTGTTCCAGAACAGCCGACTCACCACTGACATGATGGGGTTTAGTGCATTTCACAGTGACTCCAACACATCCTGTTTGAGCTGCACAGTTCATTGCTTCCACACCAGCGTGGGAGTTTATTACAATAACCAATTTCCTCCTGATGTCTTTCGCCATAAACTCCACCACATCGTATTGCTTCATGAATGTTGCACTGCAGGGTAACATTTAGACGCACACACAGATACAGCCGAGTACCAGTGAATTTGGAACGAATCATTTCTACATGACAAAGATGTTAATTTATTTTCCGTGTCTGTACGTTACAAGTGGAAACCTTTTATTATACATCTGTTGGAAAAGGACCTGCTCACTGAGGAGGAATCCTAGCAGCTGTCAGTCAAGTGATGTCTACATTTTAGTTGCCTAAACAGAAAAAAACACTGCAACGTGTTGCTTTGTCTGTACACCACTGTGAATCTACGTTTCACACACACATCTAGCTGCTCAGCACTTTTGCGTCTCTGGGTTATAATCTGCTGAGTTCAAACAGATATTATAAAAGACTCTATGATAAAACCTGAAGCACACGCACGCCAGGTATGCGACTGCGTAAAACGGGCGAGAGCAAATGTGTGAGCAAACTGAGATAAAATCAGACGGCTCAAGTTCATCCAAGTTCACACTTAGCATTAGCGACGAAGGACAGAGCGACGGATGTAAGCCCTCCAATAATACACAGAAATATTATATACTCAAATCCAAGGCCTCCCGGAAGGCAATTTCCCCGCTTCACACACACACACACACCCACACACCCACACACACACACGCATTCATGCACAGGAAGCTCTCCTGCAGTCGTCCCCTCACTGATGACTAATCTGTCTACAGGGATCACTTCATTTTTCATCTGAACATTATGTGGGTGCAAGCGGAGGGGACATCCATTTGTACTGGAGTTTGTTACAGCAGGAAACAAGAAAGGAGGAGAGGAAAAGATGGGAAGAGAGATTAAGAAGATGTGTCTGAAAGAAAAAAGACAGGTCGCTCGACATGGTGTGTGAGACTGTTGGCGACACCCAGCCAATGAACTCTGGAAGATATGAAATATGAAAGAGCTCACACAAGAAAGACGGACTTTCTTCTTTTGTGTTTGTTCTTGAGCAGACGAATGGGACGAGGGTACGGTAAATGTAATCAGTGTTTATGCTGAGACATGCAGCCACTTTCCATCCATCCGAACTGTGACCCAGGGACAGGACCGGGGTTCTGGAGCACCACTAGAACCAGCTTTGATCCACCGCGCATGCTAAGGGTGTTTGACCTGAACATTTAGTCTAACAAGTGACTAACAAGTGAGAGACATACAAACTAGCAAATGATTACTACAAATAGTAACAACATGAAGGTATGAATGCCTTCCCCTAAGCGGGAGGTTACGGAACAGATGCCGTCTGTCCGTTTGTGTGTGTGTCTGTCTGTCTGATTGGGAACAAAATCACTCGAGTTCAAATGATTATTTATATTTAGCGAATTACCTTATTTCAGGATCACACTGCACTCCATAGTTCAGAGGTGGGCAAACTGAGACCCGAGGGCCACATGTGGCCCGATAGACTGTTTAATCCGGCCCATAAAACCACAATCATTTTTCCAGGGTGGTCAGCTTGATTGGTTAGAAAATGGTTCAGTCCCCCCTTCACCAAGCATGCTAACATGTCCTCTCAGGAAGGTGGAGCCAAACATCACGTGGAGCTTCATCATCCATCTCTAGCTCCCCGCACCCCTTAGCCGGCCCGTTTATCAAGATCTAAAACCCAATGTGGCCCTTCAGGCTAAACAACTGCCCACCCCTGCCATATTTGACAACACCTGACACAAAACATGTCCACAAATCATATTCTTCTTTTTTCCATTTTATACTTCCCTCCAAACCAAAGGCAGCGAGCTCATCCAGGTGACTCTCAGACACAAGTCCAAACACTCCTTGAAGTTTTCTCATTTTATCCACTGCAACTGCAGTTAGTTAGATGCAGTAATTCATTTTGAGGCTCACAGGAGGAATCATTAGAAGAACATAACAGATGAGCGTAGGAAACGCTGCTCAGTCTCAGGCTGCAGGTTGCAAATCAACCGCCAAGCTATCCGTCAAGCTAATGTCCCACTAAATCAGCAGCTAATGTCTCAGACACACAGGCTGCTTGTTCACAATGGGCCATCTCACTGCATCCATACGATGGGGAAAATAAAGGGATACGATGGTTAAAAAAAACAACAGACAGAAAGAGATTGAAAGGGAAAAAAGACAAGAGTCGATGATATCTGCATCATTGTGCAGATATAGAGAGGACACAATAGAGAAATGGGGATACTATCAATCTTGAAAATGACTCGGCTGTTCAGTCCTGCTGATGCTGTCATAAACATTTCAGCAAATACAAGTTGGCAATAAACGACAACAACTGTTCCTTTTCTTCCAATCTACAAAAATCCTGATAGAAGCAGTTAGTGGCAAATCAGTATTGGGAAAATATGCTGACTGTCCACATAAGCAGATGGAGTTATCAGCAAAAATGCTGAAGAGAGAAACTTTGGTGGTTCATGAAAATCAAAAGAAATGTAGAAAATGTTTTGTTTTTTTTATTGTATTTTGTTCATTGCACATCCTGAGTGCAGCTCAGACTGGAGACAGCAAGTACTTCAACCCAGTGCTGAGTTCGGACTTTGAATATTTATAGCTGCATTATTTGACTTTGTCTATATTGAATCAAATTGCACAAAAAAAAACAAACAAACAAAAAAATTGAAGTTCTTTTTCCACTTTTTCAACCAGTGGTTCAAACGCTCAAGTCTGTTCAGGCTAATCTGAGATGGACATGCTGGTGGTGAAGGGCTGCAAATTAAAAAGCTCATTTTTAACTTTTTAATAACAGGGTGTGCATAAAAACAGATTTATAATATAAAGTGTTAAACCGATTCTTTATCCTCTTTTTTTCGAATCGGTGGATGCTTCTGCTTCTTGAGCTATCAGGAACCTCAGTCCCTAATCCATGAATAGGACAGGATCAAAGAGATGAGGAAAGTGGAGAAATGAGCAGAGACAGAGGTGCTGCACTTTGATGGATGGCAGCACGTTTCCCTGCTAGCCTTCCACCGATAAACAGGTCCCCTCTCACAATGGCTTCATAAGCCCGACTGCTGGGGGCAGCTGTGCCACAAAACAGCAAAGAAAAAGACAGGAGGCAAAATGGAACCGCTTGTGTTTGCCATTGTCAGCCCGGGCTTACCCCTCTTCAACGCTCTTCCTCCCCGAGACTGAAAGAAAGCAGGTAATATTGGCAGGCCGGTCTGGGTGCCGGCGATAACAATGCTGGCTTTGTTCCTCCGCTAGGATTGGATTGGCACATCCAGTCGCTACCTCGGACAATTAAACAAGCCCAATTTCGGCACGCTACAATCTGGCCGAAGCTTTTCTTCCCCAAAAGGCGTGATTCCAACGCCGCTAATGCCGAAGGCTATATGCTGCACTCGCTGATAGCAGCAGATTAGTTCCAACTGAGCAGGAAACCTGTTGCTCGCACCAAGGGCCGGCTAAGTGGTGCGGGAAGCTACCCCCCAAGTGAGGATTAGGGGATAACTAAATGTCCTACTTGATGGACTAACGACAGATAACATTTTAAAGAGCCTGTAAACTGGTCCAACTAGAGATGGATGATGAAGCTCCAGATGATGTCTGGCCCCACCTTCTTGAGAGGACACGTTAGCATGATAGCTGAAGAACATTACATCTAAACATCTAAACAAGAACATCTAAACATTTTTCTATCCAGTCCTCCTCTGAGTTTGGCTTTTTTTTGTGATTGTGAAGGCTCTGCGGTCCAGATGTAAAAGTTCATTGAGCCACATGTGGCCCCCAGGCCTCAGTTTGCCCACCTCTAAACTATTGTCTTTGGTTTCGAAACACACACACACACACACACACACACACACACACACACACACACACACACACACACACACACCTGCCTTCACCAGAGCAGACCAATGAACTGTGTCATGTGTGCCAGAAGTGTTAATAAACTCAGCACGATATAACACTACTGAACAAAAACGCTTTAATTTATTGAACTATCTGAGTCAAAGCCCACTAGTTTTGGTATTTCTGTTTGGTTTTTCTAAGTGTGGCGCTCCGGTACCGTGACTTTAAGGAGGGAATCTGAAAACCTTTCTTCACAACGCAGCAGCCCGTGGAAAGACATGACCCTGCATTCTGTCCATGGTGTCAGGTTCTGCTGCGGTGATCCTGGTCAGAGGAGCAGCACACGCACTTTCCACCTTTTTACTGCTGTATTTTTGTGTCTTTGGATCGTCATCTCCCTTACAGACATTAGAAGAATTTGATGAAATAATAGCAGTTGGAGTCTGTTGTGATGCAATATCAGATCTTTACACATGGGATTAGGACTAAAAAAACACCTGTGTGTAGGTTTTTTGCTTCTTCTTTTTTCTTTCTATCAAAGATATACTAAATTACTATAAAACAATCCTGTCTGAATGGACAGAAGCTTTTTTTTTTTTTTTTTTAATATATCCAAAACAAAGTATAAAATCCTAACACAGCTGTTTAGTGGATCCATCATTTTGTATAAAGCTTGCCCTTATTGTGTTCTTTACCTGCCAGGTGCTGATTAAATATTGTTTTTGTTTTATATTTGCACACTAAATTAACCAAAATGTGCTTTTTAAATATTGAGGTGTGGAATGGAAAGACAGCTGATTGCTTCACTCTCGGCCTTGTCACACTCAGAAAGCCACAATAATGTAGTAAACGTCCTAATTAATCAACTACCAATTTAAACAGAGTCTGCAGGCAAAGTTGGCTGAAAAGCCAGCGTCGCTGCTAATAGTGTGGCCAGCAAGTGAAGGTGAATCTGCTGTGTTAGGGGTACTTTAGGGTTCTGTACATGCTCCTAAGTTCATTACGAAAAAAGCCGTCACGCTACACAGTTTGTTCCCTAAAAGATTAGCAGTCATCAGTATGTGAACTCACCGGCTCTGTAATAGCGGTCCAGCTTTTCCCAGAGGGGCTCATCATCCCGCTGGAGAATAGACAGTCTGAGAGGCTCATAGATGGAACCTGAGGAAGAACACGCTTGTTGAAGGGTAAAGTAATGATTTCTCTCTTTAATTAAGCTTCACGTCCTCTGGAAGTGAAATGGGACCAAAACAAAATAAGACAAAGGGGAAAAAGTTCTCTTTTTTTTAAGATAATGTCCATTCTGTTAATTTTTACAACAGCAAAATGTCGAACAAAAAAAGCTAATTTACACTTAAAAACATGCACATAGTAATGCAGCTACCACATACAACATATCCAAATGTCTCCCTCCAAGCTGGAAGACAGGTGGAGAAACAACCCCTCTGTTTTCCAGCTTCTTTACTTTGCAGAGATTTGCATTTTTATAGGTTTGACCTGGGGCAACACCACAGGTAAAAAAAACCAAAACCCTCACGCTCTGGCAGAAATTAGCATTCCAGCAGCGTAAATGTTACAACAAACTCTGTTTTATTATAATATTTTAGGGGGCATTTACAATATCAATTTGCCAGTTTTAGTTTAAAAAAATCAGAAAAAGGAAAAATAAATGATGAGCATATTTCTGATTTCCTGACGCAATTTCTTGCTGTGGTTACACACAGTGGAGCGACCTCCACCGTCCCTCGTGAACATGTCCTCCCACCCACGTCTCCTCTGGTTGCCTGTGAGTGGTTGACTGCAAGGTTTTCCTGGTCAGCTGCCATGACTGTACTTACCAAGTCTGTCAACTTTTGGGTGCCGTCCGGCCTTCGGCGCCACTGAACCGGCCATTCTCAAGACGTGAGATTAAGGCAGATTGGTTGTCTCTCAGCTAAATCACAAATCTACAGCAGCTCACAGGAGGGAGTTAGTAGCAGAGAGTTAGATTTTTTAACATGCATGAATCAACAATGAATAACAAAATCATCATGGACAACATGCCACAAATTACAACGAGTGCAAAAAAGTAACCTGTTGCACACCTTTGATATTTGTAACATGAATAGAACTACAATTAAATTAAAAGAAAGAACAGAATTTATTTGCAAGGATAAGATTCGGAAAGATTAATTCTGATGTCAAATGACCACTGATGGAGCAATTAATGACCTAAGATCAGTATGTTACGTCCACCATCGTTGCGCCAACATTAAAAGGCATTTAAAACAGTTATCATGATCCCCAGAGTGTGAATGATGATCAAAACTACCTACAACACTGTGACATGATGGCTGGAGTCCTGAGACAGGCAGGACAGCCGCAGTGGGCCTCACATGCATGATCAGACTATCAGTGATCGCCTGTAAGTGACTTGTGGACACTTCTTTCTTCCTACAGTTTGGGTAACTAAACGTGGACGCAAAATATTTATGTGTAGTGATATATTGAAATGATAATCTTATTTTAACAGGTGAATAACTTCATCTTCAACAGCACACCTGCTGCAAGTATACTTGAGGACTATCACGAATAGACACGACACTGTCTGGCATTAAACAGCAAAAGTAGACGTGATGGGAGTTCTTAATATAACCCGGGAGACCTGCAGATTTACACCTCTGACCTTTAATGCTTGTGTGCACACTGCACTGTTCAAGTTTAATAGACAGAACATGGCAAAGTCAGCTGAGGGTTAGGTGGTTTTACAAATTGACAGCCTCATACAAACACAAGCGCAATGGCAAAAGAACAAATAAACTCCACCCGTGGAGGTGTCACCCATCGGAAGGTAATACCTGATCTTTTTGATCGAGCCTTGAATTCCAACAGTTTCCAACCGACGTCTGCTAGAGTCGCCATGTTTGTGCTAAGAAAATTTCTTCGTTTTCTAAATGAATATCCGTTATCGCCCGTCAACTTAAAATAATACAGCGGGCACTATCACGAGATAAACACAGTAAGTAAAAAGGAAATATACCTTAACAGTGTGGTTCACATAATTGCTTACTTACGAAAAAAGATATGTCTTGTGTTATAAAGCATCATCATTGGATATTCTCTACCTGACTGAAATCAATGCATTTATTTTGACGCAAAAGATCGCCTTACTTCCTGTTTAGCCACGGCTAACGTTACACAGCTTGAACGTGGAATCAGCTGTGAAAAAGCGGAAGCGCGACAGTGTCGTAAATGCTTAGGCTGTTCTAGCAAAATTAATTCCGTAATTTTATCACATTCGCTCGACATAATACTGATAAAAGTTAAATATGAAACTAAATCTTGGACTTTTGCAGTGACATGTTCTGACTGAATGCCTTTACATTGACAAAAGCTTCAAGTGTACCGTGCCGTAACCTATCTGCCGTATTACAGTTAGTGTTGTTGTCAGTACCTGCACTCGAACAAGGATGTGGATATTTACGTTTAATATTGTGGCTTTTTTATATATTTTTGGTGGGCAGTATAACACATTTGCCCTCCAGGATGTAACTGTCGACCTTTTTGGTTCCGAAAATTATGGAACTGTGGCGGCGTTTGGAGATTTTAATGCCGATAAACAGTCAGATATATTCGTCATCAGAGAACGTAAGATAACTTCAGGCAATTTATTCTTATTTTAATCACCTGTAGTTGATATTTCTAAGTATGCATTGTAAATAAATGTTTTAATTTCGTTTACAAACAATTTCACAACTACCCAGTAATACTGTTTGCAGACTATATAAAAGCAAATAAGGTGGACAGGCGTTTAATCGTGCTGTTTTAATTATTGTAGAGTCTGAACTGGTGATATTTTTGGCTGATTCAGTCAAACCATACTTCAAGCCCAAGGTTAACATCACTAAAGATATTTTACCAAAGTAAGTATGCAATTCTCAACATATTACAACAGTGAGAGTCAGATCACATACTTTTAGGTTCAGTTTCTTCAGTTGATACTTCATAAATCTTGGTATCACTTAGTCCTATGATCATTTATATTTTCTCTGTTTAGGGGCACCGTCATCACGAGTGTGGTTCCTGGAGATTATGATGGAGATTCTCAGATGGATGTGCTACTTACTGCTCAGAGTAACACCAAGATGAGCATCTTCGTCTTTTGGGGCCACAACCAGACATTGGGTACAGTCCAGACTGAACGGAGAAAATTGTGTCTTAACACCTTTTATTTATCTTAGATCTTGTTTGTCTTGATAGACTTTAGCTGGCAGAGTGGATTGGTTAGGCCTGGCAATTTCAGAAAGAAAAACACTTGTCATTTTCATAACAAATTTTAGGTTTAGCAAGGCATTTCTGACTAAACACTGTTGTCAAAACAGCCTGGATTATCATTGGTCTATTTGAACCCTACATGCCACCATATGCCGCGTATATTAATGTCACAACCCTGCCAGCTAGGGCAGTCGTGATTATTACAATTATTATCTGTCAATTCTGATTATGTTTCATATTCACGCCATTTTTTAGATTTGCCATTACTGTAAATAATTAATTTATGCACAAAGTTGCATAAAATAACTATGAATCCAAGTCTGACATCATCGAATTGTGCCAGCAGCAGCAGCGTCACTGTAGCAGCCAAATGTCGTTTGCCTCTGGACTTGATCGAATGGGCAGTGAGCTATCGCTAGGATCATATGCTATGGCTAAGATAGTGTGCTATACAGCTAGGATAATATGCTATGGCTAGAATAGTATGCTACAGCTAGGCTCATATGCTATGGCTGGGATAATAGGGTGCTAGGGTCTGATTTGCAAATATTTGAAAAAGTGTATCTTTTGTAATTTGCGCTTCTCAGAGGGATGTTCAGTTGTCTATGCCAAAGATCATTTAATGCATGTTTTCCAAATCGGGCCCACACTCTCATATGATGGGGTTGACCCTCAATCAAAGGCTCTGGGACTGAGTGTCAACTTCTGCTTCAAGAAGTGGAGCCAGCCAATGTCAACAAAGGGGACTGGGACAAGCCCAGGCTGTAGGAGGGTAGTAGCACTCACGCTGCCTCGCTGTCAGAATGTCAAGACTTACTAGGTAAAACCTTTGTCACCGTCATTAGTAAAGGCTGCTTTAGCTGCCTGTCTTCCTTTGGTAGGTGGGATTAAAGAGACAAGAGAGTGATCCCCATGTCCATCCTGGATACGGTTGCCATGTCTGAGTCTAATTAGCATGCAGTGATGGTAGCTGTTGACGATGCTGATTCCTGTTTGTTCACTCGCTAAGCATGACTCATTGTTTCCCGCAGATCTGAATGGGTGGCACACACTGAACGAGACCTTTACAGATCAGCCACTTGTTATGGAGTAAGTAGCTGACTGATTTATTTTGGCCTCAGTAATTGCTCGACTTTGGTCTGTTTACATCATTAGCCTCTGTGTTTGCTGCAGAGGTCTTCATGCACGTCTCTTGACGATGGCCATAAAGCAAAGCCCTTATTACTTACATTTAGAGTTCTCTTTGTTACTCAGTGTCAACACTTGTTTGGTAAAAGGTGTTAATAAAGTGTGAAACACACCCACAGCTTCAATGGAGACATGATTCCGGACATCTTTGGAGTCATCGATGGCTCTACGACCAGAGTCTGTTATCTCACCGACAGGCAAGTTATTCACGCTTATGTTTTGCTTGAGTTGCTTTTGCTCGGTGCTCCCACTTTGATTTATTAAACTCCAGCTCTGCCTTGTCATTTCTTTTCCTTTTAGGATTCAGAAATGTCAGAATGCACTGAGTTCCTCTGTCAGGATGCGTATTCCTCATTCCAATGCTTTCATTGACCTCAACAAGGACTTCACTGCCGGTGAGTCAGCAATTTTTATGCAGCTTTCAGTCGGGAAACGCAGCTCTTTCACCGGATGCAGGACATCCGTGCTCCTTGATCTTTTAGAATCCCACAAATACGCCACTGTTTTACTACAAATCTATCTGTTTTTGGAACCACTGTACATGTATGCATTCAATAATCAACCAGTCTTTTCAGAAATCTGTTTGAAACTAGGCGTTCTGGGGATGGGCGAGTAGCGATACGGGCCTTATTTCTATGTACCACCAACGCTTTGGTGGCTTGAATTCACTGACATAAACAAAGACAAGCTAAACTTGGCAGAATGCAAACTCTGCACCGGTGAGTACTTCACAGTGAGTGCTCCTACTGGTCTGAAAACGTGGTATCGAACAGGCAAAAGAAGAATCTGTTTTAAAGGAATGAAAGGTGAAATCGTGGGTGTTTTCCGTGTCATCGCGCCTTGCTTGGTTCCTGCTTCATCCATTTTTGAGGACCATTGCTGACCTCTGTACTTCTATAAAAAAAAGATTTTAAAAAAAGCTTTGGGAAAACAGTTAGTCTGATACATGTGGATTTTACCAGGCTTTGCTTCCGTAATGCCTCTCAGCGTTTCTCAGACGGGATGCGACGTGAGGGTGGCAATTTTCAAGTTGGCTAAGAGAGAAAGAAATGGCCATTTTCTTCACCAGTGAATGGAGAAATCACCTCTGTCTTGTTTTCCAGCCTTGCTCTCCTGTTCTCGTGCCTTCTGAGTGCAACGCTGTCATTTAGACTTAGGGAGGAATATTTCCCCCCCGTGGGAGCTCATCTTCATCTTTAGGCTAATTACAGAGGATTAGCTGTTGTGATACTCGTTATCGGCATCTCTGCTGTGTGTGTGCACAGCTAGGCTCCAACCACAGCAAATAAAGACGTATATTTGGTTTGTTTAAAGGCTATAAGTGTGTGAGCGACCTGGTAGATAGCGTTGGATCATAGAAAACAGGTCGATTTGCGTCCAGAGAGGAAGACAAGACCGAGAGAAAGAAAGAGAGAGGAATTTCTTCACATGAACATGTGATTATAACCACAAGGCAGCTGTCCTGCTAAATTAATAATAGATATTCTATTAAGATACAGCCGAGCTGGAGTGGACGGAAGGTGTGCCGAGTGCCTAAAAGAAAGAATGAGGTGTGAAACAAGGGAAAGGATGCAGGGGATGGGTGTTGCAGGAGGTGAGCTTACAGCGTGACTCCAACAACAGCCGCTAAAGTAGCCGAGCAACTGTTCATGGAAATCCTGATCTCAATTAAGAGTTGCATCTGCTGTTAAACATCATATAGGTCTTTATGAGTTTTTTTAACTCCCACTAATGTTTGTAATTGGAATAATTAGCACAATATGCTGAAGTGACTCTAGATCAGGGGTCACCAACACGGTGCCCGTGGGCATCCGGTTGCCCATAAGGACCACATGAGTTGCCTGTCGGCCTGTTCTAAAAATAGCTCAAATAGCACCACTTACCATTTATTTACCATTTATTTTGATTACTATTCTTGTTTAAATCACACTTACATGTACACTGGAAATGACAATATATAAAAAAAAAATAAAAAAACTTTAAAGAATGTTTAATATAAATGAACTATGGCCTAGTATAGTTCAAAGGTCAGTATGATGCACATGACCAAAACACAAGCTAGCGGGCACAGCGAGAAGAAAGAGATGACTGACCCATAAAAAAATGGCAGAATAAAGAAAAACCTCCCAAAAAGCAACTGAAGCCTCATTTCGAGCTCTGCAATTCTTGATCAAGAAGAAGGCGTTTTCAGACGGGGAGATGGTTAAAGAAGCAACGATGCTAATTGCTAAACCTGTGCTTGAAGACCAGAAATCTGGAACCGACGTGATCTCCGGTCTCTCTGATGTTCAGCTGGGGGCAGCTACGATGTAAGAAGAGTTTCTGCCAAGTTCTGATTCATTATTTTTATAAACCTGGTGCAGAGTCATTCACGATTTGCTGAAAAATGTTAGTGGCCAGTAAAAATGGGACGTTATGATTTCCAGAACTGATGCAGAAGTGATGGTTTTGAAATGTTTTGAACACTTTTTTTTCAATTTGAAAAACACTTGCACTCAGACAAAATATAGAAATAGAGTTTTTGTATGTTGATATTTATCTGTTTTCTATCTTGTTAAACCATTGTTGATATTTATTGTGAGAAATCATGAACATGATCAGTGTCTGGACAGAGGTGAATATCATTAATTATTAATAATGACATTTAGTTCAAGGTAAATTGAGCAAATTGGCAATTTCGGAAGTGTGTATCAAAGTGGTAGCCCTTCGCTATAATCAGTACCCAGGAAGTAGCTCTTGGTTTCAAAAAAGCTGGTGACGCCTGCTGTGGATGTTTAACTACATCTGAGAAATCCAAAGGACCAAGTAAAACAACACGAGTGTCTGCAAATCCAAAGCTCA
This sequence comes from Tetraodon nigroviridis, assembly GCA_000180735.1. Lineage (NCBI taxonomy): Eukaryota > Metazoa > Chordata > Actinopteri > Tetraodontiformes > Tetraodontidae > Tetraodon > Tetraodon nigroviridis. The sequence continues at coordinate 181,870 of CAAE01014706.1, forward strand.
GCTCTTCTGCTGAATTCTGAACCCACTTAAGAGAACGGAAAGCTTCCCGCTGCTGCGGTGAAAGGTGTGGTGTCCCCTCCTCCGCAGCAGTGGCGTGATGCGGTGGTGCTTTGATGCAGTCCTGGAAGGATGAATGGTGTTTCGGCAGCGTGTCACGACTCCAATCTCAGCGTCGTGTCACAGCTGTAAACAGTCTCCAGCCACTGTACTGGCTGACCTCACTAAATCTGCTCTGCCAGCAACGAAAAAAAGGTCTGAAATTGTTTCTGGCTGGTGTCAAGGCCTCATTTAGGTTGCTATTTGGACTTTCCAGCCAACCTGGCGCTAACGCGCTGCATATGGCTCCTAATCTCTCATGTTGCAATCATCCTCCTGCAGCCAGTGTGTCTGAAAGCAACACACTCACAACAGCGTCCGGATGATGTTTTTCCCCTTGTTTTTGCTCATTATGTCACACGTTTGGGGGTTTAGGGCCACCATTTTGTTTGTATGACCCCAACTGCACACTGGGGTCAACTTCTTTATTTATTAGGTTCCAAAAAAAACAGAATTTTTACAATGAACTGATTGATTATTTTAAGCTAGGAGTAATTCTCATGTTCCTGTTAATCTTGACATACATGTTACATTTACTGGATGTTTTATTTATTTCTTTATTTATTTACATACTTACCAGGAATGAGGCAGTTGTGCAGCTTAGGAAACCCTAACAACTATATTATTATCTATTTAGAGCAAACGGTCAGTGTGTGGAAGCCATGTGGTTAATGCACGTTCGTTATGGTCACTGTTGTTAGTCACTTTCTAATTTCCCACTGTTTCGGAGCTTTGGCGTGGCTTCACAGGCGCGTTGAGAGCACCTGGTGCAGCGTGCCATCCCTCTGAGGTCCGGTGTGCCGTTTGTACCGTCTCCTCTTCCAGGAGCGCTGGCGCAGCACCAGATGGGTAGAGGAGCTCTTGTGTTTATTTTGGTAACCGCAGGTGTTTTTTGTAGATGAATGAATAGTTTCAAGAAAGGGAGATGAGCTTTTCTTGGTCTTCGATCAGTGTAAGATTAAGATGAAGGACTGGGGATATTTAAGATTATTGACTTCTGGGTCGGATTCTCTGTGAAATGTGGCTTTATTTTTCACTAATAAGGAGAGGAAACCTTTCCATTGAGCTTTTGTGACATGTAGGAAGTGAAAGTGAATCTGTCCAACTGGGTTGATGTTGGTGTTTGGTGCCAACGGTCCATTCGCACAAAACACGAGAGCAGAGCCCTTCAGGAGTGTAAGAGGAACCAAGGAGGGAGTATTTCATCATGGCCGACGTTCCTGGTCGTGCATGGAACAAAGGTTGAGGCAGGAAGGAGTCTCAGGACTGCCCACCTCGTACACACTTCATGGGGTCTGAGATGAGAACTAAGAAACTTGGTTTCTTCCACTTTTTTGCACATCTGATCCATCATTATCTATTTAATCAAGTCTTTAGTATTTCAAGGTCAACACCTGTGTTTTTACCCATATCATTGAAATTGATGTGAAATAGGCTTTTTTTTTTTTTTTTTTACAAGTTAAATGTGTAAATGTGTGTAAATGTGTGTGTGTGTGTGAGAGAGAGGAGAGTGGGGGGAGAGAGAGCTAGAAATAGAGTGAGACAGGGTTTGGTCCTAATCCTCCCCATAGCTACCACACCTCTGTTGTTCCTTGTAATGGTTTTAGGAGATTATTTCCTCTGGGAACAGCGTCGCTCCATTCTGTGCGGGTGTGTTTTGCCATGTTTGTGAATGAGCCGTTGTGATAGATCGGGGTGGAAGTCACACAGCGCAGAGTAGGGCTACATATTGGCTTAGAGACGGATTTCATTTGCAGCTTTTCACTTTGTTCCTGGCCTGGATTCTGCATTTGCGTGTGTGGGTGGGTGAGAGTGAGTGAGTGAGTTAGGTGCAGCTTATTGCTGTTGCTGTCCATGTGTGAGAGGGTTATGCATATGTGTGTGTGCGTCGGTATTTTTTTATTCCATATAATGAGAGGAAACGCTCATTCTTTACTGAAAATGTCCTCGGAAAGCTACCCAACAGGGCCTGTTGCAGCCCCTGGTAAAGAATGTTTGAAAGTCAGACAGAAAGTCATCCTTCTTTTGAATCTTCCTAACAGCATCAGCTCTTCTCACACGTTTGTTCTTGAGGGTAAAGTTGTCAGCACTCACTATATTAGCGACAGAAATTCATAGCCTGAGGAGAAAGAAGTTAAGTCAGATAAGAGAAATAATTACAGCAAAAAATCTTCTCTTATCAGGAGAAGCAAACCTTCCCTAAAAACAGATATATTTGTTTTCTCTAATGGTATTGGTTTAGGTATAAATCTGAATAAGTGGCTGCCAGTCTTAATGACCAGTTTGAGCTTTGTTCAATTGTCCTTCTTACTTTTTCGCTGTGCTGCACCAGGAATCCACGCTGACTCTAACTTTCCTCAACGATGTCCGAGCTGACCTGGGACCAGAGCGTTTCGCACACCCACGACCAGGCTGATGAACGCCGAGCCTTGGGTTTTCTACTGCTTGTACGGTTCATAAATGAGGGCCACTATCCTAAAACACACGTTTAAGACCGATTAGGGATGGTCTGCCCTGATACACAGGAGATACATTGAAGACAGCGTGGCGGTTGTGTGTGTCACACTGCGTGACTGTTGGTGCGATCGCTTGTCCCACTGTAATATGAGCGTTTTGTTTTGTTTTTTTAATGGGGTTCACAGGTCATGGCGGTTGGGTAACGGGCTAATACATATTTTCTGTCCTTTAGATGCCGACAGGCACGGTCACAATTTTTCACGTACTGTTCACACGCACAGCAAATGCAAATCCAGCGTAGAGGCTCGTGTCTGGGCCATGCAGGCCAAGGTGACAGTACACACACACACACACAAAACACAAAACACACAGCATATCAGACACTAATGCAGCATCCGCACCGCCGGCTGTCAGATCCACTCAGCGCTGCGGTCCGGGTGAAGCAGCGCCGCTTCAGCTGCGAGGCCTTTTACAGGTACGAGGCGCCATGTTGGACCCGGCTGTTCTTGCTGTTGCTGTTGGCCTCACGTGGCCCGTCCCCACTAACACAGACTGGCAGCCGCTGGCTATTAGAGTATGATGTAGCTCCAAGGTAAAGTCTTTCTGGGGGAAGAAGGGCAGAATGAGGGAGCGGAGGTGCATAACGAGGCAACCGGAGTTGTTTTCCTTCTGAAACTAAATAATGAATTGGTACAGTTTTTGTGCATTTTGAAAATGACGAGCTGGATAAAAAAATATCGCTGCCTAAATGATCCAAAACTGCAGGAAAAGGATGAGCGCGGTTGTTCACCACTGGGTCCTGTGAGATTTCCACAGAGCGGCTCCAAAAATTACAGCAACAGTGAAAATGTAGAAAGCAATTAGGGCCAAAGGGTGAAGAAGAAGAGTGGAGTTGTGATGCGATTGTTCCTGCGTGGGATCAATAACTGTAGCTCGCTCCACTCCTCCTCCTGCTGCCCCCTCTCTGTCCACACACATTTGTCTGGTGCGTGACTAGTTAATGTTGTCATTTTCACCGCAGTGTAGAATACCCAGGCCGGTGGGTGACCCACCTGTCCTTCTAAGCAGGTATGATGCCTAAATAATCCACTTCCTTTCCCCTAAACCAGTGCTTTTAATTAGCTGCTAATTGGCAGCATTAAAATTGAGTCTGGCGGAAACAAATAGCTTATTTTCAGTGCCCTGTGTGTGTGTGTGTGTGTGTGTGTGTGTGTGTGTGTTGTCGTGTGGCAAAGGCCTGCTGTGTACAAAGTAATTAGCTCCATCTCCACGCATCCGATTTCTCCCCCATGGTTCCTTTGTCATTGCTGCTTTTTTTTGGAAGCAGATTTTTGTTCTCTAGAGTGGAATTCTTCCTTTTGTTGAGTGAAAATGGACTATGAAAATAAAAGGCTAATTCTAATGAATTATTTATATGAAAAGGTATGTTAAAAGTAATGCTGATTAGTGAAACGAGTGTGTTGCATTGTAGTATTTGAAGGTTCTAAATAAATGGTTCATTTAATATTTTGTGTTGTGTATCAACCCCCCACCTGCAATCACGCTGAAATATAAAAAAAAAATGGTTTTGCTGGTTTTTTGCTTCCCTCATGTGAGTGTGTGTGAGCGCGTGCGCACGTCTGAGCTGTTTTCTAGCGCTGTCTCCCCCAGATCACCATCTTTAGGGTCCTTTAAATCGGGCCCTGGTTGAGACGGCGTTGCATGTGTGCAGAGAGACGCAGATAGATGACAGGTGATAGCGAAACAAAACAGGGAGATAACACAGCCTGCCGATGCCACTGTTCCTCTCTGTCACAGTTGCCTCTGTCTGTTAGCGCCCGCCTCGCATCACCCCATCTGTTTATACAGAGGCTAATAGGAAGCCCGCTCTTTATCCCTGCACTGCGGCTCGACATAATGGAATAGAGAGACATAATGCTGCTCAAGTCAAACAGTCAGCAGAGGCCTTTAAATTGCTTCCAATCCCCTTAACAAATCTGATGGAGAGGCTATGAATAACTCAAGGACCGCTCGTCTCCCCACGCTCTTCTCTTCTCTTCTCTTCTCTTCTCTTCTCTTCTCTTCTCTTCTCTTCTCTTCTCTTCTCTTCTCTTCTCTTCTCTTCTCTTCTCTTCTCTTCTCTTCATAACACAATGATTAATCACCACAATGCTTCAGCTAGCCATTGAAACAATACTGCAAAGTTTTGTACTATTATCTAAAACTCTCTTCACGTTTCTCTCCTGGTATTCTAGGTTTCATCCCCCACATGTGAAGATGTCTCCTCTGTTATATGTAACAGGTTGTGTAACATAGTTTTCCCTGAATTAAACAAAAATGTTTGTGGTTAAGGATTAAAACCATTGATGGTCTGATTTAACAAGAAACTCAGGTCCAACTTTTCATCTCCGCTACCTAAAAACATTGGAAATGACGTGTGCAGCTCTGAGAACGTGTCTAACAGTTTCTGTAATAAATTACGGCATAAATTACAGTCTGTCCTTTCAGAGTGAGGTAATACTTTCTTCCTTGGCTACAGAAATATTTCATTACAAGGAAAAGAAAGATGGAAAGGAAAGATCCAGATGAAAGTAATCAGGCTTTTTTAGCCACTTTTATTTCAAGTCTTCATCACAAATGTTGGGATCTATCATTTCAGGGATTCGTCCAGATATCCACAGATGAGAAATCAGGAAGTAATAAATGTGCACATTGATGTCAGGCTGCAAAACAAATATCCATGTAGAGCAGGCATGGGCAAACTACGGCCCGGGGGCCACATGCGGCCCGTTAAACGTTTTAATCCGGCCCACCGAACTTGACAAAATTAAATGACAGGAATTTAAAAAAGGCACATTTTATTCATTAGATTTTCAGTGTTTTCAGACTCATTCCAAAGTCAGATATTTTGTTGTCACGCTTTTCTTCATTTTCATTTGAAATTAAATCACATGTTTTCTCCAGATCCCAAAATGCGTATTTTTTCTCCAGTGAGGTGGGGTACCGAAGCACTCCATCCATCTGCTCCTGGTCCGGCCCCTTTGTCAAATGTTAGAACCCATGGTGGCCCACGAATCAAAAAGTTTGCCCTCCCCTAATGTAGAGCAACATATTAAAGTACTGAACTGTGCAGTTTGGTCGTGATTACAATAGTGACTAAAGTGATGACAAACACGCCTATTTAAATAATGTGCTGGCGTCCTCTGTGGCTTGTGTAGGCAGGTGCCTGGTTGCCTAGCGTGGCCTCTTCATCACTCAGTGTTCCTTCTGGGGGGTCGTCAATGGGCCAGAGACTGTTTAACAGAATAAAACAAAAAGCCTGTGAGGGGGAGAACCTGCAGGAGCAGAGGCACCCAGGCAAAATAATCACCCAAATATAGATTATTGTCCTCTAATTAAAGGATTGACATGCTTTCGCTCTGCGCTGATTTGTTTTGTAGGCTTGTGCTTTTTATTGAGAAGGACCTTGACAACAGGATGTTCCCATTAGCTGCTATCAGCCTCTGCAGCCTGTCTTTCTGCGTGGCTTTGCTGGGTGTATTTATATGCCTAGCTTAGCCACTGTGCTTGTCTTTACATTTAGCATGCCTTTAATGATCCACCAACATGTTAGCACACTTGGAGCTCTGAATGGCTGTTGCTTTCATCCCGCTCATCCTCCCACACGTTTGCACATTAACATGCTTCAATTATGTATGCATCTTTCCAGATTGGTGGAATGTTATAGCCTTATTAGCGCATGCTATGAAAGCATGCCTGCCTTTATAACTTAGAGTGCCACATTAGTAGTTTGCGTGCATTTGTGTGCACGTGTGCTTGTACATGTAGGACATTTTGGCTCCTTTATAGGCGACTTTATAGGCCTTTCCAAGGCTTAGGGGGTGGTTTTAAGGTGGGGTTAGAGCTGGTTTCAGGTTAGGGGTAGGGTCAGGGGTTAGTTTTGGTTAGGGCAGACATCATTAAGGAGGTGGTGGTTTAGACATTGGACAACGTGGTTGTCTCCAGGTACTCTAGCTTCCTCTCACAGTCTAAAGACGAGTATTTGGAGCACAGGTGAGCTTAGACTGACCTCTGATGACTGTGAGCGTGAATGACTGTCTGTTTGTGTATGCAGCCCTGCAGATTGCCGGCGACTTCTTGCCCAAAGGCAGCTGGCCTCAGCTCCAGCCCCACTGTGACCTCGTAAGGAAAACATGGTGGAAAATCGAAAAATGCGTCCATTAAAAGCTGACAAGTATAAAGTGAAAAGCTGAAAAAAAAACTTTCAAGTTAATCAAAATAAATTATATTTAATTTAGTAGTTGTTTAAGGGAACGTTGCTTAATGTATGACATGTTATGTTCTTTATGTGGCTGTGCTTCATCCTTTTTGAGACCTAATGGCCTGAGGAAGAGTAGAGTAGAAGAATGGTCAGAAAGCTTCATTAAAATTACCTTGTTGTTCAGGATATCCAGGGGAACGGTCTTCAGCATTTCTTCAGATTCCCTGAGTCACAGCAGCAATTATTTGAGCTGGCATTTAGTGGCCAAGGAGCGAGGAAAAGAAAAACCGGTGGAGGAAAGAGGTTGACGTTTGTCAAGTCGATACTATAAATAAGCAAATCCACGCACGATGAGGTGTAGAGGACTGAAATACCCCTGCTGATTTTACAAGATGAAGCTTCTTCATGGGTCTCTCTGCATCTCCATCTACCCCTTGCTAGTCATCACATCAAACCTAATCAGCCAATCAGGGCTGGATTGTGTCTGAGAGGCCTGATTGGCTAATTAACCATGCTCATCAGCGCGCCACCCAGCGCGACAGCACAGACACGGGCTAGCACACACACAGGTGCTGAGTCAATCCTATAGAGTGTGTGTGTGTGTGTGTGTGTGTGTGTGTGTGTGTGTGTGTGTGTGTGTGTGTGTGTGTGTGTTGATAATATATGCATACTTTTATTTTTGGCATTAGTAACATTTCTACAGAAGGTTGCATTACAGTCCTGAGCATCACAGAATTGTTTGTTGTTTTTTTATTATTCATGGATCTCGGTACATTTTGGTGTTTTTGAAAGATGGTGTGGAAGAAAGTCCAACCTGTGGACAAAAAGTCTAAAAGCTTCTATAGCTTTTATAATGTGACATCAATAATCGCCATAATCAAGAGGCTCTCTAAATTACGCCTCTGTGTACAGTATATTTTGTTGGCCTACTGAGCTGCAGATTACACCAAATTCATATCTGTTTTTTTACAACCATGCCTGCTTATGGTTTGCATAATTGCAGCAGCTCACCAGGGCATTTTTGAGTGCTGAGTTGCAGAAAGCGTAGATTGGTGTTCTGAAACGGCGCTTTGCAGGTGTTGCTTGCTATCACAATTTGACAAATAGAAAGAGCAGGAAGCCCAGTTGGGCACACTACACACACTACACACACACCAGGGTCTGTCCTTGTTTGAACTGTCAGCTAACCAGTGAGGACCAGAACCAGCAGGCTGTGAAACAGCACCTTACGCTTGTCCTGTCCAGCAGTCAGGCTAGCATGGTTGTTTTTGAACGCCTTTTCTGTGTCAGGACAGGATACTTTGCTGGCTGATATGAACACAGTTAGAACACTGGGTTGATGCGACTGCACAGCCAAACAAATCTGGAATAATAATTTATCACTGAATTTTTTCAGATGTCCACCGCGGCGGCTGAAGTGGACCGTTTCCTCCGTCACAGACTCTTCTGTCTTCCTTTCTGTCTTCACTTCTTGCATTATAACTCATATTTTTCCATGCAGAGCACAGAAAGGCAGAGAAACTATAGCGTGGCCTTAAGGCAGATCAATGCCAATATTTATTTCATCTCCAGTTACAGGGCACAGAGGCAGTGCAATGCAGCTACGAAAGTAAACATCCCCTTAGAAATGGACGCGCAGAAACAGTGTTAGGATGCAGGATAGGCTTCAGGAGTAAGGATATAACTGCACACGCAGGTTAGGGTTCCGACCGAGTGAGCAGCGGAGGGTGAGTCCTCCATGAAGCAGATGGAAACCCAGCTGATGGATCCCTGCTATCATGGTTTATCTGCCTTTCATGTTGGTGCGCGGCTGTGGTTTTAACCCCTCCGTTATCCCCGCGCGTCTTTACCAACACTGTCCCGGAGAAGCTGGAAGTCAGTGTTTTCAGCCACTGCAGTGTCACATACAGTTTTGCGCTTTACCTTATGGCTGGTTGCCATCTAAACGTAATAGGCACGCTTCTGTTTTAATCTACTGTATAGATTAGCGCTCGCTTGTAAATCGGTTAACATGAACAACTCAGAGTAATTGCTTGCATTGATCTGTTGTTGTGCTATGTGTGAAGGTACAAAGGTGGAGCATTGTTTGCATTTTCATTGTCTTTCTCACTGATCTACCACATTTAAGGACCGCGTGGGGTCACCTGGTGAGTGGGTGTGCCACCTCGCGCTCCCAGACCTGCCTGATGTTCTTTCTTCTTCTCAATCTCCAGATTTGTTCCTGACCACCGAAGGACCTAAATTTGAGACCTGGATCAACAAGGTAATAGAACCTGTGCTCGTGTCTGCTCCAGGCCAGCTGGGCTCAGTGAAACACGGATCTCCACATCCGTGTCTCGCCAGCTTAAATAATAGGAGGAGTTTTTAATGGTGGTTACAAAATTCAAGAAGTTCCTCACCTCAAAATGATGATGTCATGCAAATAAAATGAGGAAAGCCTTTTGGTATTCTATTTATAAATGTGAATATGAATAATTCCACCTTTAGCTTTAAAGTATTTAAAAAGGGTTGTATTACTTGCCGTCTGTTTAATTCTCTGTGTCTACATGCGTGTCCACAAATGATGACCTGATTTGAAGGTGTAGCTTTAAAATTCTCCTCCTCTTTAAGAGGAACATGAAAAGAAACCTGTCAGGACATGAAGATATTGGTTTTACCTGCCTTTTAAAAAAATTAACACACTTTTTTATGTTTCCCATGGTTAGGGAGGAATACTATATACAATTCACCTTTGTTTGGAAAAAAAACAATGCTTGATGATGAGATTAAATTGTGCTTTGCCTGATGTCTAATACCTATGATAACAACCACAATAACAGTAATAAAATATGATGTAGGGGTTTGATGTGGTGATAAGCCCTCAAACAGGACTTGGTTAGGTTCTTGAAGGTGTTTTGCTTCTTCTCCAGAAGGCCTCCTCAGTTTTGAGCTAACTGGAAGGTTCCACAGGGTGTGTGTGTGTTCACGCTGTAATTAGTCTGTTAGTCAAACAGGTAACAGTGTAGGAAGAAGCAACAACGAAAAAAAAGTATTTTTAAGGAATGTTGTGCAGGCTGCAGGCCATTTCCAACATCCCAGCAGCATCCCAGCAACATCCCGGCAGCAGGACCACTGTCTGTGGCACAACAGCTCCCTCACACTGAGCATGTGACCGGTGGGAGGGTCTGGGCATGCTGCGGAGAACTTGCATTGCCACCACCATCCTTGATTAGGGAGGCCTGTTCCCAGAGCGCCCCACAGACCTCCACAAGCAGGCCGGAAGCATCCTGACTGCCCTTACACTCTGACCTTTGCCACCACAGAGGTCAGACCATAATTAGTGCCGTGGGCCCTTGGATCATTCTGGTACAACAGTCCGCTTTGCAGCTTTATTGCAAGTCTATTATTTTTAATAATCAAGTCTCCCGGGGCCTGTTTCAGTAAGCAAGTTTAACAAACTTGGAGTTAGAACCTAAACCCAGGGTTGCCAAACTCTGAAATGTCCAGAGTTTTTGGTTTCAGAACCCGTCTTAATGTTGGTTCAATCAACTCTCAGTTAAAGTTACCTCGAGTTAAGCTCTTGCACGGTATCCAAAAAGCCTTATTAATGGAGCGCAAATAACATGATTCACCATGACAACAAGTCAAAAACAGCCTTATTTATCACACTTTTCCCTGTTAAAAATGGAAAATTTAATGACTGCATGCAGTGAATCACTGTCATTGTTTAGTTTTGTCTATATGGAAGCCTAAAACTTAAATTTATTTTATACATGCATGAAAATTGTTTAATTTTTTCTCCTATATAGCCGACAAAAAAGGCTGATGTGATCCAGCACCACCGAGTGTTGGTCACTAATTCCCATCTGTTTATCCCAGACACAACTGTTCTCCTGAAGCAGAAGTTCTATGTAATGATCTGCTGTTTATTCAGGTATCAGTCATTTTTTGCTTAAACCTGCAGTCCTGTGCAACAGGCCCAGGAGAAGTCTGAGGTGTCTGTGACTTCTTAACACTAAACGCCGTAACCCGCTAACGAGGAGGTTAGTTTCACAGACTACGTTACCCCAGTAACTGACTCAGGGTTATGCTGAACTGGCTGTGTGAAACCCAAAACCGAGGAAACCCGGTATGAGGGACTGCTAGTCAGATGAATGAATAAGGTTCAGCTTGCTTTTACATTACCAGCTAAACCTCAAGATTTTGTCCCATTAACAATCGAAATCGATTAAAAAAAATCAGATTCATTTGTGAGAACTAATTAAGCTCTCTGTGAATTTGAAACAAGATCTAAAGATAACATCGTCACTCACTATTCTAAAATAACAACGCGGCCCACATCTCAAAACAGGTTTATGACTGTTGAGAACGAAGCGAAGGTATTTTCTTTTTGTGCAGTGACTGCGCACACCACCCCTATTCATTTCCCAAAGAAATCCTCCAGGCTGTGGTTGGCTGATGCACGATTGATGGCACTGCTGCAGGATTAGTTAATATTCAGGGTGAAGGAGAGAGGAGACCGTAGCTTTGGGTCTTGTCAAAGAGGCCTGTTTGAAATTCAGCAGGTTGAGGCACCAGACCAACAGTAGCCTGCGTTATCGCAGGAGCAGAGCGTGTGTTAGAGAAGAGGCGAGAAATGCCGGGAGATTCGAGGAACTGGCAAATAAAAAGAAGGATATCTGAGACCCAAGTGCAGCAAAACAGAGGAACGAGGCTGTTCTGCCCAAAAGAAAAAAGAAAAAAAGCAAAGGAAGCTTTTGGGAAAATGTGAAAATTCCAAGATTTTTAGCACGTTTATTGATGTTGAGGTATTATTACTTTTATTTCTCATTTACTTGCAATCTGACTAAGAAAACCTCTCTCCAGAGAATCGATAGATTGGTGGAGAGAGAAAAATCAGTGTCACGTCCATAATAATGAGAAGTTTGCTTGTGTGAATGGGCTGTTTGAGTGGGCTCTGTTAGAAGCAGGTTCTCTCCGAGCAAAGGCCCTCAGTCAGCTGTAGATCTGTTTAAAATACGCCTCCTCAGTGCTGCTGCAGCAACCGTTTAGAGGACAACGCAACAGGGACGGCCAATGGTTTGGAAAAAGAACGCAGCTGAATGTGAGCAGAGTTATGATGAGACCAGGCCGTTCCTTTATCTGCAGCTCCAGTCTCTCTGACGGATGAGACACACACACAAGAGCAGCTTTTCCCGCCATCTTTGGAGCATTAGACCCCCGTTAATCCCATAGTCGTCACCGGTTCGGTGCAGCTGCTTCTGGTGGTCACAGGCCAACACTCTCCTCTTTCTGCAGAACTCCATTTTAATTACTTTTCTCTGTTTTCTCCCCTCCTTCCATCCTTCTCTCCTCCGGTTTCTTGTGACTACACAAAAGAAAACATGGCAAGGGTGTTGTTTTTATCTCTTGGCAAGTCATACCGAGTTGATTCTGGATGGCTGATAATTTGCTCAAGTATTTCATTGGATTTAGTTAACCTGATCCCATATGGCAAATAGTAATTCCTGGTGGGAGCTTCAGCCTCTGTTTCTGGGAAACTAATATATTTTTAGGGTCAATCCGCATAATGTTTTTTAAAAAGACCGGATAAATAAAAAAAAATCCTGTATCAAAGTGGAAGTTAGCAATGTCGAAAAATTAAGAAATGTGAAAGATGTGGTCATGGAATGCGTGGGAAACTGATTCTATTTTATTTTTCTGGTTTAACACGCACACACGCACACACACACACACACACACACACACACACACACACACACACACACACACACACACACACAGAGGTTATCAGCAGCCAGGCCAGGCTGTTGATTCTAATGGCTAACCAACCTGTCTGCTCCCATGAGCTGCTCTGGGTTTGGGCTCTGATGTGGCTCAGATGTGGCTCGAGCAGATAGAACCAGCCCAGTCCTTCTGATGGCTTTGAGAGTCGTCATCCTTCTTTGAGGTTTCGCTTTATTACAGCTGACAGGTCAGAAAGCACAGCGAGGAAAACCATCTTTGACATCTAGTCAGTAAATGCGAATTTTTAGTCGACTTGCTACCGATAAAATTTGCTTCTTTGCCTGCTGTAATTTTCTAGGTAATCTTCTTCTGTAATTTAAATTCATGACGCTGTCCTGTTATGGTGTTCGTCCTTGGAAACGTGCTTGTTTTTTAATGGATTTTATTCATAGACGAAGAAGTAGAAATGCAGGAGAATAAATGTTGCATGACACAACCATGTGTGCAGGAATACATCATCTTCCATAATCATACACAAACACGACAAACACACTCAAATCAAGTCCTCTGAAAGCAAATAAAAATGATTCTACTTGTTTTTTTACCTCTTTTTTGTCTTTTTTTTGACACAGAATGCTTTTATGTATTAGCTTTATGTGTCATAAATTACATCCTGCAATTGTCCGGCGGTTCATTACAATTAAAGCTGCTGTTTAGTTGTATGAAATATAATTTACTGCATCTACCATCTGTCATGCCACTATACTCTTTGGAAGTGTGTGTGTGTGCTTGTGTGTGGAGAATGGTTTGCAAAGAGGGTGGACGGATAGTAAGCGTTGTAATCCTTTCATCTTCACACATCAATCAACCGCTCTCAAACTGGCACACACTTTTAATCATGTCAGCTGCAAATCAGGCAGCCAGCACCAGGCAGCACACGGTTAAGACCTCATCTTTAGTGCACACGGAGTTAACACCCATCTGCTGTGCGTGCATGTCATGGGCCTGTGAGGATTGTCTTTTTGAGGAGAGCAGCCTTCACACAGGGTCAACAGGACCCATCTTTAGGTCACTGAGAGCCGGTGACTGATCCCCTGACTGCAGAGGAATATCCCACTGCTGTTCTCTGGGAAGCATTCCTTTGTCCCTGCACATTCGACAGATGAATTCTGAAAAGCTATCTGAGGAGCTTTGTGATTCACCTTCCAATAGGTCCACCACAAAGCCCTCTGGAAGAGATACAATTGGTATCTCTTCCAGGGGGCTTTGTCTTGATGTTCTACAGATGTTTCTCACCAATAGCACAACCTATGACCTTCAGAATCGGTTGTGAGACAGCCACCACATCACCAGAAGGTGATAGAAAAATCAACTAAGCTATAGTTAGCGATGCAGCGTTTATTCTTTTCCTCCCGGACGCTGCTCAGGGTCACCAGGTGAGCCTGGTTCAGTTGTCCAAACTTTGACAAACCAGCTGAACTAAAGTGAACCCCGCCATCATAAATCTACGGCTGCCTCACGCCGGCAGCACTGATCATCAGTCTGCTAAACTTTATGTCTCAGGGTGCAGTGGGGGATTATGGGTATGACGTTGCCATTAGGATAATTAATGGACAGATTTTAGGACAACGTGTGCATATGAATCAGCCCTGCAACTCTTCAAGAGAGATATAGAAGATTTAAATGAGATTTTGGAACTCTAGTTTCAGAACTTTATATGTCCCAGTAGGAAAAAGCACAGACCTACCACATTTCCTGATGGCTGTGTTCCACTTAGCTTTTTATTTTCAGCATCTACAACGACAAAATCATGTTTTTAAAATCACATATATTATATCTCATTGTTTTTTTTGTTACCTGCATGAGTCTGTGCCCCCTCAAGTTAGCATTGGAAAGAGCAAAAAGACATGTGACGCTAAACACTGGTTGCTAAAAGGATCTTCGTGCAGGTGTGGGAAACATCGGTCATTTTTAGAGCTTTTTTTTCTTCTGGTAACTCGTCACTGGCTGTTGACCTTTTATACCTACAGCTCTGCAGCGCTCTGAAGCCTCCCACATGCGTGGGTTTAAGAGGCAGCGCTCCCGCCTGTTGACAGCGTGGGTGGCCTCTTTCAGACTCGCCAGCAGGAGGTCGTCAGTTCCATTACAGTTTTTTCGTCTACCGTGACAAGTTGTCAGGTTTTCTGATGCTGCTCTGCACATTAACTGCAGCCCGTCATTATCAGCATGATCCTGTGATTACCATGGAGCCAGTCCGCCTGGCATTCACCTCATTTGTCAGCGTGGAATCTTTTGTGATTTTTCGAACGTTAGTTGATAGAATGGTTCAACTAGAAAGACATATGTGGTGTCCTGGAAGTCGTTTGACAGAGTTTAATATTTGATTCTAACAAGGATGTTGAAAAAGGTGTAAAAACTTCAGTAAGCGCACGTTGTGTGGGGGAAAGTGTGTTTGTTCACCCACTTCTCACAGCTTATCCTCATTCCAGAATATCAAATATAGTGACCATGATACCTCTAGTGAATGTGGACTTTGGGTGCCAAGCCCCCACGCAGCCGAGCGCTGTGCAGCATAGCATATACATACATAATGCATCCGCTGTTCTCTCCGGCTCAGTCATTGTATCTCCCCCTTTCCCTCATAAATCACTAATGTTGTTATCAGCATGAAGCCGTTTCCCACTGCACAGAATCACATCTCCTGGCCTCTTCTGCCTTTTTCATTGACGCTCTGCAAAGGGCATCAGTCACTGGTGGCATTCACCCGCTTCCACCCGCAGCTGGTATCTTGTGTTGTTATCAGTTGGCGCCATCCTGTATTTGTTTATATTTATTTTAATGCATTTAATAACACTATTACAACCTTACCGCACACACTCTAATATTTTGGTTGTTTGTTTTAAGACTAGTGCTCCGAATCCAGCCTGTGTGTTACAGTTGGAAAAACCCTGCAAACCTGTCATGCTCCCGTTGCGAGGTGTTACGTAGGGATGGTGATCGTGTTATACGCCATCAGCAGCATTATTGCAGCTGAAAACTGTCCAGCCACGCTAATATTCATTATTTCAATGAAGAAAGCCAGCCTGACATCAGGAAACGTCCTTCTGGTTTGAAACCTGATTGAATGAGTGAATCCCCCCGCTGCGTAAAGTCTCCTTCTCTTCTTATCCGTGCACCCCTTTCGGAGCGGTTGGTGACAGCAAGCTTTAACACTGAAAAGGTCTTTTGGATAAAAGCTGCCAACCCACATTCTCACCTATTGTTTTGGATGTAAAACCTAGCTTTAGCCATAGCTG
>CAAE01014706.1:211304-233102 GCA_000180735.1 Tetraodon nigroviridis
AGGGAGAACATGCAAACTCCGCACAGAAAGGCCGGCAGCAGCTGGAAGCGAACCCACAACCTTCTTGCTGTGAGGCAACAGCGCTAACCGCTGCACCACTGTGTGGCCCCCCCCCTAATACTAATATATTTTGTAAATAGCACAGCTGTCATGGCTCTTCTTTTGCGCTTATCCGGCCGATCCCAGAAATCACTGTCTGACCTTTAACCGGTCAGTGGAGCAAAAAAGGTTAGGGAACCGCTGATGTAGAACGAGTTTGGTAGTGAAAGAGCGCAGACCTCTGCCTAGCAGCTCATTCCCCCACATTTTATATTGGCAGCCTACAAGGTTACATAACATACTAGGTTATTTTATGATCAAAGACCCTTGGCCTTTGATCGTGGCAAATAATCTGTGAAAGATCAAAGGTCAAAATTTAATCTGGTTCTGGTCGTTGATCAATATTCATATATAATATATAAAATTTTGTAAAAATCTGTTTATAGTGTTGGAGTAATTTTGGTGGCAGGTAGACAGACACCAACTGTCACATGACTTTCTTTGGTGGGGTAAAAGGAATAATAGTATTATAATCATGAACAACCTAATTAGTGTAAAAAAAGGAAACATCTTTACCAAAAGTCATGGGTTCAACCCTAAGTGATAACACTTGATTTTAGTTTTCTTCTTTCGCTGGACTGGGGTTAAAGGGACGTAAGGCCTCAGCATTGCTGCCTTTAATGTTTTTTTCTTTTTTTTTACGTCGACACATGACCTACCTCCCCACACTGCTTAAACACAACACTCCCAGACTGAACATCACTGTTGCTCCTTTTCCCACTGGGGTCATTAAAGCTGTTGCTTCATTAAACCCCGTTTTCTTTTTATTTGTCTTTGTTATTTTATTGCTGTCTGACCACGCTTAGGCCCCTCCTGACATGAACCCCATTGCTGCATCTCCACTACTGGCCGCCCACGTTTTAATTTCTTGGCCTAATGAAGCGTGAGCTCTCTCCACTCCGCCAAGTAGAATCACTGGGACTCTGCAAATGTGCGGCCTTTTTTTGACTTTAATCATCAGCAAAGCCACATCAGGGGTTTTTCCCCCATGTCGCTCAATTTTTTTCTGTATAGGGTGTGTATATCTACATGCTTATATGTTATTGTGTGCGCATAGTTTGTTGGAATACGTAGTATATGGCAGTGGTTTTTTTGGTTTTTTTGTTTGTTTGGTTTTTTTTTTAAAGCAGTTTCGATTTAGGATCTATCCCATCACTTCCCCTAAAGGTGTCACATTTCCTCGCAAGGACAAATCCCCTCATTGTCTTCACTGCATAAACTAGGTCACTGGGATCTCTGCATGAACACGCCTACAAACACCCTCACTGTGGTGTGATAAGTTGACATCTGAGCCAGGGAATCATGTCGGAATAGTTATCCAGACCAATTCCTCTCCTTGACTGGGAAAACCAAGTCTATGGATTTTTCTCCAAAATGCACGTTTGATTGTACGTGTATTATTTATTTTGTCAAAGTAAAATATCAAAACATCTTCAGCAACAGTGAAGCAACTGCTTGATGTTTATCGGCTGCCCTTAAGTGTGCATTCGCTGTAACTGTTCTGACAAAAGACTAGATTAGAAAAGGTTATTATCATCACGGAGATCCCCCACATTCCTCACTTATTACAGCTGAACAGTAGAGTCATGAGGGGAAAAACACCACATCGTAGCTTGTTGAAAATGCAAATTGGACTGATCTTATGACTTCTACTTCAGCTGCTGGGGATTGTGATATTACCTGCTAATTTAGCAGAATTACTCTCTTTCATCTGCTTCTGTTCTGGCGTATGTTCTCACAAAACCCTCATCTCTTATCAGTGTGTTTGGGTAATGTTGGAGGGATGCAATCAGGCTTTTTGTCAGGAAACAGTATGCTTAAATTACAGCAATAAGGACATATTAATCCATCCTTAAGTTTTTAAAGAGATTTTAATTACACGTGATGGTGATGAGCTGGAACTTGTCTCTTGATTAAACTCTGAATTTTTCTCAAGGATTAAATGCACATAAACATACAAGTTGACTTGTGATTTTCTTATTTTCGTGTATATTCTTCTCCAAGGATACACATGCTTTTTCTCTAATCATCTCGATTAATCTGCCAGTGTTTACCTGGCCTTAGAAAGGCCAACACTGAACCTGCCGTACCCCATTTTTGTGTCGGCGTGCTGAAGGAAGGACTATTCTCTGGGTAATTCCTCCCACCTCTCCCAATCAGCAGCAGTAAAGAAACAACAGACAGCCTGCTGATTGCCATTCCAACAGCTTCATGCTCTGCTGATAAGGCTAACGGCCAGCAAAGGCCGGACGCCCTCCGAGAGAAGCACAAAGAAAAGATATTTGGAATTTTCTCCTCTTTTTTTTTTAATAGTTTTGTAGAATGATGTGGACTGTTTTACAGCCCATAACGATATCATCATCAGGGCCAGTTCTCCTTCGTTGTTTTATGACCTTCCCCAGAGCCAAATACCATTTTGGTTTTAAAGCTGTGTCTGTTATTCTTAGCCAACCACCATTTTCATTCTCTTCTCCGTTTTTCATTCTCCTTTATGCCACCTCCTGTTGTCCCTCGTTACTTTCAGAGTGGGAGGACACTTAAACCTCATTAAAAACCCGTAGGATAAACTCAGCATAAACATTAATATCGTCCAGATCAGCGGTCAAACGTATATTGGGATGTAGTGAGCATGCATGTGCTTCTATCCACTCCACACCAACCTTAGAACACGAGGGACCTAGTCTGGTTCTGGTGAGGAGTGTGAAAAGGTTGATGAAGGTGTGTATGTGCATTCTGAATCTGGATTAATAAAGACCAGGAGGCTTTGCTGCAAAAAAGACAAAGTAACTGCAGAATCTGGAATTACCTTAAAGATCAGCATATTAATCAGATCATTTCTAAAATCTCATAGTCTGACTAAAAACGATGGACTAGTGTGTGGACATGTGCTTGATCGTGTGTCATCTCTCAGGAAGTCCAGTCCTCGTTAGCCAGGGTCATCGGTCCCGAACGTTCATGAAAACACGGTGATGTCCAAACTTGCTGGGTCAGATTGCACCAATTGATTGTTGTCTTTTTTGGAAAACCCACTTCAGCTAAATGCATTGGCTTTAGGTAATTCTGTCTGGGAATGAAGGATTCAAAGTTATGTCTTTTTCTCCTTTATAAACTTGGTTTATTTTCTTATTAAAATGCTGTGGCCAACAAATTGTTGATTAATGAGAAGGTTAAATCAAGGCTCAGTTCTTGTTTTTGCAGCCACTGCCTCAGATTTTCTACTTTTCTTTTGGATTTTCATTCTGTTTTTTGTTAAAAAAAAAAAAACATTGCGTTCCATTTCTTACATTTCTGTTTAATTCTTTATTTGTTATGTCACGCCCCATCGATTTTTTTTTTTTTTTCCAGACTTAAAATCTTCAGCTGTAGCCTGAAATTGATCCTGAAGTGTTTTTGCGACAATACCTTCAGTAATAACAGCTGTGGTTGGTTTTTACAATGTATCAGTCAGAACAATTACTGTACTGACCTGACCAGACAGCCTTAAATAGAGATGCATGCTATCCATTCATTCCCATCCAGGCCTCTAAGGTGAAGATTAGGGATGAAAATGCTTCTCTTTGTCCAACCTCTTCTTTTGTATTGTGGAGACGCTAATAAAAGCATTAGGATCAAATCCCCCCATTATCATTATGCAGATGCTTCTCATAATTATTTCTTGTGAAAAAGCCATTTTGTGTGTGTGTTTCCATGGTCAACACTGTTGGAAGACAGACGTTAAACCGTGGAGATGCGAAGCACTAAACAAATCACACAAAATCCTCAAAAACAGCATTCAGGAGTAAGATGTTGTTTACGTGCTGTCCACTAGATAAATGAGGTTTGATGGGTTCTTTTCATACAGCAGCCAGTTGTATTTTTAGAGCACATCCTCCTGATGGCCACTGTTCCTTTGAAATCTGAATTTTCTAGGTAGGCAGGTCTGATGTGTCATGTGCAGCTTGTCTCTGATGTGTCAGAATTAAAGGCAGAAGTGTGTATCACGCCACAAGATCCCACACATCACTGTCTGTGTGGGTCTTCTCAGCGTGTTTTTATTTTAGCTTGATTTCCCACAGTGTTGTGGAGATTATTGCCTCTTGAGCCATTTCATCGGTCCCAGTAGTTCTTCCGTGTGTGAGAAATATCTGGAAATGTATGTTGTGTCATGGACTTACTGAACCATGACGGTGAGCCATCTGTCAGATAACAGTCAGTAATAAAACACTTGTGACTAAAATCATCATAGTTTGATTGTTCCTCACGTTTGACAAATGAGTCTGCAGTGAATTCCAGCTCTATTTATTTTATTTATTTTTTTAATTCTTTCTAAACATGATGATGTCTGAAAGATGCATTTTTGTTGTTTTGTCTTCTTAGGTATACAGGCACAGAAATAACTGGGAAGGCTCTGCGGGACGAATTAAATAGTTTATTGGGCCGCACGTGGCCACGGGCCTTATTTTGTTCATCTCTGCTTTGAGCCAACTATTACACTAAGGGAAGCTGGTTAATTGCACCCCAATAATACTGCTCATCCATTCATCCATCTATTCATTTTTTTTCACTTATCTGTGGTCGGGTCACAGCGGCAGCATACTGCTCAAATATGCAATCATTTCTGGCAGGTGTTCAGATATTTATTAAATATTTCAGTGTCACCAGTGGCTAATTTCTTAGCACAGTGCTGCATTGCTGTCATGTGATTGATGTCCAGTGTGTTTTTTATTGCAGTGGGTGCCAGTTCTCTTGGACTTTCAGAGCAGGCAAGGAATTTGGGGCTTCATCCCAGGAAAACTCAGCCAGCCCCTGGCGTTGCACTTCGGAGATTACAACCTGGACGGATTCCCGGACGCCCTGGCAGTCCTGCGCAACACAAGTGGAAGGTAGGGCCGATGCACACGCTTCTCCACCTTCACTACACGCTGTTTAGATCTCTGCCCGGTTAATGAGGCAGCTATCAGCTATTAAGAATTTATCTTCATCCTGAACCAAATGGTGCAGCAATTTACAAAAACAATTTACAGCAGCTTTTAGCGATTTACTGAAAAGTCAGCAGTCCTTTCTTGAGTCCTTCCAGTTTGGACCCAAACCCGAATCTATTTATTCACATCTGTGTGATGTCTAAATTCACAAGTCCTCATTACAGCAGCAGACAGACAATTACCATTGTTGAGAGCCTAATAATTCTCGATGCATTCTAAAACGGCCTATGTAAATCCCTTTGGACTATAAAACCACCCTTATTTTGTTACACTACATGGAGGATGCATTTGCTCCTTAACTGACTGTGAAATTACTGTACTTGCAGTGACATGCTCTGATGCTGTCGCTGAGTGACGAAATGAAATGTTTTGGTTTGGGTCCGAGAGACGTTTGATTGTGATGGCAGTAAGTTTCAATTTAGGAAAGAAATACACACACAAACAAACCCATGAGGCCTGTACAAAATGTGGTTTTTAGTGTTCAGAATATAGCTGGTATAAAACACAGCACGATGTATAAAAGCCATGAATCAAAAACATTTAAATCTATTATCACACTACGGTACTTAAACGTGATTGGGGCCATTTTCACATTCATGAAAAAAACTGTGCAAATCTGAGAAAGTCTGAAAATGCTGAAAGCTCCACACAGGAATGATGAGGATCTAGGCAGCAGCTATGGTGATTGATAGGCAAACAGTTTAAACACACTCTGTGTGTGTGTGTGTGTGTGTGTGTGTGTGTGTGTGTGTGTGTGTGTGTGTGTGTGTGTGTGTGTGTGTGTGTGTGTGTGTGTGTGTGCGTGTGTTTGCTGAAGGACCTACGTGGATTATCTGGCCTCACAGATGAAGATAAGATAGCTGGAGGGTCAGGGCAGATTCCCTGTGCATACTGATCAGTGTGTGTGTGTGTGTGTGTGTGTGTGTGTGTGTGTGTGTTATTCCTTAGAGATTGTTTTGAGTGTCAGAAATGGGGTGAGAGCTCTGAATGTCACACACAAAACGGGAACTCGTCTGTTTGGTCTCCCAACAATCAGCAGTCTTAAATCCATCAGGCTTAACTGTTTGCAGCCTGGTCTTATTGTAGAAATTACTTTTCCTGACAGGTTCTCACACAGTCTTGAGCTTCTTTAGCATCAGTATTATATAAAAGCACATCAGCAGCATCAGGAGGAGGTATTTGATCCATCGAGTGGTTGAGCAGACAAGTCTTAAACCCAGTTTTTGGTTTGCATCCTGTTAAATTAAACTGTGCTACATCAATGACGCACCCAGGAGCACAGCACCGCCAATTTAAACCATGTCTCTAGTTTTACACCCTTTATCATTAAGGCTGTTTCCCACTATGAAACTACTGAAAGGGCTTTTTGTCATCATCATGTTTTCATCATCCATCTCCAGTTAGACCAATTTACAGCTCTTGTAAATAGTTTCTCTGTCAATATTCCATCACGGAGGATTTTTAGCTAACTTCTGATCCTCATTTAGGGGCTTCTTTTTAAGCTGAGGTTAAATTTCACAAAGGGTGAGTCCATGCCTGACCCCACTGAGCTCTGCAGAGGTGCTCATTTTGCACCCAAAGGTCTGCAAATGGAGGTGGTACGCTTTTATACCCCTGTGGCAAGACTCTGGATTGAACACCTGAATCCAGTCGCTGACATCTTTATCCCCGTAAGGTGTGTTGAGATGGAATGATGAAGAATATTTCCTGGAACTGATCTGAAATAAAAGAAGACGCTGATGCTTGCAGGCTGTAGCGAACCTGTAAACACACCAGGTTCCAGAGTCCGCCAGAGCTTTGAGCTTCACTGGCCTTCTGTCTGCGCGTGACAACCCGTCAGGTTTCCCTGCTTTGGATTCAGCAGCTCTGCCGTCTGTCCTTCACTCTGCCTCGCTTTGTCTTTGATTTCCCCCAGACCAAATGCTTTCCAAATATTTGCACAAATGACAGTTTGTTCTATTTTTATTTCCACTCCCTCTCCATCCACGTTTCGTTTTTCTCCTTTCCAAGCAGATATTTATAGCTACACGTTTGATAAAAGCCATGCCAGCACAATGAATGCTGATTAAAACAGAACGTTGGGGAGAGCAGGAGATGAGAGGTTACCAGATGAGAGAAGTCAGGAGGACTCTGAGCAGCGAGCTGCTAAGGCAGAACACGAACATGGTGCTGGAACTGGTTGATTAGTTGCACTTTGCTCTTAAACTGTCAGCACAAGCGTTTCTGAAAGTCTAATATGAAATGTCTGATGCCAAGGGCTGGAATGTAGATTTTAAGCTGATTTAATGTTGCCTAATTAATAATTGTGACGCCGAACGTAAGGCTTCTTTTTTATTGTCTCTCCTGAGGGTGCCCGGACGAAGCTCAAGGATGAATTTTTATTGTTTGTGTGTTTTTGTGTTTTTATTAGAACACAAACCTAAAGTAACAGAGTAGTTGATAGAATTATCCTGACCCCAGCCCCTTTCATGTTAGCCAGGAAAGCTGTCTTCACGAGCTAATTTTGATGTGAAAGCGGCTTTATTGTATCATTTTTGCTACCTGTAAGGCTGGAAACAGCTCTTTTCTTCCTAATCTGCTGGTGTCCTGACACACAACCTGATTAATCCTATCACCAACCACAGAGCCGTTAAAATGTTCTTACACTCATTTTAAGGTCGGATATTTATACCGGTCTTTGAGAGCTGTGACAGGTTTAGGGTGTGTGTGTGTGTGTGTGTGTGAGAGTGTGTGTGAAGACAATGGCTTCTGACCATATTTCCTGCTGCGTCTCACACCCACACAGCCCACACAGATGAACAACGTTGAATCGCAGCAAAGGGCACACAGCTGCAAGGGCATGGCGCAGGTCTTTCATTAGGAACTCGGATTCAGCGGAGGAGAAGATAAAAAGACACCGCAGAAAAATAGCAGTTTAGATTACAATTACAAAGAGGAGCGGCTGAAGCCGTTGTGCACGATCTGCGTGAGGAGCTTTTGGTTTTTTGGTTTTTATTTGTTAAATGGTGTTTTTAGCTGTTTAAAGTCAACTCTGTTGTGCTGTTTAGTGGTGTAAGGTGTGATTCTTTCCATTTGAGGGTGTGTGATTGTGTTTAACGGTTTCCTTTGCCAACCACTTTCATCTGATCAGCGTGCGTTTGAAGCAGGAATCTTATTTCAGGACACAAGCTCGACTTTTTGCCTCCAGCTTCTCCCACTCAGAACAAACACATCAGCCTTCGCCGAGGAAGATGAGGAGGGCTTTCTCATCATCTCATCATCTTCTGTTTATATTGTAAATGTTAGTCCCTGGAGCTTATACAATAGGATTATCCTCAGAAGTAATCATGCGTTTTTCACTTGACTGTATCACCGCCGAGCCTGATTAAACGGCCGCTTTAACGTGTGATCTGCATTAGGCAAGAGAAGTTCTTGTTGCACGGCCCTACATGCCTGTTTCTAATGTGCACATCTGCGTTGCTTCTGGTCTCCTGCACAGCCTGGGCAGCCTTCCACACGTCGGGCCTTTGACCAGTTCAAGCTCTCATCATTTACAGGATGACCTTTAACCTCAGCAGAAGACCACGGGCCAGAGGACACCAATGAGGTCCAGGGGTCACGGATGCAATCGTTGCCCACCCGGGCACAAATTCACACAGGCAGTCTTTAACAGTCTCGCTGTTAGGATGCACGAAACAAACGAAGAAACATGATGTGTTTTCAAGGATGCTAGGAAATTGTGCGTCCTTTCCCTTCAGAGCCAAGCAGCTCCAGAGAAGAGTTTCTCTTCCTTTTCCTTTATCACTCTGCGCCCACAGCAGACATAATTGCACCAATAAATCACTGAGTCAACTACGTGGCAAAGATAAGTGGTTGGCTGTAGTTGAATATTGCATCTGTTTGGTGCATATCTCCAAGCACTGATGCCTGGCCTGAATAGGTGCCAATAGTTTTTAAAGAGAAGAAAGTTCTTTCTCTTTTTTTTTTCTTTTTTCACCAACCGTCACATTTTATTAGAATAAATAATGGTTTGCTTCAAACCTTGACTGCTTTGTAAAGAGGCGAGTGTGACGGCTGAATCAATGAAGGCTTCTCGTGATGGGAGCTCTGACTCTTCTGCAGAGCTTTTTCCTCCTAATTCAATGCAAACACCTGTTTCTAGGGGGGATATTCCATTCTTTATATTTTGCAGCCTGTACGATACTAAATTGTTGGTGCCAGTGACCCAAAACACTGACTCCAGACAGAGTGTTTTCTGCCAGATGTGGTATATTTCCCCGATGGTGCTGTGTTTAACCCTGTCACACATCTACCTGCTAATGCAACCATGATTGTGTGGTTTCAGCAGCAGCTCCGGCCAACTTGAACAGAATACGCTCTAAAATCACGCTAATCATGTAATTTAGCAAGCAGTTATCCTCCTGAGGGCAGCTCCAGAAGTTCCCTCACACAGTGGGAAGGGTTTTATATACAGATCTGTAACAATGATGACGGTGAAACGGAAACTGTCAGGTCAGGCAGAATTCCAACACCGATCAGCTTCCTGCTCCGTCCTTCTGAGGAAGCACAGGAAAGCTATCTGGAGCACATTCCCTCAGTCTCTTTCTTTCTTTCTCCTCATTTTGTAGATCAAAGCTTCAGTGGTTCCCTGAATGCCACTAGAGATGCCACGCTGGAACACACAACTACATTACTTCCATTCAGCATGACAATGATGGGCTTCTCTTGCTCACCCATTTACAGAGAAATTTAATTAAATCCTCCTTGTTAAGGTTTTAGGGCTCCCTAAAGCATGCATGTGTGTCTGTGTGTGTGTGTGTGTGTGTGTGTGTGTGTGTGTGTGTGTGTGTAATAGTGTGATGTGTGTGGAGGGTGCAGCTTAAAAGACAGTCAGCAAAGCTCGATTATAATGGAAACACATTCCCTCGAATCCAGGCTTTGGTAATCTGTCCGTTGTGAGTTGTGCTTGCAGGAATCAGCCGTTCTGCATTGGTGGCCATTTCTGCGACTCGTATTTGTGCTGCATATAATAACTCTGGTCTTTTAAACAACCGTTTATTGCAAATATTACAGTTGATCTCTTGCTCTGTTTGTTTTCCCTGTGAGAAAAGAACCAAAACTACAAAAAGATTTTTCTGTTGTGTCTGATGCTGAATCTAAAGTTGAATTTGATGCAGAGTTGCTGTGACAGCTGCTAATTTCTTGTATGTGTCAATTAAAGGGTAAATTGAGCCCGATGTATTCAGAATTTGCGAGCAGCAAGTCAGAGCAAGGCAGTAGATTACTGAAGCAGTACTGTGCTGAAACACGTGACGCTAACACATCTGGTAGCATGAACAGACGTTCTGAGTGTTCGTCATCAGAAAGCAACAAAAGGCCCACGGTTAATTTGGTCCAGGGATCTTCTCAGGAGTCATGCAGATAGAAGACTGAGCCCTGACGGTGTTTTCCTGGTTGAAAAAAACAACATGTTTGAATATTGCAGGAGGTGCATATTTTTGGGTGGGGGGGATTGTTTTTCTGAGTCATTTATTTTTTGGTTTGTTTTTTGTGGTAATGGTGGTGGTGAATTCTGCTCTGCACATACCATCTTAAAATTGCTCTAATAGTCCGAAAACAGAAAAGAAAATCAGGAAAAAAACATCCAAAAAATGAACAAAAAGGAAATAATTACCATAAAAAAACAAACCAAAAAATTAATTACTTGAAAAAAAGATTTTTATTTCAAGTGAATGCAGTATGCTTCTGTAGAACATGACTTTTTTAACAACTAGCGTTTTTTTTGGCGGGGGGGGGTGCGATTATTTTTAGTGTGCTGTTGGAACAGCCAACATTCTGGGTACAGGCACAGATCCGCCTTGCAGGGGCTGTGCTCCTGACAATAGCTATCACCACAAACACACGGGCATGCACATCCTCACACGTTGTGTTTCTCCACGTCGGAAGGCTGTGTGCCCCGCTGGCTGTGAGCATTTGATGTTGAAGCGGTTTATAAGAGCCCCCCGTTGCAACAGTGATGGCTTCATGTCACACTGCCTTCTCCACTGGGCTGTGCTTGTGTGTGTGTGTGTGGCGTGTAGGCATGCATGTAGCAGGGGTTGTCAAGCTATTTCTGGCATATGAAATGAGGTCACAGATGGAAACAGCTGAACTTAAGTGATTTCTGTTGTATCTCACACCGTTCCTGACTGCGGGAGCACAATGTGCTGGATCTGCCCATAATGCCTATCACTGACGGCGGCAGAGCGCTGCGAGCCAAAGTGCTTACTCCTGCCAGTTCCACATAACACAAATGTCTGTAGAAAGCGGCGCCATTCGGCAACAAGACAGGAAACGGCTCAGGGAGATGTAGCACATGTGCAGCAGAGCACGCTCGTACAAACAGAGCGCAGACACGTTTTTTGGGTGTAGCTGTCTTCAGGCTGTAGGTCACCGAGTGCGAGGCAAAAACCAAGTAGCGTGGCAAACTCTGGCTGGAGGTTGTTGCCTGGAGAAAGCTTCCGCAACACCTCCGCGCATCTCCTCAGTCTGCTTGACTCTGCAGGAGAAGCGGAGGATAATGGTCCCCAAACCTTCCTTCATTCGGCACGCTGAATCCCCCTGTCTGTCTGTCTGTCTGTCGGTCTGTCTGTCTCGCTCCATTTGACAGACTGTGTGATGTCTGAAATCGTACATCTGTTGTCCCCGCTCTTCACTTGTTGACATGTTGATGAGACAATATGTAAAAGTGTTGCTGGATGGGTATACATGTCTGTCAGTGGACGTCTCTGTCTGTCAGTATGCAACCCAAGTAGACAGCTGCCAAGAGCTTAGCAGACTGTTGCTAGGCAATGCCATTTAAAATCCATGCCCTCTCTGTGCGTGGAAGCAGCGGCTGAATTTGTCTGCGTTGTGTGTCTCACACTGACTCCCCAGCAGTGAAAGGTTTGTTCCTCACCGGGTTAATATCTAAGGATGGAAATAAAAGCAAAATTATGCAGCATTTACAGAAGGTTGTTTTTGTTTGTTTGTTCTGGGGTTTTTTTTTTCCAGGACCAGCAGAAGGAACGCATCCTTTCAAACACTGGAGCTTTGACCTTTTTATCCACATTCTACCGATTAAGCTCTGCAGAGTCGACTCTGATATTTAACAGGAAATCTGCACGTCTGTAACTTTAAAATGTAATCTTGCGCGTGTGCATATTTTTGGTTCGCTATCCTCCATCTTGCAAACTAATCTGGCTTACACTCAACACATTTTCCATTAACTATTTAAGGCGACTTGATTAATTTTGCGCTGTTGAGCGCAGGATGAACTGGAGCAACCTGCTGAGGCTGAGCAGCTTTAAACTAGGACAAAGCAGCACCAGCTGAAAGTGATGAGAACAGATGAGGAGAGGACGGTCCTGTGGTTGATTAGAGATCTGCTGATACGCCACAATCCTTTATTTACTACAGGGAAGTTTCACTAAAACATGGAACTCGTAAAAACTTGTGAACTCGGTTTACACAGTTTACCATTTGTTCACTGTTTACACCATTTATTTTAACTGGTGCCTCAACTTAAAGGCCTTGAGTGACATCAGTTCTCGTTTATAGACAGCAAAGTTAGCTTTTGTTCTGCTTAGAAGAGGAGAGATGGTAAAATAATTGATATACTGATGGCAGAACAACACTTTTAAAGGGTATTCTTTAAGTGCACATGCAGAAAGGTTTTCTGGCGCTAACTGTTGGTCTGACTTTAGACTTGAAAGTTCAGAAATCATTTCTTTATCCCAAAGGAGAATCATGTACACTAGATCAGCAACATAAAACTATCAAACATATAAAGGCAAAAAAATAGGTACATCATGCAGAGAAACAAGAGGAAG
This sequence comes from Tetraodon nigroviridis, assembly GCA_000180735.1. Classification (NCBI taxonomy): domain Eukaryota; kingdom Metazoa; phylum Chordata; class Actinopteri; order Tetraodontiformes; family Tetraodontidae; genus Tetraodon; species Tetraodon nigroviridis. The sequence goes on from CAAE01014706.1 coordinate 224,194, forward strand.
TCTGCATACTGTATAACATCATGGAAATATGAGCAAAAATGTAAATTAGCTGTGCAATAGGAGAAAAACATTGTATCAGATGTAAATTTGGAACCACATGAGGCTTTTTTTGTGTGTGTTTGTGTGTGCAGATTGCTGGAATGTGAGTTAAAACCATCATCAGTGATGTTATGTCATCTCAACAGGCCAGATCAAAGTTTTCCAAGCGTATCCAGTTGTTGTTGAGCCCGACAGCAGATGGGCCGAATGTGCTTCCTTTGTTTAATTTATCATCGGCAAAAAGATTGATTATCCACCCTAATCGGACAGAAGTGAAAACGCCTGAACCCAAATTCCCGCTCAGGCTCCTAGAATCGGCCCCTCTCACGTCAGATCCGTCACCTCAGTGTGTCCATGCTGTCTCCTTTCTCAGCGCTGCTTAGTAAGTAAAACGCGCATAAAATTAAAATAGACTCCCAAACACACAATCTGTAGACAGCGGAGAGAACAATCGGAATGACACCAGGATTGACACCACCTGATTGTTCTAACTCATTTTCTTTTCCAATCAAAATGTTGCCTCAGGCCTGAGGAAGCAGGCTTGTTTATGAGGAATAGGACCAATGAGGACAGCCTCAGAAGAAGGCTGACTTCCAAACTCCAGAGAGTGAACGGCAAGACCGGAAGGTTAGGAAAGAGCAGGAGGAATTCACAGAGGAGAGACGCTACCAAAGGATCTGGCCTGACTTTCATCCGTGCAGTGGTGACCTCGTCACCACTACAGCTCCACCCCTTCGCTCACCTTCAATTTCCTCCCGCTTGTTCAGATTCCCATCAGTCTGTCAGCTTCCACCAGCAGGGTTTACTCACTTCCTACACATTCCACCGCAGAATCAAGCGGAAGTGTGGAGCAGCTGAGGGGGATTTGCTCGTTGGGAGTTAGAAGATGAAGGCTATAGAGGCCAGCAACAGCAGCAGCCTCAACCACGGTTCCTCGCCGATGATTGGTTGACTAATAAGCAGATAAATAAGCAGGTGAATCAGGTAACGGGAGGTGAGGGGAGTGTGGGGTCACAGGCACCATCAGCTGCTCAGCCTCCCTGCCAGCCCAGTGTGCCTCTGGAGGCCAATTAGAGAGGAGGTGGATAACGCTGGAATACTGAAACGCTCCCTGTAGGCACACTCGCAAACGCTCACACCTGCTCCACACAACAGTCGGACCCCCAGGCACGCGCAAACATGCTGACACACAGGCAGTAACGGTGCAGAAATGGCTGAAACCGCCTTTGTCTGGCGGAAGCCGACAGAAAAGCAGAAAAGTGCCTCGCCGCTGCTTCCAGCTGTGTCCGGCCGGTCCCGGGATATCCTCAGCACCTCCAAAAGCAATTCAAAGTGCAAATTGTTGCTCTCAAAGGCTTTTAATTTTCCTCTTCAAGGTTGTCTGTGCTGTTAGGCACAAGAGCTTTTCCTTGCACCTCTTCGTGTTTTCGCCGTTGTGAATTTAGTCACAGTATTAGTTAATAAAAGTGTGCGTAGCACAGCTGTGCAAAACATATCACGAGTAGGAATGCTGCTACTGAATCTACGCAAGGCTACCCTGTGACTGAAGGCAAGAGGCTTAATTAACAGTATTCCTAATTAGCTGACTCTCAGCACAGCTCGAGGAGCTGAATGTGATGCCAAAGCGTTGATACTGTCTGCCCTGCTTTTATGCCTGCTCCCAATGAGCACTTCTTACTACTCACAAAGTGGCAGTTAAGGGGAGAAAGAAAAAGGCCGGCTTTTTTAACTCCTGGTAAATGTTTCAGAAGAGGAGCCACTGCCAGTCAGCAGCATCTTCCTCGGAGCCATCCCAGCCAGCTCTCCGCCCCGCCTCGTTCTGTACTTTAAAACAGCTCCTGGAATTTTGGGAAAAGTGTCCAGATATCAGAAATGGGAATGATTTTTACTTTTATTCTAGTTTCTTTTCCCTGTCAAGTTTCTTGCCATCGTTTCTGGAACAGGACATCCTCCAGGAATACACAGTGAAAACATCTGGAATATCACCCCAAATGGGATGAAAATATAAGAAGCTTATCTCTTGTTTTATACATATAAATCAATCAACATTTTTTTCACAAGGTCAACTGTCAGCAAATTTTAGGTGACCACCTAGATCGTTAGCGCGCTAATGTTCCACAAGGGCTACATTTTTTTAAGCTCTGGCTCCAGCAAGCTCAGAATGAAGAAGCCTTTTGGAGAGGAGGCGAAAAGTCTTTAAGGAAACCTCATCAAGTCCATTTGCACGCAGAAGCTAACCTTGGATAGCTTTGACCTGGATGAATGAGAACCCACACAGACATCTTTAAAGTTGCTCATTTCATTCTGCAGTAAGAGTAGAGACATTGATCAGTTTCAGTCGCGGATTCGCTGCCGGTAAACATTCCGTCTTCGCGTTAGTGCGGGCTGAGTGTTGACTGTAGCTAAGGCAGTGGCGGCTCATCAGCCACGCTCGGAGGGCTGGAGGGTTGAAGCTTAATGAGAAGGGAGGTAGGGTCAGGATGTGTGGATATTGATGGATTACACATTCTGACCTTTAGCCAAACCTCCAGCTAGTATATGTTTAATCACAAGTCAGTTAATCCTGCAGCAGTCCTCGGTGCCTCCCGGCACACATAAAGATGCAGAAAACTTTAATCACCACCATGTCTGCAGAGAACATCTTAATTGGCACAATTTTCATCCATGCCAAAAGCGCTGTTTTTCCACTGTAATTAGATAAATGACCCTGTAGTTCTCGTCAGTGTTGCGTGTACCTCCTCCCAGCTGAAAACACATGTTTGAGTCGTTGCTAAGGTAGATTACATGTCATTGGATGAGCATTTGTGGTTAGTAAAGCTCTACCAAGTTACAGATAAATGATTTAAAGTCCATCCTTTCGTAGGAGCCTTCACAATCATTTCTCTAGCCAAATGAAGGGGGTTGTCAGCTTGATTGGTTAGCATGGTAACACGTCTTCTCAAGAGAATGAGGCCAAACATCATTTAATTAACTTGGACCAATTTAAAGACTCTTTAAAATATTTCTGTTTCCAATATAGTCCCTAGAGCAAGATTTTTAGCTAACTAGCGATCCTCATTTGGGGGTTAGTTTCCTGTATCACCTGGCCGGCTTGTTTATTAAGATCTAAAACCCAACGTGGCCCTTCAGGCTAAATAATTGCTTGCTATAAGGTATAAGATACAAATGCAAGCAGTGATAAACCTTCATTACGTCCCACAAGGTCGACTATTAGCTTTTGTGTAGAAGCAGGAAGGAGTTTTTTTATCTGTGCATCTGAGTTAGACTGAATTCTCTCCATGGACACAACGTTGCACAGCATAGGAACAACTGTGAAAAGTCTTTACGTATTCAAATGAGGCTCTTTGCTAATGGTTTGCTTTTACCACTGCTCAGAAGACGGTAAAATTACACTTAAGTGGAGAGAGATAAAAAAAAGAGCCATTTAAAATCCCTGAATTGGGGAGTTAAATTATTTTTAGACCTTTTCTAGATGCCACAACCACAGGGATCCAGGGAGAGGTAGGCAAAGCTCGCTCCGAAGATAGATAAAGAGTGGGAGTTGGTCTCCCCAGAGAATGAAATAAAGTCGGTGACAAATGCTGAGCATTCGAAGTACAGGAATGTAGAGGGAAATTGGAAAAAAAAAAAAAAAGCCCCAGACCATTTTTCTGCATGTTTTAATTAGGAAAGCGCCCTATAAAGCTAGCTTCACTTAAAATTTGATTGGCACGCTGTCGCAATAAATTGCTCGACATCCACATGCTAAATTGTGTGTTTTTCCCACTTATGTGTAGCGGGGTGGCTCCTCGCAAGCTTTCAGAAGCAGGCGTGTTGTGTGCAGAAGCGTCTGAATTGTAATTGCGTGTCTGCTGGAGGCTTTAGCCTAGGGCAGCTTCCATTGTCTTCCACAAGGTTTTTCATAGAAATGTTAAGCTACGCTGTCGTACGCCTGCTGAGCTGACCTCCTACGACTCATTTAACTAATACTGTTATATTATTTCTCTCATTCTGTTTTCCTATAGATTTTACAGGTCTGGAATAAAGTGTAGAAAACAAATCTATTTTGTTTGGCTGGCTGTACAATATTCAGTGTGTTAAATTGCTCTGAATGGAGACGTTAGTGAATTCAAGCACATCTCAAGTACATAAAAATGACCGTTTAATATTTTCTAACATACATTAACTTTTTGCTCTGCGCGCGTAATAACAGCTCCAGGTAAAAATGTGTTTCTGAATGTCTCACACTGTTCTGAAAGTGGGACAAGATCAGAGCAGTGGTGACCAGGTTCCAAACATCCCGGAGGCATGGTGAAATTGGAGGCCGATCTTTTTTTTTTAGACGGTAACCTGCAGAAATGGCCAGTCAGATAACCGGCGTTTGCTCTCTGTCTGTCTCCCAGTGGTCAGCAGGCATTTCTGTTGGAGAACGTACCCTGCAACGCCGCAAGCTGCCACGCTGCGGGACGAATGTTCCACATCCACTGGGACCAATCAGATTTGGGAGCCGTCCACAATGCTGCCATGGCGACCTTCTTTGACATCTATGAAGACGTAAGTGATCTGTGGAAAATTAGGCAAATAACTGCTGATGCATGGCTTCTTTACTGCTTGTTCTCTCCGGTTCTCTGTCTGAAACCTTTATGAGGGTTTCTGAAACCTACCAGGGGTTTTTACCAAAAACCTTGAGGTGTTTCAAGGGTTTATTCCCACACAATCCATTCATTGGTTAAAAAGACAAATACCGTAAATTCCGGACTACAGAGCGCACCTGATTAAAAGCCGCATGCTATTATTTTAGAAAGAAAATCTAAAATCTATTTTGTAGTTATATAAGCCGCACCGGATTTTAAGCCGCAGTCTTAAACAGTCCTAAAAACGAACTAGTTCATGTTCATTTGTTACATTTAAATAAATAAGACACTGTTATTCTTCTTCAGGATTGTTCAGATGTTTACACAGAAAGATATTACAGGTGACGATTTTTTACCTTTTTTATTTAATCCGCTTAGTAACATAAACAAATATATTACATACCGGTACATGCATATTACACATGCTTGTTTTTAACGGTGCCTGTGACGCGGCTACCCTGAAATATAGCCTACGTTTGTATCGCTAACACACAACTACGTTGTACGATGTGTGCTGCTGATCCTTTTTTGCGCAACAGTGCACAAACAGTATTCCAGTATCTCCTAATAACTTATCACTTATATACCGCATAGTGCGTCCTACAAAAAAAAGTCACTGATCGCCATCTTCATCTTCCTCGGCCGCCTGCTCTCTGTGTGTTAACTCGGTCTCGCAGAAAGTTTTCAAGCAAAACACAACGAATAAGCCGCACCGTAGTATAAGCCGCAGTGTGTAAAGTGTAGGAAAAAAGTAGCGGCTTATAATCCGGAATTTACGGTAGGTCAATACGAAGCTGGATGGACTGATGATCACACAAACACATACTACAAATATTTTTTTACACATGCGAAGTAGCAAATCAATGCATTCATGTGTTGGGGAGGTCATGAAAAATATAATAACGAGGCCCGAGGAGGCCCACTTTTTCAGGTATATGAGATCGTGCTGCCACTGTTTGGTTTCTCCAGATTTAGGATGCTTGTCCTCTTGACTTTTCTGAAAACAATAAAATTGGTTCTTCTCTTCATGGTGACTGGTTCTGATCAGCTGATCCTGTTCAGGCACACTCAAACCAACATTGACAGACTGTACAAGTGCAGTTTTTAGCGTATACACGTCCTGTAACCAAGGTAACTAATGCTTCTAAAGTGGGGCCTCAATTGCTGGAGAGAGAGAAATTATAAGTGTTAGGAGACAGACTGGCGATAAGGTAACACTTAATCAGTCAGCCGCTGCGTAGGAGGGATAAAACTGTACTGTTACTGTCCCTCATCCGTCTGCCTGCCTCCGTTTGCAGGGTATCTTAGACATGCTGGTTCTCAGCCAGGCGGATGGCAAGAAAGACTTGATCGTCCATGCTTTGAAGAACAATTTTGAGGCGGATGCCTACTTCGTGAAGGTGATGGGTAAGTGACTGGCTTTCTACCTCTCCTGTGCACGCGCCTCTCCTGTGCACACACCTCAGATAAAGCAAGAGAACTGACCCCTGTGTCACGTGACTCCGAGCCACAGTAGTTCTCTAAAAGGAGGTAGAAGTTGAGCATTACCTTTACTCTGAGTCAGTACTTTGTAGTATTTCATTATTGATTGTAGATGTGATTGATTTTGTGCGTCGTTTACAATATTGTGTTTCCCTCCCGTGTCTGCAATTGAATATGCAAAGACGGGATCACAGCACAAGCATCTGAGTGTGGTCGCGCTCCTGGTGAGGGGGCAGGAACAACAGAGCGTGCGCCAGGATCTCAGCGAAGTCCTGCTGGCTGGAGGCTGCTCCGTTCGCTGTTTAGCGGAAATGACAGCGACGCTCTGCATGCAGGCTTGACACGCCAGCTGAATGTCAGCCCCCTCCCTCCCTCTCCCCATGCGACCTGCTCCCCGTCACCTTTGGCTGACTGGTAAAGGTGTCAGAAATGCCAAGGAAATAACCTTTGCTGTTTCCGTGCAACACAGTCGAGTGGATTTTAAGTAAATCTACCAAAAGGGCTCAGCACCGGTATGCCACTAGTCTGTGATTGAGGGACACCTTCAGCTTGAGTTTCCACACATCTGCTCTCATTTACCAGTCTTCTGCAGACGCATGTTAAATAATAAAAATTCCATATGCCACCGATCTTAGCGGACGACTCAGTAGGTCCCTGAAACCCATCGTCTTTGACATGTCTTACCCCTAAATATTCCTGTTTCAGAGGCTCCGCCCACTAAAGTCAAACCCTAAGAGGAGAAAACTGGGGAAGAAACCAAACCTTTCCCAGCTGGAAGTTGATCCCTGAGTCTGAGGTGGAGACGCATTTGGAAGCATGAAAACTGGTGTTAAAGGAGCCCAGAAACACGCTGTCTGGAGGACGACGACAGAAAATGTGGTTGCCGCGCTGATGCCTGGTGATATTTGTGGAAAGCAGAAATAGTTCAGCACTTGGGTGGGCCTTTGCAGCTTAATCCCTCAATCTGCTCTCCTCGTTAGCGGGAGCGGGAGCATTGCTCATCCATTCCACTTTCAGCACAGTTGGTGAACAGTTGTTGTTTTGTCTTTCTTGGAGGGAGGGGGAGGGGCTTCAGATTCTCTGCTGCTCTCTTTTCAGAGTCACACACACTCGAATCACTGCCGCACCCCCAAAAGCAAAATACCTACGTTTTCACCGACCTTGATCGCGAATACAGTTCCTCCTGAAAGGAAACGTGTAACAATGGCATCACACAAACGAATAACACACAACTACAGCTCAGCAGGACAGAAAAGTTGTCTTACTGTGTGAGATATATCCTATTTTCCTGACTATAAGTCCCACTTTTTTTCATATCTAAGGCTAGATAGGGGGTTAGCTGCAGCGCTGCTCAGCTGCTGCTCACCTGCTGCGTCTTTTGGGACATCTGATCGGAACGGTTATGGTCTGGATTCTCTCCCTGTGGGGGCTGGGGTCGGTTATAGGGCCTCTGCTGATGGTTTGCGGGTGCTCTACCTTCAGAATGGGCACATTTGGCCATAGAACAGCTTTGTTGTAGCTCTTATATTTCCTTGTTGGGGTTTTTTTGGTCCTCATCCTCGTTTGTTCCTCTTCCTTGTGTTCTTCTCACCACAGTCGGGGTCAGTATCTGACATCATTAAAAACCAGTGGAGCATTTTTGAAAAAGGTTTATTTACGTTACCTGTAGGCTGCTACAGCAAACAGAACACCAGGAAGCTGCCTTTAGGTCAAATGCACCCTGTCGTGTTCTCTCTCAGCCGCTCGAGCAACATCCTCCAGACAAACGTTGATGGATGATGCGGCAGTAGGTCTAAAGTTAGCATCAGCGCTTCCCAGCAACTTCTGTTTGTTGTGTTGATGGTTACACTGTTTTTAGCCCACATGGAGGTAACTTTTGTGCTTTTGTGACATGTCGGAGTCGATTTTAAAGAGCGGCTACCCTAGATCTCTGCTGACGCCGAGGTTAAAACAAACCGAGGATTTAAAGGGAATCTTTCCGAGCTGATCCTTGACTTGTCCTACTCCTCCTCCTGTCAAACCAACGCTGTTCACGTGTCCTCGTTTGATCAAATACTCACTCACTGAAATCTCCTTTAGCTTTTCTGCTCCAACAACTGTGTTCCTCTACCTCCCTCCTTTATTCCAGTGTTTTTTTTTCCTAGTTTAACTTTGTTGTTTTCAAGCAGACAAGAACCACCTAAAGTATAAAAAGAAAAAAAAAAGTTTGTCAAGCGTGACACGGTGTCGGCTTTTCTTTGCTCTCCCCTTCTCCTCCCGTTGAATCCCCCTGGAGGTACCTTGTTTATTTATCTTCTTCTGCAGTGATCTGTTATATTAGGTGACAAACCTCAAACTCAGACTTGATGTGTAAGTCTGTAAAATGGAGTCTCATTTTCCAAAGATCCTCCACCGCTGCACCTTTTCCCCTAATCAATAACGCCCGCTGAAAGATTGACTTTGTGATCATGCTGGTGCACGAGCGCGTGCATGTGCACGGGTAAATGCAGCCTGAGCGAAGGCCAGTGATGCACACAGACGTCCTGGTTTCAAATCCACCGTGTCGACAGCAGGGGTGCCTTCACGCTGTCTGCCACACACTCGCACTCCTGCTGGGTTTTTTATGCTGAGACAACCCGGATCTGACCCGGATCTGACCCGGATCTGACCCGGATCTGACCCGGATCTGACCCGGATCTGACCCGGATCTGACCTGGATCTGACCCGGATCTGACCCGGATCTGACCCGGATCTGACCCGGATCTGACCCGGATCTGACCCGGATCTGACCTGGAT
>CAAE01014706.1:243449-256236 GCA_000180735.1 Tetraodon nigroviridis
GTTCTCCTTCACCTGCTCCAGAGGGAGGGGGATGGATGATCCTGGGTTGAAGGAGGGATTTCTGAAGCTGAGCTGGACACCTCCGTGCGGTGGGTCAGAGGACCTGCGTTAACTGCTGTTTGAGCAACGGTGTCAGGACTAACTGAGCAGTTATTACCCTGTTATAACACTGACTCCAGCCCCAGCCAGACCATCTGTGGATGCAGGAGACAGTTTGTTGTTGCTGTGGTCATTTTTCAGTAGGATAAGTGGGAGATGAGATTTCCAGATCTTTGGCACTGTCTGCTCCACTCAGGTCTCTCTAGCTGTTCATTGATTTATTTTACAAGTTTCTTCTGGTCACAACTGAGGTTTTTTTTTTTTAATTTGATATTTTATCACCTACAGAGTCCAAATATATATCTGAGCAAGTTGAAAGAAACGGTGCTGCAGATTGTGCGCGCACGTGCACATGCATAGTGCACGCATACTTGGACAAACTTGATAATGTCATCATCCTATCAGGCAGGGAAAGGTCAACAGCAGCACCGCCCATGTTTCCAGCTTCTCTCTGATATTTCTGTGTGTGTGAGACATTTCTTTCCTGTGACCTTGTGTGCGTGTGTGTGTGTGTGTGTGTGTGTGTGTGTGTGTGTGTGTGTGTGTGTGCGTGTGTGTGTGCGTGTGGGTTGGGTGGGGGGAAGCAGGGTGGATGGGTGGGGGGGGGGTGTGCTCGTGACACCCTCACCCCTCATTATCTGCTGAGTCCTGCTGAGGGAGAACAAAGAGGCAGGTTGGCTGCTTGTTGTTCTTCATCAACCTTTTAATTCTCCTCTCTCCCCCACTCTGGGGAACATATTGGCCACATTGTAGGAGACGAGCGTGAGGCCCAGTGACAGCACGGATTGCTTTCATCTTCACCCCTCGTTATTGACCTGTCCAGGCAGCGTGGCGTCCCAGGGAGCTCCGGGTGTGACGCCCACTGCATCGGCGTGTGTTCAGCTTTAGTCAGCACAGTAGGTCTGCTTAGACGCTGCCGCAGTTCCAGATTCTTTACGTCGGTGAGCCAAAGCAGTGTTCCCACTCAGGAATGTTAAGTGAGTTTGTAATAAACTCCTTGAAAAGGCAAATACTCCCAGAACCTGCTAGGCGGTACCAAATCAATCTGCATCAGCATTCTGATCTTCCCACCCTCATTTCCTGTTTCTGACCTACCTGACGCTGACCGTCTGGCTGCCTGTTGTTGGAGTTTCCCAACCTCACCTTTGTGACGTATCCAGGCAGTGCAACCGTGTTCACAGTTGCCATGGCTATGACTAAAGCTTGTAACGATTTCTCTAGGAAGAATCAAGGTTAAGCTGCATACATCTGTTGTGCATCCATACATTCCTTACACCATTCACTGCATTTTTCTGGAAAACCAGTTGTGGACTGGTTCTTTTACACTGTTGGTGTCAGTAACGCTAACTGTGTCGTAATAGGACTGTTACCAGTTGGGGATCGTTAGCCGTGACCTGATAATGGGATAGACTGGAGCATGATGCCAAAGAGTTTTCACCCTTTTTTTTCTATAAAAACAGGGAGGAGACTCGTGATGAGCCCGGATGAACCTGGAGCTCACTGCTGACTGTCCAATTAGCCTAATGAGTCCAGTTGATCAGTGACGACTCACTGTCCTTCACACACACACACACACACACACACACACACATACATCATCTTTGAGTAGCTTTTCCATCTAAAGATTGTTTTTTAGAAGGTGCTTGGACATAGGGTCTTCACTCTAAACCACCGCTGTGTTCTTTTTCCTGTGTCATACTGATGATTACATTAAAAAAATGTAAATGATCTATGGATTCAGCCTAAGCCTTCATGGGAGGTTCATCCTCAAGTTTAAGGTCGTTTTCACAGCACTTTAGAGCACGTGGAAGGTAAAGTGATTGTCCTCTGGCTGCAAGATGGAACATTTGGATGAGGAAAATCAAAAGGATTGGAAAGAGGTGAGAGGACAGAGCTGGGAGTGGAAAGCGGGGAGGAGAAGAAAGAGGAGTGCAGCTATAGGCGGAACAAAGGAGAAAAGATAGGCGATGAGAGGAGAAAAGCCGAGGCGGCAGAACACGGAGGTAGAGGAGTGAGGAAGGAACCTTACAGATGTGGTGGAACACTATTGATCATCTTTAGCGGGACTTTTGCCTCTGTCTCTCGCTCCCTACTTTTCTCTCCATTATTCCCCCCATCCCCACCCACCACCCTGCCTCATTATTGCTTCTTTTTACATAATCCTCCTTATCTGCCATTTGTATTTGCATCATATTGGTCGTCATGGTTGTGTGTCCTTGTATGGGAAAACTGCAGCAAACACACCCTGGAGCTGTGCAGGCCTGTCTGACGCGACACTGCTCTCAGTTTTGTCAAATTTAGACATTTTATAGGCGCAACCCAAAGAGCTCCAACAAGTTGAAACCTGTTCTTGTTATTTCTTTGGTATTTAATTAACCGTGTGCTGAGATCATCATTAAATCCCAGGAGAAAGAAGCGTCTTAATCAGAATTAGTGAAGCGTTGGAATGCTGCCTAGCAACCATCATTGCAGCAGGTAGAAACCACACCTGCTGAACAGGGTCGTACTAGCGCAGGTAATGCTAAGGCATTAGCGTTTGGTCGTGATTTGTAATTAATAAAGAAAAAGGTGTTGAGCTGTAAAGGCCACTGGTCACATTTGTGTTCATGCCAGTGGATAATGCATTTTTGGATTCTTTGATTCTTCCATTTACGTGAAGGTCAAACCCTGAATTCTTTCTGAAAAAGTGAAGTAAATATTTTTCTTCCATCTTCTGTGGCCGAACACAAAAACTGGTGGTTATGAACAGAGAAATGTAAAACATCCCCTACCTCTGTTCATATTAGGAAGATAATTGGCTGCTTGTCGTTCCCTCTCTCGCCCTCCCATGCACGCTCACGAGCACACGCGCAGAACATCAGGTGGGTCACGGTCCTGCTACAAGGAAGGGCAACCGTCAGTGGTGTTGTAGTTTAGGGCAGAACACATCCAGACAGTCAGAGAGCGGAGCTAAGACTCTTCCTGAGTATCAAACAAGTGGACGGAGGAATGGGCGGAGGAATGGACGGAGGAATGGACGGAGGAATGGGCGGAGGAATGGACGGAGGAATGGGCGGAGGAATGGGCGGAGGAATGGACGGAGGAATGGGCGGAGGAACGCGGGCATCACAAGAGTGTGTCTATGTTGACAGTGTTATCCAGGCACTGAAGGGCACTCTTTCAGGTGTGAGTGCATGTGTATTTCCTTCACTCCACGCCTGCAGTTTTCTCTCCTGTTTGCCATCAGGGGAGCAAATGGTTTCTATAGCGACAGGCTCTATGATTTTTTTTTTTTTTTATTTTTTTTTTGAGTTTCAATAGATTGTTTTTGGGGGGGGTTTTGGTGCATTTGTGCACCTGTGTGTGCAGAGTGCATGTGATGATTTTGAGACTCTGAAAAACATCATCAGCACCAGTAGTTTTGATGTTTTCATTTCATATTTTTTTATGCGTAAAAGGATTAGTTTTAAATCGGCACACTCGTATTGTCTTTCACTAGATAGATGGACGGATGTATGATAGATAGATAGATAGATAGATAGATATGCTAAGAATATAACTTCAGGAGGGGTTTATTGAAAGTGGATGGTTGCATTTAAAAGTGTTTATTGTTTCAGTTCTTCATTTATTCTTAATTGGTTTCTGTTTAAAGGTTGAGGCTGATTTTAGAGCCTCACATGGGCAGCGCGCACGTCTGCCCAGAGGTGCTGAAACATTTACACACTGCTCACAGGAGATCTGACGGACACTCAGCAAGGGTGTCGTCTCCCCCTACCAGGCACCCACGTCCTCTCTCTCTCTGTCTCCTGCCTCTCTCAATTTTCCTTTTTTTTATTTTCCTCCTAAACCTGTGTGAGCGTCACGTTTCGTTTGAGTTTGTGTATCCAAATTTAACTCATGGTCGATAATAGAAGATAATAAACAGGTCAGCAATAATAAAATAGCTCAACTTTATGTATCGCCTCTCATCCAAGCTGCTTCTTTAGGTCTTAGGAACTATTTTGAGCTAAGAGAGCCAGCAGAGAATATTTGATATGGCAAAAGTGGGGAAAGGGGGCGTTCTCGTTGTGCCCAAAAAAGCCGTATCAGTCTTTAATTACTTTTGTAGCTTGACAGGCGATCCAGTGGGAGGAGGTGGTGAATCTGGTTGTGAAGATTGGGAACACCTGCTTCTGCAGCAGGCACTCTTAGGGGGCTGCAGAGACAGCCACTCCAACCCCAGAGCTGTTCATTTTCGTTTCCTTTCATCCCAAAGGGAGTTTACCGCCATCCAAGAAACGGTCGTCTTTACCGGCTTTGACAACCCAGAAGCGCCAGCCGGCTCTCTCTACGCTCAAAACTCTAGGTTTGCGACGCTCCCAAATACTTGCTGGATTTGGAGCATCTAGCTACAAACACCAGGCCATCTCCAACATTCAGAACTCCAATCTCTGTCAGAGATGTGCTGCCAGTGAAAGATGGAGACTGGCTTTTAGCTGCTCCTTCAGCATAGAGTCTGAGCTGCTCCGGTAGGAGGGGTCGGTGGCGTAACCGCGTATTAGCTCGCCAGAAAGCACGGGTTTGACGTCCATAATGAGGCGGCAACGACAGTCCCAACGGGGTGCAGCAACTGCATCCACCTCTCCATCATCAAGGTGAAGGCCTGGCAGCAGGAACCCCCTCAATGGGCTCCATGGCGACAAGAAACGAAGCCTGCAGTGCACAAAGGCACAAAGTGTCAGCTTCTTTGAACCGGCTTTGTTGTCTAGGAGATGGATGGGCAGGTTCCACTCGTATAGGAGGCCAAGATTCCTGCCAAGGCACCCACTGGCTCTGATGGAGCTGAGGGAACCCTCACCGTCACATTTGTTCACATTGCTCTGCATCGTACTCCGTGCCAGCCTCCCCATGTTGTCACATGGCTTTGATCCAGTCATGGCTGCAGTTCCTCGCAGTCCCAGTCACAAACACACAAGCGCAGAAGCAGGCAGAAGCTCCCTGCCCCTGCTTAGTCCTTCGTGCATGCTCTCGTGCAGTCTGGTCGACTTCAAACCTTCCACGTGGACAGAAAGCAGCGAAAACTCCGAACCGTTAGTGGCTTAAAGGTTCAGTCCTGTCAACAGAATCGGATTCTGTCCAGGCCAGTGGAGGAGGCTCCATCTGGAGCCAAGAATCGATCCAGGATCGCTTCTCCGTGAGGACTCTGGTCACACTCTAACAGCCCTGCTCCTTTGCTCTGACTCCCTGTTGGCCTTTTAGTTTAGTTTAGTTTAGTTCACTTTAGTTTAGTTTAGTTTAGTTTAGTTTAGTTTAGTTTAGTTCACTTTAGTTTAGTTTAGTTTAGTTTAGGTTTAGTTTAGTTTACACCCTTTCTCTTTCTCTCTCTTTCTCTCAACGCCACCTTCCACGTGGGCCTTTCTCTATGCTGACACGCTGTTAGGCAGTGAACAGGTCCACAGTGGAACGCCACCAGATCAGTGGGAGCCTCCCATTACCTGTGGACTGTGCGAAAACTTGCTCAAAGTTGGATGAAAATGAGGAGTTGACGTCCTTTGATTTGTGTATTTGAACCATTTGCACGTTGACCTTGTGAGTTCCGGGGTTTCCCCGGCAACTCAGTAGTTTTTTTTGTGCTGGCGCAAGTTTCTTGTGTCGGGCTGCACTTGGTGGTGCCACAGATCTGTGTGTAGTCAGCCCCTGCAGCTCACAACGTGAAAATACACCGTTCTCTCTATCACTGTGTTCGAGTCACCTTGAAACAATCCAGATATATTTATTAATTTTATTTAGTGATATCTGATTATTTTTTTAATCTACTATATATGTGGCTGCCTGTGCTTAAGGTCCAGTTTTTATTTTTACATTTTTGAATTGTAATTGTTGGTTTTGCTGTGCTGCCGTACGTACGGTTCAGAAATGAGGACCAAAGTGTTCACACAGTAAATCTCTGGCAATAGAAGGAAATTCACCAGTGCAAAAGTGTTTTAGAAGTAGTAAACCAGCACTCTGTTGTTATCATGCCTAAGCCTCTTCATGCCCTGCCTGTCGGTGTGTATTAGTGTGAGCTGTGAGTTCTCAGAAGCAGACGCTCTCCAGCAACGTTCCGCGAGCAGCTCTCAGACCGGTGGATGGCGTGAAAGCTGTGCCTGGCTCTTAAAAACAGCCCATGTTTTTGTCTGCCTCCACTCACGCCGGCGTATAGAGTCATTACGGCCTCTTCGCAGCGCCGTCGGCCTGCCTCCGCAACAAAAGTCGAGCAGAGGCGAGGCAAAAGTTGATGGAGCCATTTTGACCAAGAGCACTTATTATACAGCCTGTTTGAGGTGACCCGTGGACACACACAAACACACACACACCTAACAATGTGAATGATAGAGGTCTTTTGCCGTCATCAGGTTGTTGTTATCGCGCCTGTTGTTGGCACATTTGCTCAGAAATGTGTACATTTTCCCTAATAAATAGGAAAATCTGTCAGATCTGCAGCTTTGTTTTGAAGCCATTTCCTCCAAACTCAGGCGTCGTACCAGCGTAGCAGCCGAAGAGTGTGTGAGGGTGGTGTGAGCTTGACGCCGGAGCACAGAGACCCCCCACTGGGGATGCTCGGACACAGTCGCTGATCTGGGGGTTCCAGAAACTGTGGGGTTTGTTCCACATTTTCCTTATGGACAGGTTTTATTGGAATGTTCAGTCCTTCAGCCCAGGACAGCTGGTCAGCGTGGAGGGCTGATGACGATGATGATGACGATGATGATGATGATGATCCACACCTCTGGTCTCTTTTGCTCATTGCCTTTATTTGGAGACGGTTCAATTGAACGTTTGAACCTTGTGAAACGACATTCAGGAGACGTATTACCCTGGGGAGAGCCGGCCTGATCCCAGATTTATCCTTTCTCTCTTTCCTTTTTTTTTTTTAGTGAACCGAGGTTACATGTAGAAATAAACGACGGAAGCATCCGCGCTCCTCTCAGCCTGCAATACGCAGTCCATCCACATTAGTTCTGATCACTGGCTGCCTCCAGGCTTTCTCCTCCTCCTCCTCCCGCTCTCTCCTTCCCTCTCTTTGTTTACCACATAGAAGTTGATTTATGTCGGCTGCATTTGGCAGAGCTGGGTGGCGTGGGCGAAGTGCAGCCGCTGTAGGAGGGAGGTGACAAGCAGGGAAGAGGAGGAACGGAAGCAAATGTGTTGGAGGGGGAAGGGGGAACGGGGGGCTGGATGAGAATGGTGAGAGAGGAAAGGGAGGGAGCGCGAAGACGGAGGTGTCGGACTGGCCTCAGGTGTCTCGCTTTGATTTCTATCTTTTATGACGCTTCCTAATGTCAGAACTCGAGGAGGACTCGCTCCAGCCGCCCTCCAAAATCCTGTTTCCAGTCGTTTACTGCTCATCGCTGTCAGGAGCAGCTCAGCCCTGGTTCTTCCAAAGACTAAAGACTTTTCCAGGTTCAGGCCATCAGCTCCAGCTGTCCTGAACATCTGCTTTGACACGAGTGTACGAGCCGTCGGCCCTGTCGGGCCTCCAGAACACCCTTCTAACACCCTTCTAACTCTTTCTCTCCCCTCCTGCCTGCATGAAGCCGGTCAGCTGAGCCAGTCGGCGCATTTCTCCCTGCAGCTGCCCTACACCGTCCTGGGCCTGGGCCGCAGCGCCAACTTCCTGGACCACCTCTACGTGGGCATCCCCCGGCAGACTGGGGAGACGGTAAGTAGCAGGACATTGTTCCCTGACAGAGCCAGCTTCTGACTCAGCCCGTGAATATTCCCACCAGTATCCCGCTGGCATTCACGTCCCCGAGGTTGCTTCGGAAAGAGACTCCTGGACTCCTGTCCTCCCACGTCTCTGCCGAGCGCAACACTGAGCGTGACGCGCAGGGACGCCGAGATTTTAACATGCCTGCAAAGGAAGGGAAAAGCAAACGGGAATGGCCTCGGGAGCACAATTAGTAAGCGGAAGCTTCTCAAGCGCCAGACGACGGAGTGATACTCCTCAAATTCCTGAGAAGAGGCCGGTGTTTGCTCCGCAGCAAAGACGCTCTTGGAAATAGGTTCATTTTAGATAAAACTGCTGTTGTGCTAGCAGGAGAAGAAACTTAAATACTGTCTTTTATTTCAAGTTGTCATCAGCGGAATTATTCTCTTTTTAACACTATTTTCAGCAAATGTCACCAATGTGGAATAACAGCAGCTGCAAACTGGTTATTCTTTTTTTTCTTCCCTTTTCCTAAATTGGTGCAGGAGCGTAGATGTAGAACAAAACATGGCTGATGTGCACTTCAATCTGAAACCAAGGTTGTGCTTCAGGTTTTACGTCATTGTGATTTAGTCGGCGCGGAGCTGATGTGGAGCTTTAATTGGTGGCGTTGGTGTTTAAGTGGGAAAGGAAACGGATTCATATCTGGAGCAGAAAGCAGCTTCATGCAGCAGCTGATAGAAAGGTCAGACGTTCCAGAGAGGTAGATAATGGATGAGAACATCCATCAGAGCTGTGGCTGGAGCGCTGGAGTGTTCTGAAGGTATGATGTGGGGAAATTAGCCGGAGCGGGGAGTCCAGGCCAGCGTCGCTCCAGGAGAGGATCTGGTGATGGCGCGTCGGGACAGGGAGCTTCCTAACCGGCTACAGCCCAACATTCTGTTCACATGTGGGCGATCCTGCACCATGTTTGGGACCTGAAAACCTTCATCGGCCACTTTTTTTCCCAGCAAGCTTCTCAACATGGCAGCATCCTCCACCCTATCCCCCCGCTCAGGCTGTACTTGTCATCCACCCCACCCCACCACGTGGCTCCAGGATCCCCACCAGGCAGCTGATTAGAATTGGAGATGCTCCATCCATGAGTCAAAAGCACTAGTGCAGCGTGAACCAGCTGCTTTGTTTCCTTCTCTCTGAACAATCCTGTAAAAGAACATATTCATTTCCCAGCCTCTCCATCTCCATCTCCATCTCCATCTCATCTCCATCTCCATCTCCATCTCCATCTCCATCTCCACCTTCTACCAAAAGTGTATTAATGAATTCCTAAAGATGTGCCCCCATATTATGCAGAGTAGGTTTTTTTCTTTCTTTCCCCCAGATAAAGTAGGGTTGGAGTCGCTCCATCAAATCTACCTGTAATTAGGTGGAGCGTCTGCGTGGATCCGACTGCTGCACCGCCCCGCTCACTTGGCAGCTTTTGGATCTTTTATCGCTTTTTATTTCATTTTCTCCCCGTCCTCCTGGTGCCAGCGTTAGCGTATCTGCCCCGTGTTTCACTGTTGAAGTGGGTTTGTATAATTTACCAGCGTATCTTCCAACTTCTGCTCAATCTTCCTCACTTGGTTATTCTTTCATTCCGTCTTTTTCTCCGGTGCCTCTTTCCTCCTCGTCACTTATCTCCCACCCAGGGATTCCCTTTGCTGCTCACAGAGGTTTGCTTCACTAATCAGTTCCCCGCGTGTCATCTTCTCCCCCTTCCTCCCTCCCTCCCTCTCTCCACCTCCTCGCTCGCTGTGCCTCATCGGGAGCCAGTTTGGCTGGCTTTGAACCGCTGTGTCTTTGGGAACACTTTTCCCTGCAAACAGCCCGATCGGATGCGCTCGCAGGCAGCACTCGTGCAGCGCCTTCGTCTCCAGCCTGGCTCCACGCATCGCGCCGCCAACGGCGCCCAGCCACGACGGCTGGCAGCTAGAAGGCAGACTTAATGGAACGGCTGGAAGATGCGATTCCAGGCTGGGCGCAGCATTCCCAGATTCTGCCCCTCACTTCCCTGTCCCCTAGCTAATGGTCACAGACACTCTTTCAGTCAAATTTCCCAGTATTCCCAGTTAGCAACCCTGCTGGCTGAGAGTGGCAAAAACCTGCACCAGGTAGCAGTCGGAAGCTGTTCTGTGAGAATTTATCCATGAATACCCGGGCTTTTCCTGGTTAGGGTTAGGGTTCCCTGCAGATCTCCAAGGGGCGAAATTCATTGCCGTATAGGTTATTATATTAGCTCCGCCCCTCCGAGCGGAGCTAATGGAGTGTTGTTTCAAACCCAGGTTGCTCTAAATGAAGAGGTGAGCTGGTTGCGGTGTTGTTGTGTCACCTGTAGGGAGAGCGCTGCTAGCTGTTGGTAACGAGCTGCTTGGCTTGATTTATGCTGCCGCGTCTGCTGGTGCGGCGGCGGCACGCCTTAATTAGTCTGGAAAAGTAACTCCCGGGAGAGTTTAGAGTTTGAAAAGATGCTGCTTTTTAGGAAAAATCTCCACCAGATCCTCCAGAATAAAGACCATCACCTTCTGATGGAAACGTGGGATCATACAGGCTCAAAGGCTTGGTTTTTTAGACGGAATCATCAGGTTATTGATGGGGAAATGCTCATTTCAGCCCTGCAAACCCACCTGAACTTGTCCTGCACATGTGGACAAACACGTTATTCTGCACGCGGACCCAAAGGACAGAAAATCGCTGCTGTTTCACAGAAGGAGGTGATTTATGTCAGCAGGTAGCACCTTTCCCTCACCTAAACGCACAGCCCTAAAATAGCCCCTCTGCAGCGGGACCTCGTTATCCTGCCCCAGAGGAGCTAACACACATACGGTATTCTCTATCCGTCTGGATGTGTTTTTCTCTGTTTCTCTAATTCATCATCCTGAACAATCATTTTGCGTCGCTGGTGGGTTTTTTTTCCCCAGGAAATCAGGAAGCAGGAGTGGACGGCCATCATTCCCAACTCTCAGCTCATCGTCATCCCGTACCCTCACGATAAGCCCCGCAGGTACGCCAGCACCACGCCCACGCTAACACACTCGAGGAGCTAGTGGACGGTCGCCTGTGGAAGTGGGGCTGGGCCCAACCCAACTCTTTTAGCCTCAAAATCAGACCCCAAACATCAAAACCTGGTTTTTCTAAAAAAGTTCAAGCCTTTCAAAAGAAAAAGGAGTGCCTACGTCCCCTCCCCTAAAGTGTGCTACCATTTTTACGTGAAATTTGTTTTATCACTATGAAAAAAAATAAGCTCAGACATAAAATGTGCGCCGGAAATCCAAAGTTCTGTTTTAGAAATTCGATTTGAAAACCAGATGGCCCAGATTTACTTCCACGGCGATCACACTCTGTTTACATGTGCACAATTTGCCGTGGAAGCCATTTGGCTCCGTAGCCGCCCCTCCGAGCCATTCAACGACACTTTCAGCACGGTGGACGCGTAATTGCGCTGGCTGCAGGCGCCCCGCTCGGCTCCGCTTCACAGCAGCCCCTCCTGTCGGAATGGAGCGGCGTTCCTGTCATCAGGCCCTGGAGCAGCTCCAGACGCGCGCACCCACGCCGTAGCGCACGTAGCTCCCCAGAGAAAAACCCTTCGGGCCTCTTCCAAAGCGTTTGGGGTTTGGATGAGAACGTAAAGAAGCGCTTCCAAAGCAGACACCAGCAGCCGCCGTGGTCACGTGACCTCCTCACCCTCAGCCGCCCTCACACACCCCACCTGTCCTCTGCCTTCACAGCTGGAGCGCTAAGCTGTACCTGACCCCCAGCAACAGCGTGCTGCTCACGGCCATCGCGCTGATCGGAGTCTGTGTCTTCATCCTCGTCATTATCGGCATCCTCCATTGGCAAGAGAAGGTTAGCACACACACACACACACACACACACACACACACACTGACTAACACGCGCGCTAACACTGACCCCTTCCTGGTCAATTACAGCTCTACGTGTATAGAAATGTGCTTTGTGGGACCAGAGTGATGGGAGCCAGCAGCAGATGGGTCCCCCGTCCCAGTCCTGGTGTCCTCTGGCCCCCCACTGAGGCTCTCTGTGTCATTTGACGTAAAAAGTGTGTGTGTTGGGCGCGTTAACGAGACGCTGAGTCTCATTTTCAGATCGATTCACAAGCGCAACACTTCCACCCTTGAAAGTTTTCCTTGCCTTTGCTGTGTTTTTGTACCTCACGGTGCTAATGCAGTTGGCATCGCCTCCGAGCCATCTGCTCCCGCGCGCGTGTGTGTGTTTGTGTGCTCAGCTCTCACAAGTTCCACAAAACACTGGTGCGACTGTGCGAAGCGACGTCACACTAGGCGGGTGTTTGGGCTGAGTGTGTTGGTGCGTCTCCTCCTCCTGCGTGGACTGGAAGACTCCGAGGAGGTGTGGAGTCTGTCCTGCAGCCTCCATGATGGTTCATGAAGATCTGCAGAAGAAGAAGCTCCTGCAGCCTGCTTCAGCGCGGGGCTGCACCAGACGAGTGTTTTGGAGTTTTCTGGCGGTTGTTCTGCCGTTTAACCGGTCGTTTTCCTCGTTTTCATCCGCTCTCTGCTTTGTTTTTTAACCTCCACTTAGAGTGTGTCGCTTGTGTTTCTGTGTGTCCAGAAAGCAGACGACCGGGAGAAGAGGCAGGAAGCCCATCGCTTCCATTTCGACGCCATGTGATGAAATGCATCGTGGGGAATCGTTGTTCCCGCCGGCCCCGCCCCACCGCCACGCCCCACAGGCCCGTGAATGGATCCCTACTGACCCCAAAACGTTTCTTTTTAGTCCTCTTCAGTTCAGCGTTTTGACTTGAAAAATGTTTGCACCGTATTTTTATGTGTTCCAGAGCTGAAGGTTCCGACAGGCAGCGGTTCCGACAGCCGTCCTTCCATTCCAACCAGCCGAATTGGCAGCAGAAATGCCCCTGGGCAGAACTACTTCCCCCCAGCAACAGCGGAAGGCCTCCGATCAGACGGCACTTCAGGGTTCGTGATGGCAGCACCAACAAAAAGAAGAGAGAGAGAGAGAGAG
>CAAE01014706.1:260376-295376 GCA_000180735.1 Tetraodon nigroviridis
CGACGACGCCACCACTCTCAAGTCATGAGTCGCTCATTTTTTCGGGCAAGGTTTTGGAGCTGTGCTTGATTTTGGCGCAGGGGTTCAGGGCATCAACAGTGCATCAGGCTGCGGGGCTTCGTGCGCAAGTGGAGGGGGAGCAGGCAAAGGTGGGCTCAACGCTGGCTGCGGTCCTCGGGCGGCAGGAGCCCGCGGACCGACGCGCGCTCGCCCGCCTTTGACAGGAACAAGTGCGTCCGAGCGTTTCCCCTCCCCTCACAACATTTGCGGGGGAAATAAAAACCCGACAGCGAAAACAAAGTTTAACGGGCAGATGACGGAGTCCCGCAGCTTTGGCGCGCGCGACGTGGGGGCACGCGCTGCTGCCACGCGCTGTCTCGCCGCCGGCGCCTGAAGCGCGCCGAGGGAACCTGGTGGAAACCGGCCGCCATGCGTAAAACCGCGTCTGCATTCAGCTCCTAAGGTGTAAATAAACCAGTGGACATAGATAGCGGCAGTATAATTCACCTATAGCTCCCTCGGCAGTACAGGCTAACTTTGTATTCCGTTCATGGCCTCATTTTTAGTCTGGTTTTAGGATTAATAAGCCGTGTTTTCAACTTTAGGGACTTGAACATAAAACAAAATCTCCTTCGGTAAAATACACAAATTACCTTTGATTATTATAAGTGAACAGCTTGTAACTATCTAGCTTATGGTTTATTTATACCTGCTACAAACGCTTACATGAATAATTTATCAACTGCCTAATAGGTTGAATATTATTTCTATTCTTGATGGTTAGCGTTAGCTCGTAGCTTTCTGGCTCCTTCCAAGCCCCCATTTCCGCAACATTTAGGGTAACCTGGAGCCCCCGCTTTGGTATAATGTCCTCCAGATTTGATGAGTGCATTAATGTCGGTTCTTCCGTGACTCGTTTCAGACATTACATTAGTGTAGGGTCATGGAGGCAGACATGCTAGCTGCAGCCGGGCCCCTGCAGATGGAGTGCGTCCTGGCTGGTGCAGCTGTGCTCACTGCTCATGTTGACCGTGCATTCTCCCTAATTAGACCCCCCACCTACCCATGTCATCATCCCTTCTCTTTTCCCTCCCTCCTCCGTGTGTGCCATTATGCAATCTGCCAGGCTCATCCTTGCTCTCTAATTCAAGGCGAGCGGGCCAGCCAATCCCAAACTCAGCGGGATGGGGACTGAAGCAGCTTATCAGAGCAGGGCAGTGTCAGAGGCTGCACCGTGCGTGCCCCTAGCCCAGATATCACTCTTTTAAAGCATATTTCACCCATTGTGTGCAGTTGTGCTGTGCCCAAGCGCCTGCCTCCTCTCGCTGCCTGTAATCCCCCAGTTTTTCTGCTAATGCGGGATGTATGTGGTGCCTGGAGGTGGCAGATTAGAAGGTTAGAACATCAGTGGGAATGTCAGCTGGTGGTCGGCAATGATCATCTTTCAATAAACGCTCTCCCCAACGATCCCTGCCGGCTATTTCTCACCGTTTCAGTTGCTTTCTTGAACGTCACGGCTGCCTTCTGCCGTCTGCTCCGGTGATTGCTGGCCTCCGACGTATCGGTTCCATCCCAACAGATGGAAGCGGCGCTGGGTCCGATCTGACTTCTGTCCTGCTGATTTTCAGCGTGGAACATCTGGATGGTTGAGAAGCTGACGTGTTCTGTGTTTCCTCTAGTGTGGATACTCTTCTTTCTGATGGAGGAGGCTTTTGCTCTGGCACAGAGAACGAAAGGTAAGCTTCACCTCCGTTGCTCTTTAGGGATGTTGGCCTTTTCCTGAAAGAGTTCATTTAACACAACATCGCTTCTTCCAACTTTGAGGAGAAAGGGAATCCATAAATATAAATCCTTGAACCAAGGGCTTTCTAATGTCCCCCCTTCCTCTTCCTTTCCTTCCAGACTCACAAACATCCCCTCATTGATCTGCCCCAATCAATAACCAATTTGTTTGCCTCTTCTCTGCCTTTCCGCTGCAAGATTCTCCCATCGAACATGGCGGCCAGAGCCCCAACCAGAACGACTGTGGCACATGGGTCCGCAACATCAACGGCGGCGTGTTCACGTCGCCAAACTACCCCAACACCTATCCGCCCAACAAGGAGTGTGTTTACATCCTGGAAGGTACAGCAGACCACTGTTCAGCCGGCCGCAGTCTCTGCCCCCCTCAGCGACTTTTAGCCCCTTGAAAACCTTGTTTTTCTTTCAAAACCACTTCAGGTGTTGCTCCTCTCTTCCTTCTGAGCAGCGGCAGCAGCAGTGGGGTAGTTCACGGTGACTTGTGGCCTGCTCAGACCCGCTCTTTTCATCCTTAATGCGCGTGTCTGTTGCTGCTTCACTGCTTCAAATAAGCAGGTACCTCCATGGCCAGCTGCATGGAACACATGAAAGGCAGCAGCAGATAAAAGCCTTGTTCACGCGGAGGTTTTGGGTTTCGGCTGATGTCTGATACTGAAAAGAATTGCTGCGTGTTCTCAGATTAGAAGTGGCACGCCTGCCTGGTTCTTCCTGCTGTGGTGAGAAGGATGTTTCACACACAGCTCAGGGGCTCCCCCTGTGGACAACGTCAGCCCAGCACTTCTGTGCTAAACACACACACACACACACAAACACACATACAGCTGCAACACAGTGACGCACAAAAAATGGCATCATACACTGAGCAATAGAACCGGCCCTTTGGTGCCATTTGGTCTTGTTCAGCGGTCGAATTGTAGTGTGTGTGTGTGTGTGTGTGTGTGTGTGTGTGTGTTTTGGGGGATGATTGATGCTAACTGATCCTCAGACTCCAGAGAAACGGGGACTTAAATCATGGAACCTGACTTCTCCGCCACATTTACCGCAGCTTCTGCTGAGGCTCAGGGGCCTCCAGCTCAAGGCCCCCGTGACCTCTTTAACCCCAACCAAAGCTGGACGCGGCCTGCTTGCGTCTGCTGGCTGCACACGCGCACCAGCCCTGACCCGGTTCTCCGTCTCCGTGTCAGCGGTGATTCAGGGCTCGGCCCAGCGTCCTCGCTGTCTTCAGCCTGACTCATGGCTCCCGACCGTCCACTCACGTCCTTCCAGCTTTGTCTTCCCCAGAATTTCTGCCTCTTTTCTTTAGGAATATGATGCTACTTTTTTGCTGCATCACAGCTGCAGAAATGTCCCTGAAACTAGAGATACAAGACTGCAAATCACAAACCAAAGCAGCAAATTGGTTCAGAAGTTAAATCTCACACTTTTTCTGATTATTCACCAGTTGAACATTTATGAGGCTCCATTTCTGTTTATCAAACTGTCTTTTTTTTAATTGAGCCACAAAGTCTCTTCTTTTCTTTTGTTTGGTTTTTCTCCTTAAAACAACCTTAGAACCCAGACGAGCTCAGATTTTGATCGACTTTCTGTCCGAAAGCCTTTCACATTGAACAGGAGTGTGTTCTTTTCAAGGCTTTAAACTGTGCTCTGTTCTCTCCGTTCCACACCCTCCCAAGCCCTCCCCAGGCAGAGGATTCAGCTGGCCTTCGACAAGAACTACTACATCGAGCCCTCCTTCGAGTGCCGCTTCGACCACATCGAGATCCGCGACGGTCCCTTCGGCTTCTCGCCGCTCATTGACCGCTTCTGCGGGGGCAAGAACCCGGGCCTGGTCACCTCCACGGGCCGCTTCATGTGGATCAAGTTCACCAGCGACGAAGAGCTGGAAGGCCTCGGCTTCCGCATCAAGTACACCTTCATCGCAGGTGATGCTGAAAGGGTCCACAGAGAGGAGGACTAGTCTGCCTCCGAGCGCTGCTCCTCTGGCGGGCTCGGACAGAAACTGCATGACCTGGGCCGTCTCATGGGTGGGGGGGCAGCTATTAGCTTCAGCTAGCCCTCTCCTGCTTATCTTAACGGCCTCTTATCTGGTGTTTACCAGCTTCTGATGAATGTGCTTCCCAAATCTTCTCCCTGCCAGACCCTGATTTCCATCTGCACGTGGGCGGACTGCTGAACCCCATCCCAGGTGAGCTTTTGGGCCCTCTGCTGCTCCTGCGCTGAGCTTCTCCAGACAGAGGCTCAGCGCAGGACGAATGAAAACAACACCCAGCTGTGCTTCCTGTCATTCCACCTCTTCGTCTTCCAAGCTCTTCCTCCGTCCTAATCCACCCTGCTCCATCTGAAACCCCACCGCTTTAAATAAATTTGTTGGTCTCTCTGTCATCTTCCTCTTCTTGTCCCACCTTTTTACACCCTCCTCCTCCTTCTCCTCTGGCCTCCTCATGCCCCTTTGCTCAGACTGCCAGTTCGACATCAGCGGATGGGATGGAGTGATTCGCTCCAGCCAGGTGGAGGAGCAGGAGCGAGTGAAGCCCGGTGATGCTCTGGACTGTATCTGGACCATCAGAGCTCCTCCTCAGTCCAAGGTCGGTAGCATTCCTCCTAAAACTAGGGTCAATCAGCCTTTAAACTCGTGTTCCGACAGTGACGGCCATGAATATCAGGACTGACGGGCAGGAGTCACAATAAAGATCACAACTGGGCTGTTGTGTCACAGTTCCTGTTCCACCAGTCCTGAGTCCTCAGTTCCCAAACCCTGCGGTCCCTCTCCGTCAGACACACAGGTGGTTGCTTTGAAAGGAACCCCACGCTTCCGCGGCGTACTTCTGTCCTCCTCGGAGGCGTCGCTGGATGCTGTGTTTGTCAGATGATCCTCGCTGAGGCGCCTTCAACCCGGAGACACCGCCGGTGGCTCAGGGCAGCAGTGGAGGTCAGAGCCATGAGCAGAGATCTCACGCCTGGATCCGCCTCCTCGGCCACCGGGCGCCAGCGACCCAGCGACCCCCCCGATGAGGACGGAAGTACGCCTTGGAAGCACGTCAGGTTTCTTTCCAACCGGTTACCCACGTGTCTGGTGTAACAGAGGACAGAACAGCTCGGAACAGTGTTGGACTGTCTTGATGTCATCTGTCAAACTGGGAAATAAGATTCTAAACTGGTCACCCAGTGGCCGTCCAGCGAGTGTGTCCAGCAACACAATGAGCTCCAGTCCCGGCGCAGCATGTTCCCATAGGCTGATCACTGACCACATTCATGCACAGCTAATCAGGTGTGAACCAGTGGATGCACGCTACCCTTAACCGCACGCAGCAGCTATTAGGTACTCATGATGCCATGCAGAAAAAGCCTTCGTGCATGACACACACATGCGTGTCACAAAGTGGCGGCAGGCAGCTAAACCGAGCACCGTGGCTTCGCGTTAGCCTGCTGACGCTGACACAACAAGCAAGTCTGAAGCCCTGTGGGCAATTTTCACTGGTGCTGACGTTTGGAGTCCTAAACGCTGATGACACACATGGTGTGTGATGGCTGCTCGCACCAGGCTGAACCACGACCAGGCCTGGTCCACCAGGCTGGTTCAGTGCCAGAGTCCATCTGACAGCCACGGTCCTTCCTGAGTGGCCCAAAGAACGACTTCATCCGGCCCTCAGGGCCTGCACAATCATTTCTCCAATAGCCAAATGAATTGGGAATACTTTATTCTATCAATAGTCCATCGAACTGGATTTTTAGTTCCCTCTGATCCTTATTTGGGGGCTTAGTTTGCTGCACATGCTTTTATTCCATAGCGTGTACTTTGGGACAGGGTGATCGGTGCGTCCCTGCGGTGAAACAGTCCTCTAATTCCCCGGTTCTGTCCCGTCGTGGTAGTTTTATTTCCCAATGATAAGGACTAGTATTAACTGTGGTGATGATGGTGTAATAAGGTGGCGTACCCTACCGTCACGTGTGTGCAGATCTACCTGCGCTTCATGGAGTACCAGATGGAGCATTCCAACGAGTGTAAGAAGAACTTCGTGGCTGTGTATGATGGCAGCAGCGCCATCGAAAACCTCAAGGCCAAGTTTTGTAGCACGGTGGCCAATGACGTGATGCTGGATAACGGCGTGGGAGTCGTGCGGGATGTGGGCTGATGAGAAGAGCCGACTGAGCCGCTTCCGCATGCTCTTCACCTCATTTGTCGACCGTGAGTGCTTTTTTTCCCCCTCTACCTGAACCTTTTCCACTCGTTTTCCTCCATCACATCAGTTCAATTGTACTCGGCTCACATCGCACAGCGACAAAAAAAGCTTTATTTGTGGGTGGTGACACGAGTGTGTTTTTCTGTTACACAAGTCGCTCCGTCCACCAGGCTTTCAATTCACACCAGACACATTTATTCACTCCGAGCTTTCAGAGGCTACATTTCATTAGCATAATTATCCGCAAAGCCGGATGATAAGCCAGGATGCAGAAGATGTTTAGGAAATGAACATGAACTGGGAGCCAGTGCGTTTCTGGGGGGGGATTTTCTGACGGAATGTGGTCACGCGCAGACTGGAATGTTTCTGTTAAATGCCTGGATTGACTGGCACACTTTCCAACCCTCGTCTGATAGCTAATGTTGTTATCCACTGCTGTCACCACTTGTTTTTTGAGGGGGTTTTTTTAACTCTGGGTTTTTGAAACGGTTTAGAGCCTCGTTATTTTCGGTCACACATCTCGGTGGGGCCTCTTTGATGGCTTCCACACCTCTGAAACCCCCCAGAGGATGCACACAACCACACGGACAAGGACTCCTTTGTTCTTTTGCTTGTCCTTTCGTTCGGATGGTTTAATTTTTACAGGCAGGCTGTGGGAGCGGGAGCGGCGGGAGGGGGAAGGAGGCCGCTGGAGCCCATCAGGCTGTTCCAGCTCTGATAAAGACTCCAAGCGACAGCTGGAAACGTCTGTCAGAAGAGGGAAAAGGCCCTTTAAAGGAGTGAGGAAGGAGCTGGGAAGGGTGCTAAAGACGTGGCAGCCATGACCTTTTACACCGCTCCGCTACTAATGGAGAGACTTTTATTAGCCCGCATTTATCCAGGTCCAACAGGAAGAGCGCCCAAGCCTCGGACCTGGCAGCGCATCCATCTTTGGAGCTCGTCCCAAGCCGCGGCAGCGCTAGTCCTCCGAGGGTTGCTTGAGCGGGTGGTGTGGGCAGCTCCTGTCCGACCGTCTGCGCCTCATGCTGCTGGAAGCCACTCTTCCGTCCTCCTCTCCACCGTCCTGTCCCCCTGCAGGACACTCAGCTCCTCTGGGCTGTCTCAATTAGACGTCCATTATTTCAGGAACATTATGTCTTTTAATTATTGCCTGCACGGATCTCTCCAGTCAGATGATAGACCTTTTATTGCCATTATGTTAGCGATAGCTCCCAGACCTTTTACAGTGTCGTTATCTTCTGCCCAGACTGCTGTTTATTGTTTTCCTTCTAAATTCCATTATCTCTGTGTATCATCTTTGGCCCGCAGCTCCCTGCTCAGCCAATACGTTCTTCTGCCACAGCAACATGTGCATTAACAACTCCCTCGTGTGCAACGGGGTTCAGAACTGTGTCTACCCCTGGGACGAAAACCATTGCAAAGGTAAACATCCTTCTTTGGCGGAGGTATTTACTGTAGGCTGCTGCAGCTAATTAGAGCTGGTTGTTTTTGTGCTGCTGCCGCTGCTGCTGCTGCTGCCGCTGCTGCTGCTGCTGCTCCTGCTGCTGGCTCACACTCTTTGCATGTTCTCCCGCACGTCTTTGTCTGCAGAGAAGCGGTCGGCGGGGCTTTTCCATCAGATCACCAAGACCCACGGCACTGTCATCGGCGTCTCCTCCGGCATCGTTCTTGTGCTCCTGATTATCTCCATCCTGGTCCAGATGAAGCAGCCAAGGAAAAAGGTAGATCAACCACTTGCTTTTGATGGTCGGACTCCGGGTGGAGTTTTGGAAGAAAGAAAAACACTTAATTATGTTATATGTGGAGGAAAGAGTCAGAATTTGTTTGTCTTTTAAACGGTTCAACTCTGCTGCGTGACGGATGCTCACTAGTGTGTTAGCGGTATTATTCTGGATGTACAGGACCATGTTGAACAAAAAGGGCAGGTGAAGCGTGTTCTGTCCCAGCCGTGGAGTTAGCATGGTGGTTACACACTATCTGAGGCAGACCTTCTTCTGTTCTCTTTGGTGTCTTTTGAAGCATTCCTCCAAACCCAACACGATGCAACACTTTAGTGTGATTTAGCTACACGGGGAGCATGGCGTTGTTGTGTCTTCACCTTTGTCCCGTTGCCCTTGGTTAGGTTGTGGCGCGCCGGCCTGGTGTTTTCAACAAGGCCGGTTTCCAGGAGGTCTTTGACCCGCCCCACTATGAGCTCTTCTCCCTGCGGGACAAAGAGGTGTCTTCAGATTTGGCCGACCTGTCTGAGGAACTGGACAGCTTCCACAAGCTGCGGAGGTCCTCCACCATGTCCCGCTGCGTCCACGAGCACCACTGCGGCTCGCAAGGCTCGGTGGCCACCGGCGGCGGCGGCGGCGGCGGCAGCATGAAGCACAGCCGCACCACCCTGAGCTCCATGGAGCTCTCCTACCACAATGACTTCTCCAAGCCTCCGCCCATGAAGACCTTCAACTCCACCACCAGCTACAAGAAGAGCTGCTACGGCTACAAGCAGCACGCACAAACTCATGACTGTGACCAGCAGGTCATCGAGGACCGCGTCACAGAGGAGATTCCGTGTGAGATTTATGGGCGTGGTGGCGCGGCCGTGGGCGGAGGACCGTCGGGGATAGCTGGAGGAGGCATAGCCGGACCGGTGGGGATAACGGGAGGCGTGGCAATGGGTGGAGGAATGGGAATGGCTGGAGGAGTGAGTATGGCGGGGCCTAGTGGCATCGCTGGAGGTATTGGCGGTATGGGAGGAGCCTGTGGAACACTAAGTATCCGTGGCAACAGCGCTCGGAACAGCACCACCATGGTTGACCCGCAGCAGCGCTCCATATCCATGGACTTCTAGATCCTAGAGGGAGGAAGAAGAAGACAGGAGTGGCAACCCTCTCACCCTTGCAGAGCTGCTCTCTGTCCCTCAAGGTCAAGGTTCGGGAACTGGTAACAAGGAAGGAAGGAAGGAAAAGAGGAGGACGAGGGGGGACTTGGCTCTTCAGCACAGCCGAGGACGCTGCGCCATGAGGAAACGCCCCCTCTGCCCCCGTAACGTTGAGGTCATCTCCTTCTCTCAGCCGGCGTGTAATAAATGGACCCAGGGGCGGCTGGTGTCCCTGCATGCAGATCAAGACCCCCCCCAGGTCCAGGACAGACCTTTAGGGACACGCCAGACCTCCCCCAGTTATCCCCCACCATGCACACATCTTCCACATAGTGCGTGTTCCAATATTTTGAGTGCTTATTTTTGTCAGTGTGCTGTATACTGTTGTCTCTCTCTCACACACACACACACACGCGCACACACACACACAGCGCCATCACAATGCTTGACTTGCCTCTTTGATCTTTTCTGAAGATGTTGCCCACACACTGCTGGGAGGACCTGGTGGTTGTGACGAGGACGGACTTGATCAGCGATGGTGAAAGTGATTATGGGATTCAATCTTTAGCCCCCAGATTTAGAGGGGCGTGCGCGCTTCCATCTCAGGAAGAGTACGTGAAGACGTAATCTTCTGGTTAGGAACGAAAGGTAAATGCCAGAGGAAATGTCTGTTTCTGCTAGGAGTCGTTACTTCTGGAGCGCCGACCGCCTGGTTCTGGGACTGGCCTGAGCCAAAATGGCAGCCGGGTGTACCCTCAGCCGCCTGTACCCTCAGCCCCGCCCTCCTTTCTGCATCTCCCCAATGATGAGTGTGTGGAACAAGCACAACCTGTTGCCCTGAAGAGACTGCCATACAGCCCATGTGGGACCCCTGGTTTTAAACACTAGTTGTATAGTTTATGCTGCTGAATTAAATGAAAGTTAACTCAGCTTCCTGTCAGTTCTTCTTTTCTTGATAAACAGCTCCACCCAATGGCTGGGGGCGGTACTACCAGGCAAGCGCACAAAAACTGATTCGTGGGCTAATATTAGAATCATTTTCATTATTTATTCTAAATATTTTTATTATTTAAAGATTTTATGAGCATACATAGATTTGAGATGTGGCTGAGCTAATGCCAACTCTTTTGGAATTCCCATCCTGTTGTATATATTATGTATGAAGAGACAAAGTTAACGTGATTCATTCATTCAACTCGATCATCTTGTTCTAATGTGTATTTGGAGCACAGGGAATATGAGCCAAACACTTGAGTCTGACTGTAGCTGACAGAAGTTCTGGCAGCTACAGTCATTTTCTAATAAGGACGGGTTTTCTAAGTGAACTAACGGATGTGTGTTTGTAGGACGGAAGTGTCCCTTATCACCAGAAATAGATCAGAGGAGCTGGAGGGACTTGGTTTCTCTGAAAAAGGTAGTTCATGTAGGGACGGAGCGTGGCCTCAGAGAAGACGGTACGAGGAGCTCGGAAATCCGAGAGGAACACCTGAAGGTCTCACAATTTAGTCACTACCGAGTGAATTACAAGTAAAAATCTCTGTCAATGTAATTGATGATGAGCCAGTGGATCATTTTGAGGAGTAAATCGCATGTCCAACGTGGACATTCGTTCACGAAGCCTGGTTAGGCTAAAATGGGTGACCCTTTGGGATAGGACTGTTTGAGACACATTCACTTTTGGAATTCAAAGGTAACCTTTGAAGATGCGCCTACAAGTTCCCCAATAACTACTTTTATTGTTTGACAATCTTGAAAACGGCCCTTCTCCGGGTTGGCGGGAGGCTTTACCCGGCATGCACCGCGCGGCCGACGCAGGTGATCGGATGTGCGCAGGCCCGGCACGAGACGAGCGCCCATTCTATGCACGGCTCGAGTTCCGCCGGCACGCTCTCTTTGTCCCACCGGTCGCTGCTGAAGCCGCATCCACAGCAACGCCATGGCCAATGTCGTCGACACGAAGCTGTACGACATCCTGGGAGTGTCTCCCTCCGTGTCCGAGAACGAGCTGAAGAAGGTAACAGGCCGGAGTCGACGGCGATGTCGACGGGGGAACCTGACAGGGACGGCAGACGTCTGAAAATACCTAGCTATGCGTCGCTAGCTAATGCTAGCTGAGGCCGTGATGCTAGCCTGCTAGCATGCTAGCATGCTAACCGGCCTGGAAGACGGCGTAACGTCACCAGCGCGATGTTACCAGAACGGCTGTCGTGGAACCCTCTAAATTCAGTTGTTTATCATATCATGAAAAACCATTGCACCGTTAGGCTGTACAGAAAAGCAAAACTCGTAAAACACAAACGAAACGTTGGAAAATCCCATGGCTGGATAAGCGCTAGCCTAGCTAACCGTAGGAGCATCGGCCCGGCTGTTGACCATAAAAACTGTTTCATTCGGAGAGTGACAGTGCATAACACACCGTTCCATGGTACAATATTAAACACATCTCGCTGCCAATGGTATGCAGGTTTATTTGGAGATAACCACGACTTTAAACACTGCCAGTATTTGTCATTTGAGACGTCAACTTCCTGCTCCGTAGTCAGGGTCGCCGGACCACAGCGGTAATATTACAAAAGACGAAATTTACTAGAAAAAGGGACTGTCAGCGGCTACTTAATATAATCTCTGCTACGTTAGATGCTACACTATTTGGTGTTTTAACCTCGCCATGTTCACATTCGTCAGGACTTGACAGGTGAATGCTCCACATTGTGTCGTAACTGGCTTTTAGTAATTCTCTTATGTTAATGTCGATTATATATCGAATTGTGACAAAGCTTGTTTTAATGCTCTTAGTTGACGTTATGTCACAGACCAGAAAAGTCTGTTTTCGTGAACGAGTGTGTGTATCAACGCCATTTTGGCTTTTGTTAGCCAGACATGCTAGTTTGGCTAGCCCTCCGCTGGCGGATGGAGATAACCGTGACTTGGTTATCTCCACCATCCGGGCGTTTGGTGGCTTGAGTTCCAACGCCAAGGCTGGTTTTGGAGGGTTCGGTGTGTGAAGCAGGCCTTTAGTCTCCATGTGTGAAAGGCTCCATCCATGTGGGCTGGGGAGAGCCTTCATGAAAACACTGTCCCTGTGTGTCCGCAGGCCTACCGAAAACTGGCCAAGGAATACCACCCCGACAAGAACCCCAACGCTGGAGACAAGGTGAGGACAGCCTGGCGGTGACCCCGCTGAGGGCTGGAAGCTGGACGTCGCCGTAGCAACGCTTCATGCTTCCGAAACCTGCTGTTAAATTAGGTTGAAGGCACATGGAGTGGGAGACGTCAAGCCGTTATTGCTTGGCTCGTTTGTGATGGCGGCTTACAGATGATGAAAAGCCAAAATCCAGAAAAAAGGGACGATTCACACTCCAGATTTGAAAAGAAAAGTTTTAGGCAGCAGCCTTTGGAAGGCGTGTCTGTGGTTGGATGCGTGTGGTGGGGCCTCCTTCGGCGTCTGCAGCGCTGGGTCTCTCCTCTTCCTCCTGACAATAACCCACAGAGAGAGTGTGTGTGTGTGTGTGTGTGTGTGGTGACGGTGGCACTTCTGCCCCTTTTGTGGATCTAATGTAACAACCTAATTTTCTGACTTATTATCCATAAGTCACAATCATCACATTTTCAACAAAAATGGTCCTGAAATATTTGCTCTGTGAGGGGAAAAGTGTGTAAAATATGGGTTTGGCGTTCAGTCAGTGTCCTCAGTCAGATTTGCGAGCAAACACTTCGGCGTGCCGTTGGTGTGTTCGATCAGCCTCTGCTCTCCCGGACGCTGTTGCCTTCGTGAGTGGGTCATAATGAGGCTGTTCCTCAGCTGTTCCTGCTTGTTCAAGCCCAAAACCTGCACGTTGTGCTGGTGTAACAGCTCCTCGTGCGCGTGTGTGCTCTGTGGCCAAGCGAGAGCGTCCCCCGATCGGCCCCTGGACGGGGGACGCCTGCTGGACGGAGCCAGTGGTCCCCCTTTTCCAGCAGCGAGAGCCCAGCCTGAGCGGCGCCGCGCTGACTGTGGAGGCTGGTTGTGCTGTGGTCCTCTGCATCAGCAGAGACGTTCAGCCTCCCTCTTTTCTCCGTCTCTCAACAGTTTAAAGAAATCAGTTTTGCCTACGAGGTGCTGAGCAACCCCGAAAAGAAGGAGCTGTATGACCGATACGGAGAGCAGGGCTTGCGGGAAGGTGGCGGCTGCGGCCCCGGCATGGATGACATCTTCTCCCACATCTTTGGCGGCGGACTCTTCGGATTCATGGGCGGCCACGGGAGTCGCTCCAGGAACGGGGGTCGAAGGAAAGGAGAGGACATGCTTCACCCGCTCAAGTAGGAGCTCACCTTTCACCCTTCTCTGCTGCCGGTGGCCCTAAACCGCTGTTAGCGCCCAGGTTACCTCCAGGGGCTCTGCAGAAGCGCCGGCGCTGCCCAGAACAAGCTAAAGCTGCCTCTAACAGGGCCCCACCTGGAGCAGGACGTCAGACGCAGCGCTGAGAGCCACTCGTCTCTTTCAGGGTTTCTCTGGAGGACCTCTACAACGGGAAAACCACCAAGCTGCAGCTCAGCAAGAACGTGCTCTGCAGCACTTGTAACGGGTAAGTTAGCCATGCCAGCTAGCCGCCCTTCAGCGGCGTCCCGGCGGTGCGCGTCGTCTCACCTCTGCGTGTGCCCGCAGACAGGGAGGGAAGACGGGGGCCGTGCAGAAGTGCGCGGCGTGTCGCGGGCGCGGCATGCGCGTCATGATCCGACAGCTGGCGCCCGGAATGGTGCAGCAGATGCAGTCGGTGTGCACCGACTGTAACGGAGAAGGTGAGCGTCCGGCGGCGCGAGCGGTGGCGCTAGCAGGCCCGGCTAACCCTGTCCGTGTGCCCCCCCAGGGGAGGTCATCAGTGAGAAGGACCGCTGCAAAAAGTGCGAGGGCAAGAAGGTTGTGAAGGAGGTGAAGATCCTGGAGGTGCACGTGGACAAAGGCATGAAGCACGGCCAGAAGATAACCTTCGGCGGCGAAGCCGACCAGGCGCCCGGCGTGGAGCCCGGAGACATCGTCCTGGTCCTGCAGGAGAAAGACCACGAGGTGGGCGGCCCCGCTCAGACCACAGGCTGCTGTTTGCAGGCCAGGTTGGCCCCCGTTAGCATGCTAAGAGCCAGCTAACACAGTGGCGCCCGTCTGGTGCTGCTTGCCTCAGTGGCGGCGGCTTCAGCAGAGGCTGAGTGGAGGAGACCGGCGCCCTCCTCTGGCCAAAGCAGAAACACCGGCGGAGCCTCTCAGACGCCGGCTGCCTGGGGCGGATTCAGACGAGGCTCCTGGCTCAGTCCTCAGATGAGCGTCTAACCAGCCGCCTCTTTCTGCTTGCAGACCTTCAAGCGGGACGGGAACGACCTGTTCATAGACCACAAGATCGGGCTGGTGGAGGCGCTGTGTGGCTGCCAGTTCCTCATCAAGCACCTGGACGGGAGGCAGATTGTGGTCAAGTACCCCGCCGGAAAGGTGATCGAACCAGGTCAGCCCCCGCCCGCTCCTCCGCCGCCGTTAGCGCCTCTGCGTGCTGAGCCGCGGCTCCTCTGCCCCCAGGCTCGGTCCGGATGGTGCGGGGAGAGGGCATGCCGCAGTACCGCAACCCCTTCGACAAGGGGGACCTTTACGTCAAGTTTGACGTCCAGTTCCCCCAGAACAACTGGATCAGCCCCGAGAAGCTCATGGTGAGAGCGGACGGCCGGAGCGCTTGTGTGGCGCCTCCTCTGGGCGTGAATGCCTTTTAACCCCTGACCCCTGACCCCTGACCCCTCCCGCAGGAGCTGGAGGACATCCTGCCCTCACGGCCAGACCCGCCCATCATCACCGCGGACACGGAGGAGGTGGACCTGCAGGACTTCGACGCCAGCCAGAGCTCCTCCAGCAAACGCAGGGAGGCCTACAACGACAGCTCGGACGAAGAGGGCGGGCACCACGGGCCGGGGGTGCAGTGTGCCCACCAGTAGTCCCCCCAGCACTGGGTTCCGCTCGGGGAGAAGACACACGTTGGGGTGAAAGCAGAAGTGGGTCGGTCTGAAATGGCTTGGTAGTTCCTCCGACAGACGCCGCCGAAGGCCGGGCAGCGGCGGCGCTTCCGCCGGTCTCTGTCTGAGAAACTGGCAGCAGGGCGGCCGCATGCAAGCGTTTGCACCTCCGGTTGGTTGGGACACTTTAAAGGGCTCCAGGTGGGTCCACCTGAGGCTTGGTTGCACCAGAAGACGGCTGCCCCGCCACGCCAGCCACGCCAGCCAGCAGGACGCGTCTGCAGTCCCCCATGGGCCCCTTTGGAAAGTCCGGCTCCAAGCTTTATCCCTTCCTCTCCTCCCTTTTTAATTGGTTCTCCACTAATGTGAGCTCCAGGTAAACTGATGAACGTGTGCGACTTGCATTCTCTCTCCTAGTGTTTCCAATCATTTAGAAACTAACCGACGCGCAAACACAGCAGCAGGACAATGGTGGGTGCAGATCTGGACTCGCTTCTGGTTGGTCTTCTCTGCACCGTTTGTACGAAACGTCAGGTTTTACGTCTTTGTAGGGTTTTCTCTTTTTTTTTTTTTTTTTTTTTTTTTTTTACTTTTTGTTTTACTAAAGGCCAAAAATTGGTTTGTGTGTATCCTTTACCTGGTGATTGGTCAGCTTCATCAGCTGCTGTATTTAAAGCTGTGTGTGATTATTTTGTTTGTTTTGGACCAGCTGGTGAGATGGCAGAAGTATAGTCTATGTGCTGAGACCACGTGCATGTAAAAATGAGCTTTGGTTCCTGCACTTCCGACATCGGAGCAGAGAACTTCCTAAGAACATGTCTAACGACAAATAAATTGCTAAATATCCTCTAGAGTGGCTCCGTGTGGGTGGACTGTCGCCGCAGGAGGCTTCAGACCGGGGCGGTTCTCCCTGCAGGGCAGCCGGAGAAGCGACCCGACCCAGAGTCGCGTTCGGACCCAGGCCGGTCGGGACAGGCCTCGGCCTGGCCCGCCCGGAACCGCCCGGAGGCCCTTTTAAAGGCACTTTTCAGCGGGCTGGTGGCCGGCGCCGTGGCTTAGTTGGTTAAAGCGCCTGTCTAGTAAACAGGAGATCCTGGGTTCGAATCCCAGCGGTGCCTTCGCTGAGGGCGGAAGTTTGGTTTTCCATCGCGCCTGGTGATACTTTTACTCTGCGTGTTTGTGGCGAGAAACAGAACCCAGCACCACCAGAGAAATGGCCGCACACGAATAACAGCCAGACCACTAAAGGCAAACCTTTCTCTTTTGCGCGCATGGTCAAACTGGTGTAATGCCAACGTGTGGCCACACGGTGGCAGCAAAGGAGCGTTCTAAGACTGAGGGTCCAAAACCACTTTTGCCCCAGTTCAACCAGTCCTGCCAGTACTTGGAGCAGTCAGAGCAGCAGACGATCCCGACAACGTGATCCTTCGAAAATAAAAAGCAGCCACAGCAATTTAACAAAGAATGATTTCCTCCAGCCGCGCGAGTTGGAAGTAAGCGATACACTAAAGCGGAAATTAGGAATGCGCTCTTTCAAAATAAAAGGCAAACAGAACAATTTACCCCAGTGAGGTTTGACCGCTTTTCACACATCTATATTCCAAATCAATATTTCCTGCTGCAGATGAGATGTCTGGCCCGAGTTAGGTCAGTGTAATCCAGCCATGCTTGGGGTTCTTATTACGCGCTAATTAAAAAAACATTCTAGGTATATTGTAGCGGAGCCGCTGAGCGGAACTGCTGTGAGTAATCACCGCCAGCTTGTCGGTCCTCCTCCGCTCTGCTCAGAACACAATGCCCGTCCACCACACGGGACCTGCCGGGGCCCCGGGGTGCCCACGCTGAAAACAGATGCTGGAGGTGGCCGCCGCGGTTCAGGCCGTGTCCGTGGGAGCAGGAGTGCCCGGGGGACCATGGGACCGACGCCGCTGCTGCTGCTGCTCGGGCCGCTGTGGTTCGGCTCTGCTCTCAGCTCAGGTGAGACACAACAATGCATCTGCGCCCCCGGAGCCCCGCACGCACGGGAGTTGGGGGGGGGGGGGGGTAGGGTTTGACCCGCGGTCTTATCGATTCCGTGCTGGGAAGCTGATCGGCATTTGTGTGGAAACACGGATGCGCCTCACAAAGGTGATGCTTTTATAAGCTTTAAATCATCTGCTGCGTCTGCGGCCCCCCACCCCCTCCCTTCCCTTAAACCTCCCCTTCGTTCTGCATCGCATCATAGGCGAGAGTGCAAGATTTTTTCAGGTGTGTGTGTGTGTGTGTGTGTTTTTTTTTTTTTTTGTGTGTGTGTGTGTGTTCTAAGTTTGGCCATCTCTGTTCTTGGTGTCTCTGTGTCACTGGAGTCCCTGCTGAAAAACCGCCTGTGTGGATTCTCCTCAGTCTGCAGATTTGGGGGCTTTTTCCTGAATCTGCCTCCTCTGTGAGGACCGCTACCAGAGATGGAGGCTGCTTGTTGAGTCTTGGTCTCCTCCTGGCAGCGACACACCGGAGGCCTGTGGGTGAGCTGGTGGGACCGTCAGGTCAGGGACAGCAGTCAGCTGAGGGTCAGGGTCAGGGTCAGGGTCAGGGTCAGGGTCGGTGCAAAACACCTTTCTTTCTTTTTTGGTGATCCAAAGCGTCGGCGTGTTTATTTCCTTTAGATAAAAATGCAACTAAATAGCGTGAAAATATAAATGAGTTAAATGAAGATTGAAAAGATGCCCGAAGCAACAGTGTTGCATCTGTGGGTTAAAAGAAGCGTCCTCGTTTGGGGCCAGGCCAGAGAGCCTGATGGTTGAGGAGTGGATGGTGGGTCAGTAAGAGACGGGTGTGTTTGTGTGTGTGTGTGTGTGTGTGTGTGTGTTTTAAACATTCCTGATGAGTCAGAATCAACCATTACAGGCGGATTCATTTAGAACTGGATTCCCCCTCCATGCCTCCCCCCCCCCCCCCCCAACACAGAAAAAAAAACACACACACAGCTTGGGGCTAGAGAACAGCATCACACCTCTCACACTGCCAGAGGGCCCCTGCTGTGATAATGACGTCATCCTCTGAAGCCGCCTCCTTTGGGCAGAAATGCAGCAGATGTCGCTCGTCCAGACATCCAGCGGTTTGCCGGCTCTTCCCGGCGCAGATATTCCGGAGAAGGCTGCTGGATCCGTGTTAAACGGGCCTCCGGGTCTGATCCCGGAGCAGCTCAGCAGCAGGTTCCCGCGTCTGTCCGCCTGACGGCAGCAGGCCAGACGCACAACAAAGGGATTCGCCGCCGCCTCGCAGCTCCAGTGCTCCTCCGCACCTCCTCGCTCGTGGCTCCCGGGAGGAGAGCCGCAGCAGCTGCAGGCAGGTTGTTGGCTTGGTTGCCACGGCGACTGCTGTTGCTTGTTTTCTCTTTATTTAGGCCAGAGGTGGGCAACCTGAGGCCCCGGGGCCACATGTGGCCCGATGAACGATTTAACCCGGCCCCGTAGAGTCTTGAAGAGAGTTGTTAGCTTGGATTGTGTGTGTGTGTGTGTGTTTGTCAGCAGGCTGCAGTGAGCAAGTGAGAGCTCCACATAGCAGAGACGAGGCGTGATCTACAGCCCTTCCTGGCCTCTGAACTAGCCCTGCTGGAGTCATACTGCAGCATGGCACATACAGGCGGAGAAGGGAGAGGTTATTACAATCAGGTAGGTGCACGCGCACACACACACACACACACACACACACACACACACACACACACACACACACATTGGTGTGCGCGGCTACTGTTGCTCGACTAGCTGAAACCACCGTCTTGCGTCCTAGCTTCTGGAACTTTGACCTGGCAGAGTCGGACGGCTGTAGCGGCGACTGGCTGGTGCTGACCCCCAGCTGGAGCCTGGAGTCCCGGCTGTGTGGGTCGGTGCTGCCTCCACCCTTCATCTCCACCGCGCACCACGTGTGGCTGTATTTCTCCTCCCAGAGCAACAGCTCGGGCCAGGCCCAGGGCTTCCGCCTGTCCTACATCCGAGGTGAAAGCCCTGAGTATTCACCACCGTTAGCAGAATTAAAGAAAGGGATCAGCGCTTATCCCAGTAGCCGAGTGTTCTATCCGTTATTCTGCTGATTAATCAGATAAGTAACGCTCACTATCCTTAGCCTAGCTCGCTGTTTCCGGTCCAGTCTGTGGGCTATTAGCAGAGGCCGGGCGTTGGCTTTGGAGGCGCAGCAGCAGCGTTGTGCTAACATGCTTGGCTAACTGCGCTTCCCTCTGCAGGTCAGCTGGGTCAGAGCTTCTGCATGAACGGGGAGTTCCTGTGTGACAACGGGAAGTGCCTTCCTCAGATCTGGTGGTGCAACGGCTACGACGAGTGCGGCGACGCCACCGACGAGAAGTCCTGCCCCGCCCCTTCCGCCAGCAGCCAGCCTGGCTTCTGCCCCTTCGGCTACCTGCCGTGCACGGAGGAGCGCTCGACGCGCTGCCTGCCCTCCAGCCTCCTGTGCAACGGGGTCCCGGACTGCGGCGACGGGTCGGACGAGCTGGGCTGCACCAACGCCACCTGCCGCCACCACCTGGGCAACTTCTACGGCTCCTTCGCCTCCCAGGAGTCTTCCTGGCCGGCCCGCAGCGCCGTGGCTGAGCTGCGGTGCTCCTGGGTGCTGGACACCCAGGACCCGAGGCCCATCGTGTTGCAGATGGAGCTGTGGCTGGGCCCCGACGACTCGGTGTTGGTCTACGACAGCCTGGAGCACCGGGACGAGGCCCTGATCCAGGCCTTCTGGGCCTACGACAACCACCGGCCGGTGGCGCTGGAGTCCAACAGCGGGCGGATGAGCCTCCTGCACCGGGCTCACCCTCACAGCAGCCACCACGGCTTCAACGCCACCTACCAGGTAGCGGAACTGGCCCCTGGTCCCTGGAGGTTCTCCACCCCGGGTCGTGGCCCCCGTTTCAGCTCTCTCCTTCCGCAGGTGCA
The DNA here is from genome assembly GCA_000180735.1 of Tetraodon nigroviridis. Classification (NCBI taxonomy): domain Eukaryota; kingdom Metazoa; phylum Chordata; class Actinopteri; order Tetraodontiformes; family Tetraodontidae; genus Tetraodon; species Tetraodon nigroviridis. The sequence goes on from CAAE01014706.1 coordinate 280,113, forward strand.
GGGTTACTGCTTCCCCCACGAGCTCCCCTGTGGCGACAACCGGGCCTGCTTCTCCGAGCACCAGCGCTGCGACGGCTACTGGCACTGCCCGTCGGGCCGCGACGAGGAGGCCTGCGTGCGGTGCCTGGCGGGCGAGTTCCCCTGCGACAAGTCCTCTCTGGACTGCTACCCGGCCTCGGAGCGCTGCAACAACCAGCGGCGCTGTCCGGACGGGGCGGACGAGGCCAACTGCTACGAGTGCCAGCCCGGCAACTTCCACTGCGGCAAGACCTGCATCTTTGAGATGTGGCGCTGCGACGGCCACGAGGACTGCTCGGACGGGAGCGACGAGAAGGACTGCCTGGAGGCCACGCCTCGGGAGGTGATCGCCGCCGCGCTGATCGGCAGCCTGGCGTGCAGCCTGATGCTGGTGATCGCGCTGGGCTGCGCCCTCAGGCTGTGCTCGCTGGGCAGCGGAGAGCACAGGTGGGCCAGCGGCGTGCTAGCGCCTCCGCCGGCGTTACTGGCTCCTGAGCCTGCTCTTCTTTGTGTCTCGCAGCGCCTACGAGACCCAGATGAGTCGGAGGGAGGCGGAGCTAATCCGAAGGGAAGCCCCGCCCTCTTACGGTCAGTTAATCGCCCAAGGTCTCATCCCCGACCTGGACGATTATCCAGCCTACAATCAGAGCCAGGTACTCGTTTCCACCCCCGACGCTTTTTCACCAGTTTGATAAAACGCAACGCACAACTAGCACGACTACACACACACACACACACACACACACACACACACACACACACACACACATCTGCAATCTGCCTTTGAAACACACCCTCTCACGTCTCAACCAGGAAAACACTGCTGCCTTCACCTGGGACTGGAGTTCTTCCTCCTCTCCTCTTCCTCCTCCTCCTGTCCCTGACGGCGTCTCTTCCTCCTCCTTCTTCTCACTTCAGGCTTCCATGTTGCAGAATCTGCGGCAGGCCATGCGCCGGCAGCTCCGGCGACCCCCGGCGCCAGCCTGCACCCCTCGCTTCTCCTGGCGCCGCCCCCCTCTGTGGATGCAGCCAACCACAGGCCTCGACCTGGCCCCTCCAGGCTCCAGGCGGGGCCTCCATCGCTACCAGAGCATCGTGGCCAGAGGGCAGCGCTCTGGCGGTGGGGGGGCGGACGTGGGGGCTGCCCCCGAATGCTTCGCCATGGTGGAGCTGCAGCGCTGCTCGCCCCAGCGCACCCCCTCTCCTCCACCCTCGGAGCCGCGGGCGGAGCCTCCGCTTCCTCCTCAGAGCCACGTCCCCGCCCCCAGCAGACCCCCCACGGGTCGGGAAGCTAACCGGATGCGCCTGAAGGGGGCCTCCCAGAAACTGGTGGTGGAGCTGGCTGTGAACCTGAGGGGGATGTCGCTGAAGCGCTACTCCTCCCTGGGGCCCCTCGGCCCCCCGTCCCCCCAGCAGCAGACCTCCACCAGCAGCCGTCACGCACCGGGCCAAGAGGGCGGCTCCTCGCCCGAAGCCTCCTCCTCTGCCACAGAGGAAGAGGAAGAGGAGGAGGAGGAGGAGGGGCACCATCAGCCCGTCCCCCCAGAGGTGCCGCATGGGAGGGAGAGGCGGAGCCAAAGCCGGTTCAACAGGACCTCAAAAGATGAGGAAGAGGACTCAGGGACAGAGACGACGGCGTGCTGAGACCTTTGGTCCAGCTCAGCCAGAACCTCAGCCAGAACCTCAGCCAGAACCTCAGCCAGAACCTCAGCCAGAACCTCAGCCGGTCCAGTCTCCTCTCCTAGCTTAGCCCAGTTTGCCTCCCGGAGGTCCTCATATCAAATATGGGTTGTGCTCATGCACGTGTGACCTCTGGAAGGCCCAGAACCGTGCACACGTCGGTGAAAGGTGTTTTGGTTCTGACCCAGATCAACAGGCAGCTGATCGGAACTCACCCAATCAGCCTTTAAAGAGCCATTTTGCACCATTTTCCACTGTGAGCCGCCGCCGCCTGATGATCTGTGCTGGTTAGCTTCTGCAGCCGCCCCTGAACGCCTCCACCCATGGCTGCCACGCTGGTTCTGGCCAAACTCAGACGAGCCACCGACGAGGACGCTGGACAAGAGACCAGTTTTCACCCATCAAACTCTGGTTTGAACCGACCCCAAACCTGACCCGCCCAAAGAAGCCCCAGTAACTACAAATGAAGCTAACTGTTCGTCCGGCTAACAAACTCTGCAGTGCCTCAGCTTGTACAGACACACAGTAGTTTAGCTACAGCTAACGTGCACATGGTGACTTTCGAGCTGTGTCTTAATGGTTTCGTACGCTCCTCACTGGTCCCCTCTTTGGTGTTCAGGGCTTTTACACACACACACACACACACACACACACACTCACACACACACACACACGTCTGTGTTCTCTAGAAATGTGACTCCAGCTTTCTTTCCGATGGTGTTGTTGTTGTTGTTGTTGTTGTTGTTGCAGCTTTTCTGACATGTTGTCAAGCGGACGCTTTGGGGCATCTCAGGAAATGAAGAACACGACAGTCCAGCGTCTTTAAACGGACTTCCTGTTGTTCCTTCGTGCCCAGACATGTTCCTCTCCTTGGGGCACATCAGACATCTGCTTGTTTGCCTTTTAGAACCTCCATCTTGGCCTCCAGACAGCAGCGTTAGCGCCACAGCAACGAGCTGTGGTAGCTGCAGTATCAGACGCTCTCCTGAAGGTGGCACCACTGCCGCCTCGCTTGGGTCCACGGTTCCTCTGCCCAGCAAGAACCACCTCTGAGGTCCTTCTGATGAACTCCTCAACCCTGCGTTCAGAGTTTCTTACTGGCTGTGCTTCAAAAAGCCAGACGCAGACCATGTTTGTTGCCTTCTGCTCTGCCTGTTGCCGAACATCCCAGAAAGTGGTCCTGGGAACCAGCGACGCCTTCTGACCTCTGGGTTCCGCCGCTGCCTGGAACACGTCCCGACTTTTCTATCACAGATTTCTATTTTTCACCCCTCTGTGACGATGACCCCTGACCCCGCCTGGTGGACTTCTGAAGGACGCATCCTGCACCTTTCACTGCGGGGGGAGGAGGGAAAAGACGGGGACAGGAGGACAAACGAACCGGAGCCAAATGTTTGTGGATTTTTATCTGCAATGTAGGAAAAATGCTTTTTTCCTTGTTGGTGCCATCTTTCTCCTATAAAGGCTTCTGCCATTAGGGAGGATAACTGATATCAATCTGTACCTGTTATTATTGATCATGGTTATTAATAACAGTGATGGAGATCATCTTTTATCTTATTTATTATTGTTCTGTTTCTTTTTTTGTCCTTGCTGGTTTTAAAAAGCCTTAATGCTCTTTGCTCTTGTGAATTTCTCTGTATCCTGGCTGTTTCTTCTGTGGTCAGGAATCTCTGGGATGATCTAAAGAACTGCTGTGCTGTCCGCAGCACTTCTTCCAGCGTGCTTGTTTTTTATCTGGGACGCAGAAAAACACGCTGGCAGGATTCGGCTGCTGGAAACCAGCCTATTGTATGATTCCCGGGAATGCCACCAGTCCTGACGCTGACGCTCTCTCCCTCATCTGAGGTCAACGTGTGTTGTGCTTTCATTCATGTCAACTCGTTGTTGTGCCCATGAGATCATGGAAACTGCTAAATTAAAGAAGAAAAAAAAACATGCCATTCAATGCAGCTTTGCTGGCTCTGAACTCTGGGTAAATGTGTGATGTGCCCCATCTTCTGGAGAGCACATGATAGCATGCTAGCTGAAGGCGGGGTCTGAACCCTTTTCTGACCAATCAAGCTGACCACCCTAGAGGAACGATTGTGACGGCTCTGCGGGCCGGATGAAACGGTTCATCGGGCCACATGTGGCCCCCGAGCCTCAGTTTGCCCACCTCTGGTCCAGAACGACGTTGGGGCATTTAACCCACATGACCCTGGCCGTGGTCATGTGGTTTCCAGTGTGATGCTGCCCTCTGAGCCTAAACCCTCCTCTAAGGTCCCCACAATGATCCCTTTTTTTACTTAATGATTCACATGGAAGAAAAAATGTTTTTCACTCATCTTTCCCCTTTTACCTGAGCCACGTCACTTTAAACTGCTACTCTAGCAGGTAATAGCTACTAAACACAGGTCAGCATCAACTGATATTTCCAGACCAAAGACGATCACATGGTTCTGCATTTAATAAGCAAATTACAGTGTTATTTTTGTACAAATTAACACTCTTACAAAAGAGAGATGCACCCATCAATGTACAGTGTGGCTGTAACGCATCACATCAAAGGAATGTGATCTTTGTATTACCTGGCACTTTTCAAAGAAAGTATTTACACGCATTAAATGTTAACCGCATCTGGATATCAGATGCACATTTAGCCTTAAGTGCAAGTTGATGTGTTGTGGCCTGGAGAAGGATGGACGGTTCAGTCTAGGCTGCAGCCGGCTGGCCTGAGATGACCCCAAAACACCGAACACCATCTGAAAACTGCTTCCAGCTAGGTCGTTAAGCTAGCGGAGTTGGAGATCGTTCATCCAGATGGTCAACAGCATCAATTTAAGCTCCACGGCTGAAAAGTGGAGGAGGAAGAAGGGGAAGACTGATGCACCGCCAAAAAAACCAAACTCTCGTCCTTCACTCCCGCAAAAACATGAATATAAGAACTCTTTCAGATGTCTGCAGAAGACTGATGGTCTCTCTTCATATTCTAGATGCAGCTTTGCTGTCGGGACAACACCAACGGGACGGGAAACGCTCCGGCAGAACTGTCCACACCCGACCAATCAGCTTCAGACAGATGGAGGCGGAGCCAGCAGCAGAGGATCTAAGTGCAGCCACGGCTTGCATATGTAGAAGTTATTACACAATTATAATACAAAGATACACACGTCATAAGGCACATTAGCTCGCGAACCCGGTTAAAAATCACAAACCGACAACAATGTGAGTAGAAAGTCTGTAGAAAAAAAACAAACCCCAACAACAACCCGTAGAAACGGCACACTGATGGTGATGGTGGTGGTGGTGGTGGTGGTGGGGTTGGGGCCCACTGAGCAGCTCAGTCGGTGGCTTTGGAGGTGGGGGGTTCGTACTCTGAAGGGTCCTCCTGAGGAAACACCACGTAACACACCTTCTGGCCCATGTACGTGACCTTTTCTGCAACACAGCAGCAGGAACCTCAGCAGAGCTGACGACGGGACCGCGGGCGTGGTCCCGAAGGCCGCCCCTGGCTTACCTACGGCCCTGGAGATCCATTTGGGCTTGTCCTTCCACCAAACGCCCACCAAGTAGACGGGGACCCCGGTGAGCATGATGACCATCCCCAGGCCGCAGACCACCGGCTCAGAGTAGAGACTGACGCACAGCAGCACCACCCAGAAGAGCAGGTAGCTGACGGGGACCAGGAGGTTCACCTGGACAGGTACCACACACATGTAACACAACCAGGGAACCGTGTCCACGGTTCTGGGACGGTTCTGGAGCTTCTAGTCTCTCTGTACCTTGATGGGTCGAAGCAGGTTGGGTTTCTTCTTGCGGAAGTAGAGGAGACCAGCAATGGTGACCCCATAGGACAGGAAATTGATGAAGGAGACGTAGTTGATGAGGTTGTGCGTCTCTCCCACACACAGGATGATGATGGTGGCAGCGCACTGGGAGAGGAGGGGGCAGCGTTGAGGATGGGAGGTGGTGGAGCGGCGGCCGCATGGCGTTCATCTCCACGGTACTCACGCAGACCAGCAGGGCCGGGATGGGGGTGCAGTTCTTCAGGTGGATCATGGCCAACAGGTAGGGCAGGTGCCCCTCTCTGGCCCCTGAGAAGCACAGCCTGCAGACAGGCGCCGGGGTTAGACGGGTTCACCGCGCCGGCAGAGGGAGGGCGAGCGTGCTGCACCTGGACGAGGTGAACAGGTATCCGTTGATGCCGCCGAAGGTGGACAGCGCCACAGAGATGGGCATCACCCAGGAGAAGATCCCCAGCAGCTTCTCACCAAAGGTCTGCAGGAGCCAAACGCTGTGTGAGCCGGGCGCGGCGCCGGGCACAGGCCTCAGCGGACATGTTGAAAACCGTGAGAGGCGCTCACCACTGCGACGGCGTTGGAGGTCAGCAGCTCCTCCGGGGTCATGGAGGAGAAGTAGGCGATGTTGGTCAGGGTGTAGACCAGGGTGACCAGAGGGATGGAGATGTAGATGGCCCGGGGGAGGTTCCTAGAGGAGGAGGGACACGCCGGCTCTGTAAAAGCTCCACAAATGTCAACCTTCCTGGACTTCTCTCGCATCGGTTACGGTCGCATGGCTAGGCGAGGGGAAACTCGGCGTACTTGCGTGGCTCCACCACCTCCTCCGTCACGTAGTTGAGGAAGTTCCAGCCGCTGTAGGCAAACGAGGCCTGAAGGAAGGCCAGCGCCACCTGTCCCACCGAGGGTTCCTGGAGGAACTCGAAGGCCACGCTGGGCTTCAGAGCCTCGTAGTGTCCTGGAGGAGGCAAGAGGACGGAAGGACGGACGGACGGACAGCTCAGTCTCCGCCGAGTCAGACGGGAGTTTAACAAAATAAAAGATAGAAACTGTTGCTGCTTTGTTATCATCAGTGTGGGAACGTAACTAGTTCCATTTACTCAAGATCAAACACCTGTGGTGTGTAAAGGTTCACTTCTAAAGGTGGAGGTTCTCTTCTCTAGGAAAGACGGGAGTGAAACTGCAAAGGCAGCTGTGTTTGTACCTTTACAGATTTGCACGAGTCCCACCACGATGATGAGCACCAGAGCCAGGAGCTTCCCCACGGTGAAGACGTCCTGGATCCGCGTGGCCCAGCGGACGCTGTAGCAGTTCACCCACGTCAGGAACACTGGTCACAAACACACCCCCCTTAGCATCCCACCGTTATGTCTGTGTGTGTGAGTGTGTGTGGAGTGTAAGAGAGAGACAGAGAGAAAAGAATGTAAACAATGTGTGTTTGCATGTACTGTCATTTGAGGTTTATAGATTTGTGTGTGTGTGTGTGTGTGTGTCTGTGTGTGTGTGTGTGTGTGTTGAAAAGGATCATTTCTGAGGAACTGTAGCCGCTTTGTTTGGCGAGTGACCCGTTTCACTGAGCGGTTTAAACACCGTTTGGCACAGCAAGTCACTGACTTGCCAACAGGCCACCAGCATTTCTACGTGCACCTTCAAACACAGGTGCACGTGCCAGACAGGCTTGGATAGAACAGCTAGGAGGCCTTCTAGGACAGCTAGGACACCTTCTAGGACAGCTAGGACGCCTTCTAGGACAGCTAGGAGGCCTTCTAGGACAGCTAGGACGCCTTCTAGGACAGCTAGGACGCCTTCTAGGACAGCTAGGAGGCCTTCTAGGACAGCTAGGACGCCTTCTAGGACAGCTAGGACGCCTTCTATGACAGCTAGGACGCCTTCTATGACAGCTAGGACGCCTTCTAGGACAGCTAGGACGCCTTCTAGGACAGCTAGGAGGCCTTCTAGGACAGCTAGGACGCCTTCTAGGACAGCTAGGACGCCTTCTAGGACAGCTAGGACGCCTTCTAGGACAGCTAGGAGGCCTTCTAGGACAGCTAGGACGCCTTCTAGGACAGCTAGGACGCCTTCTAGGACAGCTAGGACACCTTCTAGGACAGCTAGGAGGCCTTCTAGGACAGCTAGGACACCTTCTAGGACAGCTAGGACGCCTTCTAGGACAGCTAGGACACCTGTGACAGCTAGGACGCCTTCTATGACAGCTAGGAGGCCTTCTAGGACAGCTAGGACACCTTCTAGGACAGCTAGGACGTCTTCTATGACAGCTAGGAGGCCTTCTAGGACAGCTAGGACACCTTCTAGGACAGCTATTACGTCTTCTATGACAGCTAGGAGGCCTTCTATGACAGCTAGGACGTCTTCTATGACAGCTAGGAGGCCTTCTATGACAGCTAGGACGCCTTCTATGACAGCTAGGACACCTTCTAGGACAGCTAGGACGTCTTCTATGACAGCTAGGACGTCTTCTATGACAGCTAGGACGCCTTCTGGTACTGCACCCATATTTAGGGCTGTGTTACAAACAGGCTGTTGCTGGTGTGTTTTCTACCAAAAGGAAGTAATCGAGTGTGTTTGCTGTGGTTTTTGTAAAGGACTACTGTTTTCACACACATGCACGCAAACACACACACGCACACGCGGGCACAAACTCTTTCCTCAACGTCAATGGGAGAGTGTCAGTGTCAGTGAGTTAATGGACACGTCCTATAGACGGGCAAAGCAGGGTGGTGTTCTTGAAAAAGAGGGACCAGAAAGTGTGTGTGTGTGTGTGTGTGTGTGTGTGTGTGTGTGTGTGTGTGCCAACCGCTATGTCCTACAACAATGCGTCCCTGGGAAAGCTCCTGGAAATGGGGCACCAACCTATTGTCCCCCTGTGGTCCACCAGGGTCATTATCACGAGCCATTTGGTCCATATAGGACCAAAGAAAGACCGCCATTCTTGCATTCTCCACCAGTGATGCAACACCTCTGCAGTCACCTTTGTTCCGGATCACGCTTGCGGATCACAAACGATCACGAACGATCACGATCTCCAAGCAGGACAGCGATGAGCCCCAGCACGAGTTTGACGCCTCTGGTCCTTCTGAGGTTTGGACCCGTAGGGGTAGGCGTCCTGCAGAGGGTGGTGGTGTCCAGCACATCAGCCACCTTTCCACCATCTGCCAGTGGTCCACCTCTGGTAGCTCCGCCTCCTCCCCCCTGAGCAGATCCAGCTCCACCCACAGAGGACCAGACTGGATCCTCCGTCCTAGTTCATCAGCTGGATACATGTCACCTGATGAGTCCTGAAGGAGAGCCAGAACTCACAGAAGGGATTTCTGATAACATCCGACCAAACGGATGGTTGATGGATGGACGGAGGGACAGATGAATGCTTGTTTGATGGGTGGATGAAACCATGGATAAATGGATAGATGGATGGCTGGATGATTGCTGAGTGGATGGATGCTTGATTGATGGGTTGATGGATGAATGATAGATGGATAGATGGATGGATGGATGTAGCAATGGATGACTGATGGTTTTATTCTACCATGAACAATTTTACTTCCTTCAAGGAAAAACTAAAGGGACCACTTTAGCTGAGGGGGCGGGCACACACACACACACACACACATCACACACACACACACACACACACACACACACACACACACACACACACACACACACACACACACGTGAATTCTTGGCAGGAGGCTTCGGTGGCACCGGGCTTTCTCCCGCCTGGAGCAGCCAGTGTTTTATGGTGGGTCACCCTGAGGTGCTACATGCGTTTCCGCTCCTGTGTAGCTGAGCACCTCCTCCCACTGTTGACCCTGACAGGGGGGAGGGGCCAGTGTGCTTTGACCATGACAGCGCAGGTAAATCTGGGTCCTGCCGTCACGGCTGCTATTGAAGGCGGCGCCGGCACCAGAATACTAAGCTAACGACTGCTTCCGGCCCTGATGGATTCTGATCCCACGTCTGAGCAGATTTATGGAGGCTTTTAGCTCGGGAACGCCTCCCGCTGGTCCCGGATCTGCTTACTGGAGTGGCCCATTAGCTACGAGCGCCCAGCGGCATCTACCCGTTCAAAGCTAACCTGACCAGATTACAGATTGTTAAATCTGTCGTCTCACTACCGTCTGTCACATCCTCAGCTGTCAAACATCCTGCGTGGACTGTGGGAGTCTCCCTGTGGGCTCATCCTTCTCATCTTCAAACCTTTGCTGACTAGAGTTTCTGTCCCTGGACATCTCATATGTACTCCCAGTTCTTCCTGCATTCCAATTTTTAAAGTGTCAGATTAAAGCTAAATTTTAACCTTTAAAAAATGACTTAAACAAGAGAACAGGTCTGCCTTCAGGTCTTCTTTCTTTCTTTGTAAACATAAAGATGTAATGGCTCCGCGGGCCAGATTAAATATTTCAGCAGGCTGCATGTGGCCCCCGGGCCTCAGGTTGCCCACCTCTGCTCTGGAGTGTCACTGGAACCAACGCGAACCAAAGCAGACGCACAAACTTTCATTAGTTCACAAAAGCGCCGAGCATTTCCTGATACCACACCAATACCGAGACAAGCACAGCAGACACACACACAAAACGGGCTCCTGAGCCAACAGGCGGCATATGTAGCATTCTGTTGCCAAAAATAGGGAAGGTCCGCCGGTGTGCAAATGCTAAGCCCAGTCCAGCCAGACAGCCACATCGCTCTCCCATCCATGCCCCATTTCTCCATCCGGTTCAGACAAGTCTAAACCAGTTATCCTTTCCCCCAGACGACAACAGCCTTCGCTTCCACCACTGGCTATTTAAATACACAACATGCAACACAGTCCTCCAGCATGTCAGCGCTGATCATATTAGATGGCAGAAATAGCACACAACAGTGCTGGAGGACACCAAAAGGGATTTATTCCACCCTCCCGGTGCCGCGCTGTCTTCCAAATTTGCATTGATTAAGCCGGAACAGGATACCCCGCTCATCTAATATGGTAATAAGCGAAGCACGCGTCTACCCCAACCAGACTCAGGAGGGGGGCCATGCGTGACGAACTAAACCAGCGTTAGCTTTGGCTAAAGGCTGAGTGTGTTTTATTATCAGATGTGCCGCTTGGCTCTGGCGCCTCGTGTTAGTTGTGGAGACTCAGCTGAAGATCACACCAAGGCCCAACATGAACATATTCATCATATATTCACAAGCGTTGGCCCAGAGGGCTTTATTCTTTTTATAATCTAACCTAGAAGTACACAACCTGCCCCAGCCTGAGGTGAAATCTGAAAAAAACACTGTAAAACGCTGTAAAAACTTGGGTGACTGATCCGACAGCTCTTCAATGATGAGCAGGTTATGTGTTCACATGCCTTCCAGCTGTTGGTTCCAACCCCAACAACTTTCATAAAGACTGAAACCGAGCCAGCAGACGTGAATTAACCCAGCTTCCATTAAAAACAGAAGGTTTTCCAGGAAGCCCTGGCCCCACCTCGGCACCAGGAGGCCACTCGCTAGGTCAGCGGTCCCCAACCTCCGGGCCGTGGACCGGAACCGGTCCGTGTGTCATTCAGTACCGGCCGCACAGAAAGATTAAATAATCGACATTGCTGTTTTACTTATGATCTGAAACCACACGATGTTTTAGTTTGCAAAATGAGCAGCTTGTCTTCAGTTTGTGGCTCAGGTGAATCATCTTTTACTCACAGACACAGATGGTGGCGAGGAGCCTGGTGGCCACGTAGGGAGGCAGGCAGTTCTGGAAGGCCGGTTGTAAGACGTAATTGGAGAAGGTGAGCGCGATGACAGCCAGAGTGGTCGGGTACATGATGAGGACGGCGCTCCATAACAGCAGAAAGCTACAAAACACAACACACACTTGGTTTTCTTCTTTTAATAATGAGCTAACCGCCGACGTCACACAAATTTATTAGAAAACCATCACTTTAATCAGGAAGATTCAGACCCAGAATCTGAATATTAACGACACCTTTAAATCAGTGTCTCATTATTGTTGTTATGCCAGTGGCGCTGGAACGCAGCCACGTGGTGCGGCTGCAGGCGCTGTGACGCAGGACTACACAAGGGCCTGACGGCTGGATCACATGACCGTCTTGGGACCTCTAAGGTCTGAACACGTGTACACCATTTACCCCACGAGCCCGCCGAAGATCTCCGTCACGTAGGAGTAGTCTCCTCCGGACTTGGGGATGGTGACGCCCAGCTCGGCGTAGCACATGGACCCCAGGGCGCAGATCCCGCCTCCACAAACCCAGACGATGAGCGACAGCCCCACAGAGCCGGCGTGCTCCAGAACACCCTTGGGTGAGATGAATATCCCCGAGCCGATGATGTTTCCTGGGGAGAGGACGGTACAGGCGGTCAGTGTTGGGACAGTGCAGCAGGCCTGTTCTGAGGAGGCCCCTGGAAAGGTTCCTGGGGCTCCAGGTGGCCGAAGCGCAGGCTAAAGTCTCCGTGTCACTGCTGTAAACCCCGTCTGAGGCTCCCAACGACAAAACGGCAACAACGACGAGGGCGGGCCAAAGCCAACACTGCAAAGTCAACCACCAGCAGCTGTTCAAGCAGAACCAGTTTGGGAGCTATGGGAGAATTTGGGGAAATGTTTGCGCGTGTCCGCCGCTGAAGGGCCTCAGTGGTGGTGGGAGGACAAAGCGGGCGGAGATGCTTTGTGAGGATGCAGTGGGAGCGGAGGTGGAGGTCCGAGCACCACATTCATCACTGTCAGACGTGACCGTGGAGGCTGTGGGGAGACGTCATCAGGTCCGGCCCGGTAGCCAGCGCTGGGGAGTCCTACCCACCCTCTCAGAGCAGCACCCCAGGCCTGAAGCTAACCCCCCCCCCACACACACACACACACACACACACACACACACACACACAACATGCTGGATTTGAGCTCCTAAACGCAGAAACGTGGGACAGGTAACAGGTGGGAAGTAGGCGTGTGGCGCTGCAGCCCGACTCTGGGAAGGATTTAAAAGTGGAATTACGGCTGAAAAAGGAAAAAAAAAAAAGCTTCTGGATCCGTTTTAAACCTCACGTCACAGCTGCCCCAGGCCAGACGCAGGAAGGGTGTCAGATTCTCTAAAAGAGGCCATGAACGTCAAAGAACCGGACCCAGTGTGTTGGCGCAGACGGGATGGCGCTTTCAGGAAGCCCCAGCAGCGCTGCAGCTCTCGGGACTAACACGGGCCCCTACAGCTGGAGACCGGGATGGAAACGGCCCCGGAGAGCCGCGGAGCCAGCGCGGGTCTCTCCGCTATCACGGTCTTCCTGGTGCGCAGAACCACGCGGAGCCCGCAAAGCTGCTGAACTTCACCGTGACACGAAGCAGCCACGTAGGCATGTTCCTATGCAAAACATCTCGACTGATGCAACATTCTCCAGCCCAGAACCGAAACTTGAAACCCTCGTCAAACGGAACTTGGAGGCGGAAACATCCGTGCGTAAACGCGTTTTCAGCCTTCAGCCATCACGCGCTCTCCTCGCATCGGTACCAAAGCAGGGCCCTCAAAAAGACGTCAAGACACGTCCATCCTTCTGCAGTGGTGTGAAATCCGAGCGGGACCAGGGCCACCCTGGGCCCGGTTCCGGAGCCGCCCGCTTCTCCACAGCTGCGTCTGCGCCGCTTTGCTGGTTGAAAAGTCAGAGTTCTCCGGCTTCCTGCCTGAGAACAGCGTGAGCCCCACCAGGGAAGCCCCCACTCACCAATAATGATCGCGCACGCCGTGAGCAGCCCGATCTCCTTCTTCAGGGCGACCCTGTCGCTCTTGGAGGAACTTCCATCCTCCCGCTTCGCTTTGTCCTCCATCGCCCCCGCCTGAAGAAAGTGTGTCCCGTCCCCGGCCCGGCTCGCACACACTGAACGCCTGATCTCAAGGTTGCTCGCGTCCTATGTCCGCGCCAGGGAGGGCGCGCGCATGCGCACTAATGCCGCGCTCGCCGCCCGCCACCTTCTCACAGGTGGGGTCGACGCGGCGGCCGACGGCCACTCCGCGGTCTCATGGCGGCCCTGACTGCCATCTGCCCGTGGGGGGCTGGCGCACTCGCTCCGCGCTCGTGTGACACGGCAGCCCACGGGCTGGTGTCGGTGCCGTGTTTCTCTTGTGCGCCATCGCTGTGGACGCGCATCTGAGCAGGAGGCGCGCGGAGCGAAAGTTCCCGTGCGCATCGACACCAACTCACATGAAACTCATTTCCTGTAGGCGTCCCCCAGAATAACCCACCCCCTCGACTCTGCTCAGAATTTGGGTCGGGGAGGCGCGTTGCCATGACAACCGGCCGCAAAGGCGTTTTTCGATGGGAATTATGAGGGTTTGGAGGCAGCATCAGAGTCCAGGCTCCGCTGACGTCATGGTGGGAGGTGCTGAGTTCCTGCTGGGTCGTTCCAAGACCGGAGGGGCGGAGCGCCGGAGGGATGGCGAGTAGCGGGACTCTCGCCTGGACCACGCCCTCCTCTCTCCCACCTGTGGTGACTCACCTGTGCGTGCCTCATCGTTTCCGGCTCCTCCCAGATTGGGCTCAGGCGTCATCTTTCCACCTGTTGCGTCTTGTTTGGTTGGGTGGAACCAGGTCATCTTGGATCGGTGCAGTGAATCCTCCACCAACCCTCCTCCTGTCGCCAGCACTCATCCACGCTCATTCTGCCTGTTTCCTCCTCCCATTTCTGGAGGCGGGACCTCAGCCAGGCTCTGCTGGTCTCCAAGGTGTGTGTTCTGATCTAACCCCCAGTAGCGTTTCCGCCTCGTTTATGCCTAGAAGTTGACTTTCCTACTCTGGAAACCCATCCAGGATGGATGGGTTGGATGGCTGGCTGGTTGGCTGGTGGGTTTTCTGCTGACCTGTCCGGACTGGGATCAGACGGGAGGCTGGAGCAGGTGAGGGCTTTTCTGGGAACTCCTGGTTTTTCTGGCTCCTCAGACCTGCTGCTCTGCCGAGGTTCTTTGGTCCCCGTTGGCCGGCAGGGATGAGGGAGGCTCCCCGGAGGTCTGACCCGACACCGACCCAAGCCAACGGTGGAAACCAGCAGCCAGCAGCCGGCTCAACTGGTGCTCCACTCGTCCTCCTCATCACTTGATCTTTGTCATCAGCGCTGGTTACCGTGCCAACATCTGCCTGGTCGGCGCAGGTGTGCGTTTGTTCCCTCAGGGCTCAGACCTCACCACAAGCATCAACTGAAAGTTAGCTAAACGTGAAGAGCACCCTTCCTGCCTGTTAGCGATTCAGCTTCAGGAAACATTTCAAGAAGCCGTCAAAGGTAAACTGGCTCCTGGATGTCAACACAACCTGGCCCAGGGCTATGGCAAACAAAGACACTTTGCTAACCAGTTTAGCTTGTGAACAGCGTGGCTCTGCTAAACGGGGTCCCAGCAGACACCAGCCGGCTGGAGCGACTGAGCCAGAGAGGAGAGGCCAAGCTGGGCGAGTCGGCCATCTTGCTGCTGGGTGCTAAAGGTGAGTGAAGTGGTCAACGAGCGAACGCGCGGGTGATCGGAGAGCCCGGGCGGCAGAGCGCCGCCACCGACTGCACCACGTTTGTCAGCAGCTGTGGACGAAACCAGACTGGCGGGTCTCATCTGTGGAGCCTCCAGCAGGTGGTGAGGGAGGGGGGCCCCGCAGACGCAGGCCCCCCAGGCCAAGCGCGGTCGTTCCGCTCCGCCCCCGTGCCTCCACCGGTCCCGTGGAGCTTCTGAAGGGGCTGTTCAGACACTTTGCTCTGCGGCCGACAACACATCTTATTTGTTAAGAGGAGCCGGAGTTTTGGGCTGGTGGAGCGGAGCTG